>JAQHUG010000283.1:2626668-2642113 GCA_028555095.1 Dicrostonyx torquatus
TTTTATATCACATAAAAGGCCTCACTGTTTTATATTCTTTTTTAAAAAATTTTTCTCCTACGAGTCTTGGTCTCTGCAAAATATATTATCAGTCATATCTGCACTATTTTTCATACCTTATCTGTTCAAAAAGTGACTAGATGTCTGTTCTGTAACTGTGAGTTGGTAGTGTGGTACATGTATCATGAGTGTGGTTATTTCTCACGTACACTAAATTTTGTTTTCTCTATGGTATCACAGTTGTCTGTCACATCCTGGCTGAGATTAACTAGTATCATCCAGCAGTGTAAATTCAGTCTAATTATGACTGATGGTAACAAAAAGTCATAGCCCTAAATAATATGTCTGGTTTGGCAGAGTTCTTTATTTTAGATATTGTGCTATTATACTTCCAGTGATTAAAAAAAAAGATCTGTAACTGTATTTTGTTAGCTGTTAAATTTTCAGGTCTGTGATTTTTTTTTTAAACTTTATTTTTTATGCATTGATACCAAATCTGGAACTTGAATTAAAGACAGTTGTGAGCTGCCATGTGGGTGCTAGGAATTGAACCAGTGCTCCTAACTGCTTAGCCATCTCTCCAGGCCTTCTCCACTCCCTCACCCCCCGTCCCCATGAATGTTTTAAGCTGGTAACTTGCTAGAAAAATTTAAAAAAAAAAATGTATTGAACAAAGTCAGGTATTAATGGAGCTATCTACATCCGAAAGAAAGGTTGGAGATATAGTAGTGTGCCATTTAGCTTACCAACTGTGGATGTCTTTTGAATATTTTGGTTTGTGTTGTAGGTTCATTAATTTGATAGTACGTATTATAGACAGGTGGCAGAGAT
Organism: Dicrostonyx torquatus; assembly: GCA_028555095.1. Classification (NCBI taxonomy): domain Eukaryota; kingdom Metazoa; phylum Chordata; class Mammalia; order Rodentia; family Cricetidae; genus Dicrostonyx; species Dicrostonyx torquatus. The sequence continues at coordinate 2,627,500 of JAQHUG010000283.1, forward strand.
CTTTTCCATTTTTATTTTTCCTTTGTAGGTGATTCATGCTTGTTGCATTTTATAAATAACCCATGTTCTTCATTGTGCCAAACATAGTAAACATATTTTCAATTTTGGATTTCACAAAAGATGTAATTCTAAAAGATCGTCTGTATTAGGTTCTTTAGAGAAAGAGCTAGGTTTTGAAGGGGCCCTCTCGAGAATTATATACTGCCAGTGTAAATGATTCTTTAAATTTTTGATACATTTAATTCACAGTTAATTATTGATTGACTACCACAGTAGTACAGCATCTTCAAAATATTCCTCAAAAGAATACAATTTATACTGCTTTATATTTAGGCGTGAATTGCCCTTTACAAAATCAGCTCATCTCACCAACCCTTGGAATGAACATAAGCCAGTCAAGATTGGGCGTGATGGACAGGTTTGTTTAATTTTTAAGCTACATTATTCAGCCATTTGTAGACCTTTATTGAAGCATGCTCTAAAACTTCCTGTGAATTGTGAAAAACAAGGTTTTGTGATTCTGACTAGTAAGATGGTCTGTTAATTTTGGAACTCATGTAAATGGTACTTTCACTGATAAAATTGAAGGGAGAGTGATGAGAGAAGTGACGCAGTTTTTGTAGTTTTCATTATAATATGTTTTTTAAATGTGGAATGCTTCACGAGTCTGCATCATCCTTTTGGATGCATACTACTCTTGTCTGTATCATTCTGATTTTAGTATATGTGCTGAATTTTTTTCTGTAGAAAATGACCACTGAAAAGACAAATAAGTACACATGTGTCTTCAAATTAAACGTGTGTTATATTTAAAGTAACCACAAACCTTTTATGCTTAGAGTTAATATTCATATTTTTTCCTATTGCTTGTGAGTAAAGTGTTGGTAATTAAAAGTAATAATTTTGTATACACTTGTAGGTTAGTCTGCCTCTTTGTAGGTATTTCTCAGACATATTCTTTGTTTTAAGATGAATGACTTATATTTTTGTGTTTTTCAAAAATATTTCTTTGGATAGAATGAAATAGAGAGCATTAAGAGTTTTAAGCAGCTGTACTTGTGGGTGAGATTATTGTATACTTGTAGTTTCTATTCTTCAAATATATTAAGCACTTTATAAGGGGTTTTTGTTTTTGAGACAGGGTTTCTCTATAGCTTTGGAGCCTGTCCTGGAACTAGCTCTTATAGACCAGGCTGCCCTCGAACTTACAGAGATCTGCCTCCAGAGTGATGGGATTAAAGGCATGTGCCACCACTGCCCGGCTTTGGAAGCATTTTTATATAAATAAACCTTTAAGCTTATTAGAATCTAGTGTTTAGTTTCTTGAGAAAAAGTCTTTGAGGTCAGTGTGCAGTTTTGTACGTGAGGATACTGTATGTCTTTTGAGAGGTTCTAATTGTTACTTTTAACATTCCAGGAAATTGAACTTGAATGTGGAACCCAGCTTTGTCTTCTGTTTCCCCCTGATGAAAGTATTGACTTGTATCAGCTCATTCATAAAATGCGTCACAAGAGAAGAATGCACTCTCAGCCTCGATCAAGAGGACGTCCATCCCGTCGAGAACCAGTCCGGGATGTGGGAAGGTTAGAAACGTTCTTTGGACTGATAATAGGCACATGTATCGGGATAACATGATGGAGGAATGTGATTCGTCAAAAGTTTGTTCTGCGGTAAAGAAGAAAGAAAATCCTCAAATCAAGCTGCATGGACTAGTTTGTGGCTTCATTGAGGATTTCACATGGTCACCTTTGTCTCAGTCATTTTTTTCAAGCGGAAAATGGGGATCTTTCCTAATGCAGAAAAAATAATTTACTAACAAGTGATGACCACTTTAGATTAGCTAGTACTCTGATAAAACAGTACGCAAGTGAAATGAGGTAGGCATTTTGTTGCTAAGAACAGGTTAGAAAGGAGGAAGAGGAGGAAATCTTTATTTGCAAAAATTGTTTATATTTTATAAAAAGCCTTTTCTTTCAGGTGTGTCTCTGGATAATCCTTATCACAATATGGGACTTTTATAAAGGATCACTAATATTTTTTGAGAAGATGACGCCTCACTTAGAGGATAAAATGTTTTAAGTTATTTCATATTCAAGAATAGCATTGTTGGGACTGTTTCCAATTTTGTCACCGTGATGTGTTAACCCCATTGCCACATATTCTGTAACATGTGCCCAGTGAATTCACACATCCTGCTGAGCTTCTGAAAACAATAGGTTCTTTCCAAAGGGGATCAAGTGGCCCTGGGAGACCCGGCAACAAACCAAAACGAAGGGCTGTTGCTGTGTCTATTTACAACTTTTCCAGATGCTGGCAGTACCTGTGGACTTAAAAGTGTTTTTTAGAGGATCGCCATGGTTATTGATCACTACCTTATGAACTAAACAGCATTTTCCAGGAAAAGGGGGTTTAACTTGTTACAGAATTGGAGAGAAGTCTTTGAAAAGAACTGATTTAAGCCCTTCTACCCAACACCTTCCCCTGTATAGATATGCATACAGCTAAATCTAAAATATTCTGCTAAAGACTATTGGATGTGTGGTTGATGGGATGAAACCTTGGTTAAGTTTCCTTTGGTGGAAACTACCTGTGGTAGGTACAGATAATCCAACAAGAGTCCCATTTCTTTGAGCTTAAAAAGGACTTGTCAAGTAGGTAGGAGGAAACCTGGCAGAGCCCCTTACTTTTGGCCTAAAAGGACTGATCACCAAGATGTCTTTTGAAGTTTTAAGCTAAGAGGTTTCCAGTGCAATACAGTATATGCAAGTGAAGTTTTTCCTCAGTTTTGCAATGGACTGCAAACTATACTTAAACACCACTACACCTTCTCTCAAGCCTGCCAGGGCCTCCATTTATATTTGTGGCTTACAACTTAAAGTCAGTAGTTGGACTACTATATGAACTGTTACTATCATGTTTTATACCGGTCGTAAATGCACTCCCCAAACTACAAGAAAGCGGTATGTTTGTTTTATAAACCAGCTTTTAATTTTCTTAGTACTATTTATTGTAGATGCAATTGTTTTTATTCTGTTGGGGGGGGCTTGGATTTGTTGGATTTAACTTTGCAGTTTGAGTGACTTGTTGAAAAATTAAATGAAAACATTCAGTATTTAGAGAAATACCTAAAAAACTTGATGCTGAGATTTTATATTCTATCTAAAACTAATAGCAAAAGGATATGTTATTTTCTAAATGTTTTGGAGCTTTTGTTTTTATTTTTGTTTAGCTTTTATTCAATGCTAAATTATAAATGTTTTTATGATGTATTGTACAGCCATCGAGGTTTATAAAAGACAGTGAAGAACAGCCCCTTCTAAAGTTAAACTTTGACCTAGTTTTATGAACTCTGTTAAAACTTCTTACATGACAGGTCATGAGAGCCAGTTTATTACAAGGCATTGTCTGGAAAAAAATACCTTAATTACTAATGTTATTAAAGAAAGTAAATGTTGCTGAGACACAGGTTTTTCAAATAACTAACATTTTCAAAGCTTTCCTGTTACATAGCTTTATTATATTTAAAACTTTCTCTGTAATCATGAAAAGTGTAGTTTTGTGTAAAGCAGAGGCATCATTTAAGGCATTCTTCATTTTGTTTAGATTGAATCTATATAAATTTTAGAATAAGCTATTGCATAATTGCTGGTATGATTTTCCTCTTGTTTTCACCTTAATGGTGATATTTTGGGAAACTGATTTGTTAAAGAATTGCTTCTATGTTTAGTCTACTAAAATGTGGTTTATAGGCTTGAATTAGGAAATTGTGGGAGTTGTCGCATAGTGTGAGATCACAGAGATAACTACTCCAGTGTGTAAGGTTTCCTTTTGAGGAATTAAGAACTTTAAGGCACATTGTTCTCCAAAAATTAATGGGGTGTTTTTTTTTGTTGTTGTTTTTGTTTTTTTAAAGTAGGCCCTGGGCTATTCTTTGTACTCATCTCTGTCAAACTCTTGCTTTGCTGTTTGTTTTCCCAGCTGTTTTTGGTTTAATTTCTAATGTGTCTAATTTGTGTAGGCGTCGACCAGAAGATTATGATATTCATAACAGCAGAAAGAAACCAAGGATTGACTATCCCCCTGAGTTTCACCAGAGACCAGGTTAATATTTTATAATCCTGAAGATTATTTGACTTAAAATTATTAAAACAACAAAAAACTTCCAATAGGTTTAAAAATAAAGAATATTTAGGGCATGACTACTTTAAACCTTACGAAATCATTGCTAGTTCTAATTAGTAATTCTTCCCCTACCATGTTTAGATTGTTCTATTACAGTGAATCATAATTTATTAGTTACCTGAAATTGTTGACTTTGCCAAAATGGAAGTTGATGTGTACATGTGTAAGATGCAGAAAAAAGTAACCTATTTTGTTGTGTTTTCTGTTCTGTTACCTATGATGTGCAATTTTTCCTATAGTATGCAGCATTAATTGGAAATCAAACAAATTACATTTTTTTTTAAAAAAAAAAGAACCTGGTACTATTTTTAAGAGTTATGGGAAACACTTGGCTTGTTATCCAAGTGCTGATTTTCAGTTAGTTTATTGTTCACTGGGATAAAAGAAGGGGTATGTTTCAATTACTGTCACTGACACATCTGTAAAACTCTAATTTTGGTTAGTATTATACATAAGTATTTTGTAACACATGGCTTTATAGTAGCATCCTTTTTCCCTAAAGAAGGTAATTGTGTTCTTTAAAACAAATACTTTCCCTGGTAATAGGGCCAGTCAGATATTTTTATATATTAGTTTGTTGCATCCTTCCTAATGGAAGCAGGGGATAGAGTAGATTTCGTTTTGTTACATGGTTTTTGGAGTATACATGTTCATTTTTGCAGCTTTTGCAATTTTGTGTTTGAGTCTTCATGTTTTAACTCATAGCATAAGTTCTCAAGGTGAAAGGTAAACATTCTTTAAAAAGATTCTGCTGCCGTGTCCTCATACCAGTTCAGACTATACAGTCAAGGTAGTCCACTGCCCTTACTTAGCTCACATGATACATGGGAAAACCTCTAGTAGTTGAATGATAACATCCTTTGAAGTATATTTTTTTCCATGGGAAGAATTGAAAACAAGGGTAAGGAAGGTTCAATTATAATGCTGTAGTAAAAACATGAAATTTGATGTTTGAACAGGGTATTTAAAGGATCCCCGATACCAGGAAGTTGACAGGTAAGTTGGGTTCAGTCTTGCTTAGCTTTGAATTACATTCTTGGAACTAGTTTATGAATTACCTGAATTTAGTTTCACTAATCTTATTCCCAACAGACGATTTTCAGGAGTTCGCCGAGATGTGTTTTTAAATGGGGTAAGCATTACATTTTACATATTTGAAGCTAGGGTCTGATTTGTATTCCCTCTATTTTAATTTATTATTAACATTATCATCTTTTATTTTAGTCCTACAATGATTATGTGAGGGAATTTCATAACATGGGACCACCACCACCTTGGCAAGGAATGGTTTGTATTACTCTATTTTGTAATGCTCTTTATTTTAACTTCATTTTGCAGTGTTTAATTTCAAATGCTTATTTAGAATGTAATACCTATTACCACCCATTAAGAGACTTAACATACAATTTTTTGGTGGTAAATAATGTCTTAAAGTAAAAGAAAAGATTGTTTATCCTTAAGTATAGGTTTTTTACTATAGTGTAAAACGTGGTAATGATTAGTATAAGCTCTTAACTGGGTGATGAGATTTATTCCCTCATCTTTCTAACATTCTGATCAAGTTCCGTAATAACATCTGTTTACTTCATTCATAAAATTTACTGGCCATTCATTCTTTGGCTCATCAGACAGACAAGTAGTTTGTGCACAGATGTCTGTTTGCTTTGCCATATGTGTTGATAAGTGAAATGAACAGTAAGATCATTCTCTTAAACAATTTAGGATTGTGCAGAAAATAAATTCACGAAATTCATGTGAAGTTTCTAATTATGCCTAATGGGATAACAAGTCAATTTAGCTCTATTTAAAATAAGACTGAATTGAATCTTGAGTTTTAATTTTCTTCTTCAGGAAAATTTGATATATTTCTTAAAGTATATTCTAATATGTTAAGAATTCCTGGAAACAGTTTCCAAGAAGTAAAACTTTGTATATGAAGTACCACTGTGTTTCTTCCTTATTTTATTTTTAAATGCTGTTATGTGATCTTACATGTTTTTGGTTTCACTTGAGTTACTTCCACACTTTATACATACAGATTAACTGGAAATTCTTTGAGTCTGACGTATCAAGATGAATTTGACACTAAAATCTATCATGTGCCCTTTATTAATTTTATAATGGCACCTTAAATTATATTATTGATGTGTCTATGGGCTTGTGAATTCCATTCACAGACATATGTGTCCTAGGGATTGAACTCCAATCATCATGCCTGACAGCAGGTGTCTTTACCCCTTTACCTGCTGAGTCATCCTAGCCCCTATATTGGCAGTTTTTAAAAGTTTTTTTAATTGGCATTTTTAAACGCTCTTGGACTTTGTTTTTTAACAAATAAAAAGGCTGTTTTGGGAGGACCTTAATATTTTTCAATGTTTGTGAAAAATAATAGTGAAATTAATTGTTTGAGATTGGTGTGAATTGAGAATTGGAGTTTGAATGGGTTTGTCTAGAAGGGTATTTGGTAGATTTTTATGTAGATGATCTTTTCTTTTTAGCCTCCTTACCCGGGGATGGAACAGCCTCCACATCATCCTTACTACCAACATCATGCTCCACCTCCTCAAGCCCACCCCCCTTACTCAGGACACCATCCTGTACCACATGACGCAAGATACAGAGATAAACGAGTAGTAAGTGCACAAAAAGGCAGAAGTGTGAGGGAACTGCTTAGAATTTCTGTAGATAATTTACATATGGGCATATGCTAGATTTCCATGATAAACCATTTATATCCTTAGTACAGAATCTGAATAAACTTGCAACTTGTTTTCATTAAACAGTTGATCATGTCCTTATGGAATATTTAGATAGGCTTGTATTTCCTATTTCATGGTTGAAACACTGTGTCTAAGCATTGTTGAAATGTAACAGTGATACTCTTCCTAAACTAGGATCTTAATTACTGACTATATAATTCAAAACTGCTGGTATAAATTTTTCTAAATTTACACGTAAGATGATAAATTATAAGGTAGTTTCTAAATCATATTTTCCCCAGTTTTATTTAAAAATGGTAACCAGGTGACACAGAAATACTAAGTAGTTCACTCGTATAGGGCTGTTTATTAAAGCCAATTTTCTTTTAGTGTGTGTGTGTGTGTACTTTATGAAAATTGTTTTCTGGTACTTGATTGGAAGGATATTTCCATACACATGTAAGTTTGATGACTGTGAATGGTAGTTTAATGTGAAAGATGAAGAATATATATTACAGAACTTTGGTCAGAACAGTAAATTCATATCCTATCTTTGAGGGTTTTTTTTAATGGATTATTCTTTAATTCACAAAAGGAGTCCATTAAATTAAATCTTTTAACATTCTATAAATATTGCTAGGCTAGTGACAGGCTTTATTTTCTGTCATAATACATGGACTACATAGGTAAAACAAGTTTATTGTGAAATCTTGTGTGCATGCTGATAGTGAGTTTTATGAAAAGGAAAGCAGTAACACAGTCTTTGACTAGAAAGGCAATCCAAGATTTCTGAAGTTAACTAGCAAATAAGTTCTATTTTATGGACCTTCATTTAGTAATAATTGGATTAATTAAGACATAATTTGTGTCTATAATACATTCACATTTTACTTATGTATGCAAGGAAGTATTGAATTGTGTTCTAAGCCTTGCTTTCCATACATTGAAGCTGAATTTTGAAAATGTGCCGCAGTTTTCTGCCTGTGCTCTACTGCCTTTATCTTTTCATTCTTCAAAATGCATTGTTAGCTTTATGTGGGATAGGTTCCCAGTATTATTTAAATAAATTTTCTTACAGTTCAGAAGTAAATTTGAGTTCATCAGATTCCCAAAAATTTATTTCATCAAATCCCTTAAATTAACATTTTTAGTAAATAAGTTGTAAGACCTTTATAGCCTAAGTCTTTTAAGTTGAATAGGAAGTTACAGGAAGGTTTGTGGATTCCAGTTAGTGCTATAAGTGTCAAAATTAACTTCTTTGAACTCATGGGCACAATTTCTAATTTCTTCTTTACCAGGCAACTGTGAGGACTCATAAATCCCATGCAAAGTTTTGCTTTGCTGATCATTTTTCTCCTTTTTTCTAGCATGATTATGATATGAGGGTGGATGACTTCCTTCGCCGCACACAAGCTGTTGTCAGTGGTCGGAGAAGTAGACCCCGTGAAAGGGATCGGGAACGAGAGCGAGACCGCCCTAGAGATAACAGAAGAGACAGAGAGAGAGACAGAGGTCGTGATCGAGAAAGAGAGAGGGAACGAATTTGTGATCGGGACAGAGACCGAGGGGAGAGAGGTCGTTATCGAAGATAATGTGCTTTGGATGCAGTGATGGGAGATAAACAAAAATATTGTATTTTTTTTTGTGTGTTTACAAGTAGTAAATTTATTTTCAGCTGTCTACTTAAAGCTCATTGTGTAGAAGGATTTATTATCATCTTTATTCCAAGCATGCAGTAGAATAAGAACTGGAAAATTCAGTTCCGCCAAAATTGCACAGTTGACAGTTGACACTTTTATTGGGGCAGAATGGAACAGTCCAAGAATGTAGATATTGATTCATTCTCTATAAATGTTCTTTTTACAGTATATTCATCCTAGAGTTATTTTGTTTGTTTTCTTTCTTTTTGATCTTGATCAATAACTGCCATAGTATTTTGCTTTGTGTTTCTACATGTAGCTGCACACAGTTCAATAAAAATGATGCTGCTATCAAGTATGCAAATGTTGAAGTATGATGGTTTGACTGTATGGCAGTGTTGTAACAACCTCCTGGTTTCTCCTCTTCCCTCTTTTTTTAAACCTATAAAGTCACTTTTTTTTTGTAGTCTTCAATGATGAGAGCAATATTAAGAAGACATTGCTATATAATTTTTAATCTTTTTAAGTAAAAAGTTCCCATGTTCAGTAGCATGGTTGATGCTATTGTTTAGCCTTCCTTCTAAACTGTACATTGGCTTGGAATGTTCACTATTTTGCGTGTGTGGCAGCAGGAGATAACCCCACATTCTACATTGCTACTGTTTTGTATGAAATAAATTGATAAAGATTGACACTATGTGCAGTATTCCTTGTCTGATTGCTAGTTTTATAGTGCTTAAGCATAACAATATTCTGTAGTATATAAGATCACGTGGAGTGGGTTATGTTGATAATTTAGTTTGTTACTTACACATCTGATAGTTTTGGATTCCTGTTTTAAACTTTTTTTCATCTGCTGTTGAAGAATTGCTTTCTACAGTTTTCTGTTTCTTAGTCTTTAGTGTTCTCACATTTTCATACATTGCTTGTTGATCCTTTGTAACAGTTCTCTAACATAGTAAGCCACAAAAAATGTTTCTAAATTTTTTTTTTTGCATTTTAATTTTTTGAATCTGAAGTTTGGTCTGTATGAAATTAACTATTTAAATATTGGGAATGAATTTTTCCTGTTTTCTTTTTAACAGTGTTGTACTTAAAGAGTTGTACAAATCAGCACATAGTTTTGTGTTTTGTCTCTTCTCATAGGTTTTCAGAGAACACAAAAGCTTCAGTATTTAAAAGTATAACTTTATCCCCTTTAAAATATCTTCCTGTGCAGTCACAATTCTATTTTACCAATGTCAGAATACAGGCTGTGGATTTATTAAATACACGCATGGATGATAGACTTGCAAGAATATTTAACTCTTAGGAAACTCGGGTTGCATGCAGTTCTGGAGTTGTGTTCAGCTGACTAGTTGGTGATGTTAAGTCTTGTTACTCATTTTTAATTACTAATTATTTGGTAATTTTATGTTTACACTATACATTCTGTTCTTTCTCATCCCTCCACTTCCCTTTTGTCCAACTGCCCATCTTCCTCACAAGTCTCCATTTCACTTTCACATATTTTTGATTTTACTTGGTGACTTCCCACTCAAGTATTGTATTCTGCCAGTAACTTACACATTGTACTAATGTCTACAGTAGTTGAATAGAACAACTAGGCAACATTAAAGTTAGTTCTTGATGTTAAAGTGGGTTACACATTGTGCTAATGTCTACAGTAGTTGAATAGAACAACTAGGCAACATTAAAGTTAGTTCTTGATGTAAAAATAGGTTACACATTGTACTAATGTCTACAGTAGTTGAATAGAACAACTAGGCAACATTAAAGTTAGTTCCTGATGTTAAAATGGGTTGTAAATAACATTGAACACTCCCTAAACATGAGCACTTTTGTGCTGCTCAATATTGACTGACTACATTCACATATAATTCTGATCTCTAATTAGAATTGGGTAGCAGATTCAGAAAGTAAAGTTACCCATTTTATGTTCCCTCGGAAGTTACTTTTTCATTGCTAGTAAATAATAGAATTTAGACATTTCCTAAGATCACAAGCAGATGTCCATCCTGATCATTTTAAGCTTTAACTCTTATTCAGGCTTCATTAGTCATGGCTTTCCACAAAAGTCCATCTAAAAGATGCTTTCTATTGTAATTTGGGTGTTAGCTTCTGGTGGCTCACATATCTAATCCTAACACAAAGTAACCCTGAGGTAGTGGATCGCCAGCAGTTCCAAGACAGCCTGGGCTATGGACTGAGACCTTGTCTAGACCCACTTCCACAAAACTTGAGTATTCTAAAAGTTTTATTTTTGAGACATGGTCTAACCAGGTAACCCTGCCTATCTTGGAACTCATCTGTAGACCAAGCTGGCTATAAGATCTGAGATCCACCTGCCTCTGACTCAAATTTGGGGATTAAAGGTGAGTGCCTGCCTGCCTGCCTTAAAAGCTTTTCCAGTTGCCAAAAATTTATGTTTTATCATTTATCTATTGTACAGTGGTTCATTCCTTCTAGTTAGTAATCATTGCCTTCTATTTTGCCATCTTATGGAGGAGAACATTTAACATGCATTTAAAAGCAGTCTCTGTTGCTCAAGTATACATTAAACAACATTGTCACTGTTGTGCTTAGTCCCTGTAAGTCTTGGTTCTTAAACTGTAAATGTGAATCCATTATTACCATCACCCCAGTCATGGAGGTCAGTTTCATTTGGATTTGACAAAGTGGGATTCTGGGGTATTTGTCTTTTTCTTTAAATTATATAGTCAACAGGATGCTTCAGTTAGTAATAGTTCTCAAGAAGCATTTAATGGTTCAGGAATGTGAACTGAATTTAGTTAATTATGTCCTTGCCTTAGATAGAAGTATATATTGGCAAGCAGTTGGCGTATGAATTATTGAAAAATGCCTAATTTCTATTGACTGTGTAAGGAATTAGAAGAAATTGAAAATTCTGGTAGGAAATTTAATGATTTCTATATGTTAAAGTATATTTCATTACTATGAAAGTTTTTCTATGAATTATGAAAGATTATAGAGACTTAACATTTTTAAAAAATTATTTCAATCACACCATTTAAATATGTGAAATGATCATACCAACTACCTTCAGATGTGTGTGTATTTGCTTGTTTTTTGCATAAGGTTAAAATCCTTGTTGCTGTTTCTAACTTCCCAGCAAATGTTGTTGCTAAAATGTTCGTTGAAGAACTGTGACTCATACTGGCGACACCTTTAAGAGATCCATTTATAAAACTTTCGTATTGTGTCATGGCTACAAAGACAGTTTGAAGATGGTGTTTTTAGAAGAGAGTCCACCAACTTTCTAATAACACTTTTACTGCCTTCTTGTTAGACAGACTCTCATTTATTTTTCCAAGCTTGTTTTCTTTGAAAAATCAGTCACTCAACTGTTACTCAGTAATATCTGCCCTGGCCTCTGGACTGGCCAGTGCAGTGATCCCCTTCTCTTGGGAGCTCTTTGTCAGGGCTTTGTTGGGGACTAGACAGGAGTATATAGTCCTTAGGCAAATGAGGGCTTGNCTCTGTGAGTTCAAGCCCAGCCTGGGAGACTCCTCAAAGTTTATTATTTCACTAAATGTCCATAGCATTGTTAGCTATCGTTCACATGATGTACTTTAGATATCAACACTTATTTAGGGTTTGTGACTAAAATTTGACAGCCATCTATGTCTTCCTGTTCCTCATCAGCCCTTCCCTTCCCTAGTAATAATTTCATTTTTATTTTTTTTCTTATTTTTTTTAAAGCAAGGATTCATTCAGTATGTAGCCCCAGATTGCCTAACACTGGCCATGCAAGAATGTTGATGACTTGTGTCAATGCCCTATGGCTATACTGGTCACAGTTAAGAATGATGCTACCACTAGAAGAGATTTCAGAACAGGAGAATAATGGGGCACACAACATGCTGAGAATTGTGAATCCCAAAGTCACAACCCCAACTTTTCCTAGAGGATGCCTGAGCACAGAGACTGTGCTGCCTTTTATCCCTGAATTATAGAAATAAAGCCATGTCATTCATTCTGTAGTCTTGATGACATAATGCAATGCTTGCCAAAGTTGAAGGGTAGGCAACATGACTTGATGGGAGGATTGTTAAATTTTTGATCCCATGTCTTGTTCCCACACATTATAAATTTTGAAGTAAGGCTTCTGAGGGAACTAATCCATTATAAAAGCATGAAAATTGTTAGAATTTATACGTTAAATCTATTGAAATTAATAATATTGCAATACACTTATTAATTAGTACATTAAACATGGAACAAAACCTTAAAGCAAGCTCAAAATGAACAATTAATAGATCAGATTCCCGGTCCATCAAGCATTTCAAATGGGACTATGATTTATTATATGATATAAAATCTTTGAGTTTGCTATTAGGAATCAATGTGTTCATTTTACTGAATTTTTATATAACAATTTACTAAGCATTATTTTAAAAGGGCAGATACTCCATGACTATAAATATTCAACATTTATTTGTTAATTTGTGCATTCTGCCAGATATTTTCTTTTGTACTTTATATGTTTTTATTTTTTTCTGAAAGGAGTGTTATTTTTTTGCTACTCCTTCTGAATTGAATGCAAGTCTTCATACATGTTAATTATGCACTCTGACACTGAGCTATGTACTGCTTAGAAAAGCTCTGTTAAATAGGGTCTCACTATATAACCCGGGTTGGTCATGAATGCATGATTCTCTTTCCTGGACTCCCAAGTGCCTGAATTATAGGTGTTTGCCACAATGCTTGGATCCAAAGAATTTCTTTTTAATTTTTTAAAAAAATATGTGTATGGGTGTTTTGCCTACATGTATGTCATGCACCATGTGTGTGCAGTGTCTACAATGTCAGAAGAGTGTATTGGATCCTCTGGAATTTGAATTACAGTTGTGAGCTACCATGTAGTGGGTGGGAAAATTGAACGTGGGTCCTCTGGAAGAGAAGCCAACACTCTTGGAGAGATCTAACTTTTCTTTTCCAAGTGGTTATCAATTGGAAATTGCTTTTGGGTTAGGAATAGTGGCATGTGTTCACTTCTTTCAGGTCTAGACCCCATCTTGCTTGGACCTGTGCAGGCCCTGTGCATTCTGCCCCAGTCTCNTTTTATTCCTATTTTGGGTTTCATCCTTTCATATTGTCCCAAGTTTCCAGGATGTTTTGTGTTAGAAATTTTTTTTTTAGATTTAACATTTTCTTTGACCAATATATCAATTTCTTCTGATTGTATTTTTAATACTTCAGACTTTTTCTTTCATCTCTTGTATTCTGTGGGTGGAATTTCACTCTGTAGCTTCTTTTGATTTCAGAATTGTCTTCATTTGTGTTTTCTTTATTGATTGTATTTCCATTTTTAGGAATTTAGCACTTTTATTAGTTTCCTTTTATGGAACTGTTTGTTGTTTTCTGGATTTTTGTGAAGGGACCTATTTGTTTCCTCTTTGAGGACCTCTATTATCTTCATATTGTTGGTTTTAAGGTCCTTTTCATGTGCTTCAGCTATGTTGGAATATTCAGGACCTGATACGGCACAATAGCTGGGCTCTAGTTGTGTTGTGTTGTTTAGGCTGTTACTGATTGTGTTTTATGTTGGCTGCTAAACTCGTGGGTTTTGGATGATTACAGGTCTATGTGCTGATTTCTGGATTTGTCTCTGTTGGAGGAAGGGCTTGCTCCTTGGTGTCTGTCTCTTCCCTGAAATTTTGGAGTGGAATGGTTATGTGTTGCCTGTCTTCCTGGCCTTCTAAGTTGGTGTGGTCACAGGGAATGCTTTTTGGTGTTGGAGGCTGAGGTATGGGGATGAGTTGGGGGTGGGAAGGTTGAAGAAGGTCTTTGTGATTCCTTGGGGGTGATGTCAGAGAGGAAAGGGAGACCATAGAAGGTTTCCTGATATCAAGTTGGGGATGAGACAGGGGTGTTGGATCTAGGAACAGGAGGAGATGAGTGGGTCCACTTTCAGCCTACTTGTTACCCTGGAGAAGCAGCCCTTGGGTTATCGGGGGTACCTGCTGGGGTTGAGTCTGTGACAAAGTAACAAGTAGGGGGAGGAAGGTTAGAAGGGGAAGATCTGTGAGATTCATGGGAGATGGGAGGTATGGCAGAGAAGGTTGCCA
>JAQHUG010000283.1:2655974-2667124 GCA_028555095.1 Dicrostonyx torquatus
TCACTGCACGGAGCAAATCTGTGCTGGACATTGTGTGAAAGTTCAGTCTAACCCCTGCTCCTTTGCTCTTCATGTGAACAACATTGTCAAACTGGTCTCCAAACAAAGGAATGCCAACCACAGGGATCCCATGGTAGATCGCCTCGTAGATGCCATTGGTGCCACCATGAGTTATAAAAGCTCTGGTTTTAGGGTGACCTAGCAAGGGGAGAAATTAAGGGCAACTATTAATCATAAGTCTAGAAAGAAAATGAATCAGGGAAAAAGGCACAGAAAAGGCAAAAATTCTCTAAACGACATTATCATAACCATGGGACTGTACTGAATTCCTTTCACGTCTTAGCTCAAGGAGCACAGTAAGTGCAGAGAAATTCAATGAAAATCACAGAGAGGAGGCAGATTTTGTGTAATGGATCAAAATGGCAGAGCTCCAAACAAGTGGAGCAAACAGCTTGTGCAAGCACAGTCAGTGGTTGAGGAGAGAATGTTCTAAAGTAACAGAGACGCCACTGCTGTGGGTGGTTGACTCCGCACAGCAGGGGTTGGGTGTTCATTGTGACGGAATCAGACTGAGGGCAGTCAATACTTCACCATGTGTAGGACCATTTCATGTTGTAGGGTCTTTGATGGAGCAAAGTGAATTAAGAGTCATTAATGAAAGAATACCATTCCCACTGACATTAAAAATTGCCCTCCAGTAGGGGAACTGGAAGATGTAAGTTATAGAAATAAGAACTAGAAGGAAAGAAGTGACTTAAATGTATCTGAAAAGTAATTACAGTGAGATAAAAATGGATCCTCCCGTCTCGAATGTTACTGTCCAGCATATTCACATTAGTTCTTCATCTATTTTCCCCAGGACTAGATCACAGTTGTCATAAATGCATTAGTGTGGACATCCCCTCTCCTGAGCAGCCATTCCTATGCCTCAGGGGTCTCCCGATGCTTACCAAGAAGGTCATTCTGGGGGATCCATTTGTACAGCCGAGTGTTGGAGCCCAAGGTGTCTGGCTTCTTGCCTTCAAATCGCCAAAGAACCTGTTAAGATGAAGCTAGCTTCTTATGTGGTCAAATGTCAAGTTACTCCTGCTAGATTTCTGAAGAGATTACGAATCAATGCAGATAAACACCAGTCTCTAAGGGTTAGGCAGTGAGGATGGATGACGGAAACTGTGAAGAACTACTACAGCAAGGATGCAAGTTCTCTTCACTGTCCTGCAGTTAGTCTCACGCTTATCCAAGTTTCAGCATGGCACCTTAGTGTTTAGTCCACAGCACCTTAGGTAAAGTTAGGCCCAGTAATGTGAAGCAGAAGGAGTTAAGAAATGTGTGAATAATTCCAGTTCAACAATCCATCAAAGTTACCAACATATACCAGTTTTTTTCAGCATGTATTTATAACTTTTACTTTCCAATTTCACTATAAGTATTTGTCCTTAGTATTTGGTTTAGTTCATGTATAATCACTTTTACCATCAGTATTTTATTATATTATACCCTTGTGGTATGACATATGGTCACTTCAAGAGCAAGTTCTCAAGTTACCCCTTGTTTCAGAATTCATAGGCTCAGACCCCAGTTGCAATTGAGGTTGGTAAATCCTGTCCTACTCCTTCCTTCCTTCCTTCCTTCCTTCCTTCCTTCCTTCCTTCCTTCCTCCCTCCCTCCCTCCCTCCCTCCCTCCCTCCCTCCCTCTCTCTCTCTCTCTCTCTCTCTCTCTCTCTCTCTCTCTCTCTCTCTCTTCTTCTTCTTCTTCTTCTTTTTTGAATACCAGGGTAAGCAGTACCATGCATAAGCCCATTTTGAAATGTGGATGATGGAAACTACAGTTAATTTGTAATACACATGAAATATTATTTAAATAAAAAGAAGTGGTTGATCAAATTTGTCCGAGATTACAAAGGAGTATGATACAACACTCATTCCAGTTTTTAAACTTACATTTTTCTTTGTTTAAAGGAGGTTTTTTTTTCATATACTATATTCTGTTTATGGTTTCTTCTGCAAATTTTCCCTAGATTGTCATCTCCCTCCTATCCAAATCCACACTCTGTCTTTCTCTCTGTTTTTAGGAAAGTAACAATCATCTAAACCAATGGTTATCAACCTGTGGGTTTTGACCTCTTTGGGGATCGAATGACACAGAGGTTGCCTAAGACCATCAGGAATATCACATATTTACTTTACAATTTAAAACAATAGCAAATCACAGTCATGGAGTAGCAGCAAAAATAATTTTATGGTTGGGGGGTCCCTACAACATAAGTAACTGTATTAAAGCACTAGGAAGGTTGAGAACCACTGATTTTATATATATATATATATATAATCAGTGGTTATATATGATAAAAGTGGTTATATATGATAAAAGAAAAGTGAATCCAGATTAGCAGAAATCCCATTTTAAAAATAAGGAATTATATTCGTTCAGCGTAAGTTTGTGTGTCTGCATCTGCATGACTGACTACCTGTGTGTTCATGAGTGAGTGGGCTTGTCTGTCTATTCATGTACATGGTAAGTGTCTATGGATGTCATCTGAGGCAGAAGAGTGCTTTGGATCCCATGGGATGCAGTTATAGAAAGTT
Source organism: Dicrostonyx torquatus (assembly GCA_028555095.1). NCBI lineage: Eukaryota > Metazoa > Chordata > Mammalia > Rodentia > Cricetidae > Dicrostonyx > Dicrostonyx torquatus. The sequence continues at coordinate 2,658,561 of JAQHUG010000283.1, forward strand.
GTGAGCTGCCAGACACAGGGCCTTAGAAGCAAATTTAGGTCCTCTGGGTGAACAACACATGCTCTTCAAGAATATTCCTCCTCTCCTCTCCTACCACTACCAATTTTCTGCTTATTGCTACTGGTCCAGTGCACTTACTGGTTGAAATTTAATAGCAGTCTGATTACGCTCTGGTGTGTGCAGAGTTCCCAGCTTTTCTCCAAGGAAATGGAGGAAGTAATAAGGCAGACTCTGTGTTTGTGCCTTTAATACCTTCCTAACACTGAGTTCACAAACACTTGCTAAGTGGTTTTCTTTCTGAACACAATGTTAAGTACAAACTTATTAATCAAAAACACCACATACTTGGTGGGGACACACAGATGTGAGCCTGTGCCTCCTTGACTGAAGGTCAAACAGTTCAAGCTTATTTTTATTCTTTCAAAGCTGTTGACAACACACCCAGACCTAGGGTGTGGTTACTTGACGTTATAGACCTTAAAATGGCCCACAGAGGTGGATTCACACCACCCTGACCAAGGTCAGAGAATTCAAGCCTATTCCTGCTCCTTCATTTTTAAGCAGGAGGTTTGACATAGGGGGTGGTTGCCTACAGATACATGGTGTAGGGTATATTCATTGCATGTCCTGCCCAAAGCACCAAATGCTTCATTTAGAAAATAATGGCTTGATGTCTCAAGTATTGAAGCTAGTAAGTGTTCTGGTTGTTTTTTGTGTCATGTTAAAGTAATCTTTTGCCTTCTTCCCTTTTTTGTATTAGGTTATAAAGCTTAAAAAAGTAAATTTTGGAAAATTCAGTATTCAGTATTCACCGAATACTATCCTGTATCTCTATATTTCCTTTGTTTTTCTGTTCCTCCTATCTAACATTTCTAAGCCACACACCTCTACCCTGGAATGTATGAACTCATTGTGGCTGAACCATGACAGAATTCACCCCAAAATATATCTAACCACACAAACTATTTAGCATTTGTCCCCATGTGACAAGTTACAGGTGACTTCAGACATGAGTTATAGCTAGCATGACACATTTAGTTTCCCATAGGAGGTTTCTGTAATCACACATGAATAGGATATGTGAGAATCTTGTGAGAATGAATCTCTGAGCCACTGTATCTCACCTTCTGTGGAAGCTGTGCAAGGCCTGCTGCAAGCATGTTGGTCCTTTCTTCTGTTAGGTTACTCACCATGGACCCCAGGGAAAATACCACAACACCATGTTCTCCAGAAGACTGGACAAAGTCTTCTATTTCCTGTTGATAAAATATCAATCAACCCATCACAAAAAATAGCAACACCAAACAACCTACATCAAAACTGACACCAACATCCACAGGAAGAAACTGAGCAGCATTAGACATGATTGTAGTAGTGGGCGTTTCAAATCTATTCACATCCACATATAAGATGTAGAGCTGTAGTCTTTTAGAAGGTTACAGGTCTATTTTTTAAATTTATTTATTTATTATGTATACAATGGTCTGCCTGCATGTGTCCCTGCAGACAGAAGTTGGCACCAGATCTTATTACCAGTGGTTGTGAGCCACCATATGGTTGCTGCGAATTGAACTCAGGACCTCTGGAAGAGCTGTCAAAGCTCTTAACCCCTGAGCCATCTCTCCAGCCCCTAGAAGGTTACAGTTCTGTATTATACATATGTACATGCTCAGTCTTAGAACACAGTCATCTTTTTTCATTATAATATTAAAAAGCAAATTTGTAATAATTAAATCCAAAGTTCTCTTTTTCTTTTCTTAATTTACTGTAACATATTTATGTTTTCATAATTTTGACTAGTCTAGGTATGATGATGATCCCTATGATATTTTCATATTATTTTACATGTGTGATATCATTATGGTTCTATATGTTTTTGTATGAATATACTGTGATTGTTAACTAAAATCCATTAGTTGGTCCCTAGGTTGCTGCTTCATCTATAATTACCCTTCCACAGCTATCTTTTTGAGATATAACAATCACTTCTGTTTCACAAATACTCAGGAGTGCTGCACAAAATCTAGTTTTGATTCATTGAAAACTCCATTTTCTTTTCAGTATTGGTTGTATTTTAGTAGAGATTAGTTAGTTTTTTGAAAAGCTATTTCACAACAATAGAAACCCTAAGTCAAAAATTATATCAGTTTTATCTCAGGTCATTTTGTGTGGGAGAAAGGTCTATATTCTGTCAATTATATTTTAAATAAATGCTGATTGGCCAGTATCCAGGCAGAAAGTATAGGCGGGACAACCAGAAAGGAAGTAGAGGCTGGTCAATGAGAACAGGAGAATTCTGGGAAGGAGGAAGCCCATTCCTCTGCTGTCCTGATCCATCCACAGAAGAAGCAAGATGTGACTGCCTCACTGAAAAAGCTACTGAGCCATGTGGCTAAACACAGATAAGAATAATGGGCTAATATAAGTACTAAGCATTAGTAAGAATCCTGAGCTAATGGCCAATCAGTTTATAACTAATGTAGACCTCTGTGTAATTTCTTTGGGACTTACAATTGCAGGAACTTGGCAGGACAGAAACCCTGACAACAATTTAGTTCAGGACTTGGCTCTTGGTTCATATCTCTTAATTTTGTGTTCATTTATTTTTTGCATACTCAATTTTTAGCAATATTTTATTTATTATTAATTATATTTTTCATTTTACATATCAATCCCAGTTCCCACTCCCTCTCCTCCTCCCATTCCATCTACCTACCCTCCCTGCCCCCCATCCATTCCTCAGAGAGGGTGAACTGAACCATCTACTGATGCTAGTGAGGATATGTCTTGTATGTTAATGACCTTACCATCCTCTTAAAGTTTAATTTAAATACAGGGGGATAAAGGAGTCAGTTTCCTAGATATCTCAGTTTTAGTGGATGGGCAGAATCTTATTATAGTTGTAGGTTCTTTGATGAAAAAGGGCCTTCTTGGTATGAGGTCTTAGTTGTTCCCTCCCTTAACTCTGGGAAGGAACCATTCCCTGACTCTGTCCCTTACTTTTCCTATGGGATTTTTGTCAAGAATTGTCTGAATGTCATTCTAGCATGTGATCCCCTAGCCCTTGCCGTACAGATTCCAAGAACAATTGTACCTCCTTCAGTGAGCTTTGCTACAACAAAATCCAATGCATAGCCAAAATTGTCCTAGAAATCCTGCCACAAGTGCATGCTCATTTTTGGAACTTGCTTTCAAGGTACTGTTTCCCCTTTTCTTTTAATACAACAGTGGGCTCAATTTACCAATTCTGAACAGAATATTTCTTCTCCTAATTGTTCTCTGTCTTAGCTAAGGTTTCTATTGCTGTGAAGAGACACTATGGCCATGGTAACTCTTATAAAAGATTACATTTAATTGGCTGGCTTAAAGTTTGGAGGCTTACTCCATTATCAACATGGTGGAAAGCAAGGCAACCTGCAGGCAGACATGGTGGCAGTGAAGGAGCTGAGAATTCTATATCTTTATCCACTGGCAATAGGAAGTGAACTGGAATCTTGGGCATAGCTTGAACATTTATGAGACCTCACAGCCTGCCTTTACAGTGACAACTCCCTCTAGTAAGGTTATACCTGCTCCAACAAAGGGATACCTCCCAATAGTGATATTTCCTATGAGCTTATGGGAGCTGGTTACATTTAAACTACTTACTACATTCTCTAATCTTTATTTTAGAAATATTTTATACATATGAATATGGTGCCAGGCATGGTGGCACACACCTTTAATCCCAGCATTTGGCAGGCAGAGGCAGATGGATCTCTGTGAGTTTGAGGTCAGCCTGGTCTATGGAGTGACTTCCTAGACAAACCTGTTATATTTTGTTGCTTGTTTTGTGTTTTGAGACAGAGCTTCTCTGTGTAGCCTCAGCTGTCTTGGAACTCGATATGTAGACGAGGTCGGCCTCAAATTCCTAGAGATCCACCTGCGTCTGCCTCCCAAGTGCTGATACTAAAGGTGTGTGTCACCACCATCTAGTTTCACAAAATGTTTTAAAATGTGCATTTTAATGATTTTCATTAGTATAATTGCTTCATTACGTTTATTTATTGTGAATATGAGATCGGAAATCAATTTCTGAGACTTACCTTTCTCCTTTTGTCATTTGTGTCCCAGGACCTGACTTAGATTCATAGGCCTTTAAGCCCCAACTACCTACCGGGCCTGCATTTTATATCCTTAATGCATTTTGTCAAATCTATTATTTCAAATGCGCAGGAAATTTTTAGTATCTAATGAGAGCAAGCAAGTGCTTTGGAGGAATAATTCCCACCCTAAAGGATCAAAGCTGTTGAAAATTATTAAAACTTAAAACTATTTCCTATGATTTCAATCAATTTATGTTATTCCTAACTATCAGGAGTAAGCAGCATCCCCACCTCTGCTTCCTTCTTTTCTTTCTGCTGCACGGGCAGGTTGGGCCAGCTCTCCACCACTGAGCCACAGCCTCAGCACACCCTTTAGGTCCTCACTCTGCCTCCCTCCTTTGTCTCGGGCTGACATTGCCATTTCCTTAATGTGAAGCTAGAATCTCTATACAAGATTTTTTCTTTGGGGTTACCAACCAGCTCCCAAATCATAATACAGAGCTTTATTAGTTCTGAATGCTCAGCCTAGCTTAACCATGTTTCTGGCTAGCAACTATTACTTAAATTAACCTGTTTCTTGCTATCTACCTTTGCTTTGGGGATTTTTCACCTTTTCTTGTTTTCTTTCTGTTGCTGTGTCTGGCTGGTCTACAGCTGCCTGGCTTCTGGCCCCATGTATGCCCCTTATTAACTCCCCCTTCTCTCATTCTTCTTCTCTTAAAGCCTACCTTCCTGTTTCTATTTATTCTCTCTGCCTGCCAGTCCTGTCTGTCTACTCTTTCTCTGCCTAGTTGTTGGCCATCCCCGCTTTTTATTAGACCAATCAGGTGCCACAGGCAAGGAAGGTCAGACAAACACAACACCTCTTTACATAATTAAACAAATGCAGCACAAACAAAAGTAACACACCTTTACACAGTTAAAGCAATATTCTACATTATAAACAAGTCTCACACATCTTTGTCTAGTTAAAACAATATTCCTAAACTAATCTGTGAACTTATAGAACTCATTTATAGTCACTTATTAAGGGCAGATTTTAGTGACCAGAGAAATACTGAGTTTTCTTCACTAGGCCAAACTGTACCCTCTCTTTCCTCTTTTACTGCCCCGCACCTAGGCCTTTCCTCATTGAAACATTGTTGCTTGTTTACATTCCGTCTTCAGAGTAGAATTTCTGGTGTTTCTGGGTGGGGCTATGCATGCTTTGTGTCTCTGTGCACTCAGCACTTTCCTGTGGAGTGGCCCTGTCACTTATCTGTATGTTCTGCCTGAATCACTGAGGTCGTCTCTGTGTTGAGCAGTACTCTATCCCTGTCCTCAGAAGTCCCACAGGGCTTCATAAAGGAAATTTAGACTGTTGTGATGGAATAATACAAGCGTTTCTACTGACCGGTTTCTTTATCTAAATTCCTGTGACACTCTGAGTTTGCCACAAACATTCTGAAGGAATTAAAGAAAATCCCTTTTGCTAAATATGCAAGGGAAAGAGAAGAAAGAAAACAGGAATTAATTTTACCTTTGGCAGAGGCTTGGCAGGTCTGCAGTGGAGTCCTCCAACAAAATCAAAATTTGGTAAGATAGGGTGAGGAAACTCTAAATCCCAGTAGGTTCGAATAAGCCATATGTCTGCCTTCCCCATCATCTCAGAGAGGGTCGTGGGTCTTCCTGAAGAGGAATCAGGACAGCCAAGGTAGGACAGGTGACAAAATTGTCAAGTGGAAATGGACATGCCAGGTAGTCTTCTGAAAGCACTTTTGATAATGTAGCCATAGTTGTTTACAAGTGTGTGACTGGGATATAGTGTGTGTGTGTGTGTGCGCGCGCGCGTGCACACGTGCATGTATATGATTTGGAGAAGATAATGCATGTGTAACACACCTTGGAAATTCATGATTACCATATATCTAGATATACCATTTAAATATAATTAACGACATTGTCTATGAATCCCATTTGTCATACTCAGGGAAACGCCCTCTTGGAACTGGTCTACCCTGTTTTAGCTGCTGTGGTTCTCTAAGGGAACTGAGAATTTTGTGCTGTTTTGTTTTGTTTCTGAGGAAGCACAGGGTGGTCCCAGTGTCACTGTGTAGCCAAAGTTGACCTTGAACTCCAGATCTTCTTCCTTCACAGCTCACAGCTTCCTTCACAGGCTGGAATTACAGGTGTGTGCTGACATGCCCATTGTAAACAACTGTGGGGATTCTGTTTCAGAATTTCATTTTGAGACAGAGTATCACTGGATTGTCCTGGCTGACTTCTAAGAGAAATTTGATTACATCTGTGTCCCTTATCCTGGTACTACTCTTAAATTATGACGGAATGCATGTGTACCTATGTTTGTAAATAATAAGCAATGGTAAGTCATACATTATGGAATGAGGCATCTATGTCCTACAATTTTTCCTTTAGAAAGAAACCATTTAAAACCATTTAAAATAGCTAACAATTTCCATGTTTGCACTTGAACATTTTAGTATTTTAAATGGTATTTACTTAATTGCACTTGTATGTGTGTGTGTTTGTGTGCACGTGCATGCATGTGTGTATGTGTGTAGAGGTCACAGGCCAGAGGACATTTGTAGGAAATAATTTTGTCCTTTCATTCCTTATGCCCCATGAATGGGTTTAAGGTCTTCAAGTTTTTTGGAAGGATGTGCCTTTACCTGGTGAGCCATTTGCTGGCACCATTAAAGGTTTAAAAGAGAAGAATTTTAGACACCTGGTGACTGAAGTTGGATTCTCTAAAGTCCTTCATTCATAAACTTGCTATGTCTGAGACAGAGATGGTGTGTACACAATTGTGAAGAAGCTCATGATGTACAGTCAGAAAGTATTCATATTTTAACTAAAATAACTAATTATCTTAGGAGTGATAAGTTCTCCATGCTGTATAGGTAACTGTGGTAGAAATATCTGTTAATCCTCAATCTATATGTCTGTGCTCGAGAGAACATTGAATGAGTTTAAAACAATTATTTTAGGGGTCAGCCAGAAGGCCCAATGGGTTAAAACAGTTGCTATGCAAGTTAGCAAGCATGCTTCCATGCTCAGAATATGTGTAAGAGTGTAAAGAGAATAGATTCCAAGGCATCCTCAAATTCCATATGTGTGCCTTGGTACACAGTCCCCCAATCAGTGCACAAATAGATAATAATGATACTAATGATGGTGATGATGATATGGATACATTCTACTCAGGCAAAACTGTCCTAAAAAGATGAGATAAAATAGTAAATGCCTATGTACTTGCTTAGAAGAGCCCACAAAGCATTGCTTGGTGAGTATGTGCCATTCATAAGTGTCTTGACAAGTCATAGACAAGGCTTTCCAATTTATCATTGGGACATAGGCTTTTATACAGTTTTAAATTAGGCAGATAATTTCACAGGTTTTTCACCTTTTTACTGATGACTTTCTATCCTGTTGTTTCAAGTTCACTTTCAATGACACAGCAAATTTTGAATACAACAATCCTAGTTGACCAGGGCACTTACCCAATACTTCACTGTAAAGCTGATTCCACTTCTTCTCGTTAAATATTTGGAACCAAAAGTCAAAATAGAGCACATAGATTAGATTTTGTACCCTCTCCATGAATGTCATTCGATCACTCAATTCTGACAAAGCAACGGGCACATAGGAAGGAGGCAGTGGCAGTCCTCCACTGTACTTTTCGTACTTGAAGCCAGGAAAGAATCGGAGACTGTACACAAGAGGTATCTTGAAAATCTCAGCCAGCAGTTCACCGCAAGGTAAGAATGGATCTGCTACTAGGACATCAAAGCTTGAATTATGTAGTTTTTTCATAAGGTCCTTGTTTAAAACTGCATCTTTGCAGAAATGCTCAAAATGTTCTGACTCGAACAAAAACACTTCTTGCAATGTTAAAAAGTATCTCCAAAATGATTGATTTGGCAGCTCATAAATGTGTTTATTGAAGGCTTCTACAAAAAATTCTTCTGCATCAGTCCTGGAAAATGATGCAGGATATGTTTCAAATTCAATAGCAGATGTGTTGTCAACTTCATAAGAAAAGTGAACTGAAGGTCTCAGAACAGTCACTTCATGGCCCTTCTTCACAAGCTCTTCTAGGATTATCCTTAGGTTAAGCCAATGGCTGAATTCCACTGGCCACACCAGCACCTTCCCACTACTTCCAGATCCAAAGAAGCTACTCAGTTGTAGCAGGAACAGGGCTGCTGTCATTTTCATAAACATCTTGGTTAAACTCAGAGTTGCCTTTCAAATGGTAATTGCTCGACTCTTACACATATAGAAAAGAGTAATAATTAGTTAAAGTATAACTTGTACCCACCAAAGCAAATACACATGAGATAGTCATAGTCTCTGAATGCCAAGGGCAAAATCCAGAAGGCAGATATGAACATATGAAATGACTTCCAATTCTCAAGTGACTTTGAATGAATAATTTGTCTTTGATATGTTAGGATTTTAAAACATTTTTCTTTTTTT
>JAQHUG010000284.1:39179-52513 GCA_028555095.1 Dicrostonyx torquatus
CACAGACATGCATGTAGGCAAAAGCCCATTTATAGAAAATAAAATAATAATATTCTTTAATGAAAAAAGAAAGACTGCAATGTGGATTTTGAGCACACTGTTCAATTTCTGTCCACTATTCTCAAGTTACTGAGTCTCCCAATGCCTCAGTCTCTTCATCTATGAAATTAGGCTGGTGATACTCATGTCTCAGGATTTTGATGACTATATGGAGCATCTCACAGAACTCCTGGAAACAGCATATAACACATAACAGGTCATGTGCAGTTTCACACTCTCATTTTAGCTCCAGAAAGGCAGAGACAGGATCCCTAAAATAGATGAAATGATGAGCACTGGGTTCAACTGAGAAATCCTGCCTCAATGAAGAAGGTGAGAGTAATTGAGGAAGAACTCCATGCCAGTCTATGACCAGACACACACACACACACACACACACACACACACATACCACAGACATGTGCAGAAAAAGAGTAAAAAACTAGATGAAGATGACAGAACAAACATCAGTCAGACACAGGCCCTCACACATGTAGTCCTATGAGTAATGACAGAAGGTCATGTGTGCAGTGCACTGGAGACACTGTCATCTTCCCAGGGAATGCTGATGGATCATGTGGATCTGTGAGGGAAAAAGTTATGTCTTTATTTTTTTTTACTCCTGTCTCCCTCTGCACACAACCAATTCCATGTGTGCTATAGGGTAAAGTGGTAAATCTAAAGCAATCAATTTTTTAGAATCAGACCTGATTAATATCTTTATCAATTAGAGTATGCAAAGATCAGATTTCTTTAAAAGAGCATGTTACTTGTAGAGAAAAATTAATGTTAATCTAAAATAAGCAAAAAAAAAGTACTCAAAATACAGAGAATTAGGAAAGCACAAACACAGCAACAGATGCTCCCATGGGATAGTGAACCATATTTAAAGGGCATTTCACAGGCGGCTGTCTAGTGAGCACTGAGGAGGCTGAGGTTCTCAGTACCATTACATCTGGAGATTACAAAAGAACAGCACAGCCCAGTGCCCACCCTCCTCTTCTCAGTCTCACATCACCACACCCTACCAGCATGACTGTAATAACAAATATCTAGTACTGACAACAGGAACTGAATCCAATGGGAGAATAAATTAATCCCTTTAGTGTGAGCTTGGCTGTGTCCTAAAGCTGAACACATTAATGCATTGTTTAGCAATACAAATATCAACAATACTTCTGAAACAATATGTAAACATGTAGATACATACAAATTCATGCTCAAGGAAAGACATACTAAGGAAATTTAGAAACACTGCTCACAGTGGTCTGAACTAGGGCCCAACTCATGCTAAACAGCAACATAATGGTTAAAAGCAGGAATTGCTTTTCATGGCAGTAGAAATATGAGACTCAGTCTTCTCTTTCCCTGTCCCCATCCCCTCTCCTGACCAGTCCACTGCTCATAATCCTCACAGCTGCCCTTCCTTTCCCCTCAGACAAGGAGCCCATCATTCCTCCTGGCATTTCTGCATCAGCATCTCCATGCGCCCTTTGACTCTACATTTTTCTCCTCAATACAATCTTTCCTTTTACTTTAATTTTTAATTTTTTTCATCATACTTTTCTCATATCTCTCCTCGCCACCAACTTCTTCCAGACCATCTCCACCCAAGTTCATGTTCTTTATCCTCCCATACTTTTTTCAAGACAAAACAAAACAAACTAAACAAAAAAAAACTTAAAAAAAGAAAATCAAACAACAAAAAAATACCAAACCAAAATTAAAACTGTGGAGCAGAGCCAGTCTCCTGTTGGCTCACTACTCCTGAGCATGTGGCCAGGAATAGAGAAACTGATATGCACAGCGACACTATTGAAGAAAACTGATTTTCTTCTTCCAATAAGTATCAGTTGCAAATCAGTTCTTGTTTAGGGAAGAATTTGTGTCCACTACCCTTTCTCAGTGTTGGACATTTGTCTTCCTCAACATGTTCTCCATGTTCCATGCAGCGGTTTTTCAAAGTTTTCACATTGCTCCTATCTGGACTGCTGAAAGCCTTTTGTGAGCACCCATGTCTGCTATTTGAGGTGGGTACACAGGTCATTCCTAACCTGCTTGCTCTATGGAGACTAAGTCTCAGCACATAGATGTCTCCTGCATCTCCTCTCTCTCCATTCACCAATCTCCCCAAAGCTCTCCCTGTACTGCATTCTGCATGCCTCTGCCTCTCTCATACATTAGGCAACTGCCTAGTTTCTCGCCATCATCGTGAAGAGGGGTACTACCTGCACTGTCTTGTCCACTCTGTGGCCACTACAGGGCTCAGCTTGACTAGGAAAGCATTTCTCTGTTGTAACCACCTCAACTAGGTAAGATACATCCTGAATTCCTTTTTCATTGGTCTGCTATAATCTGAAGATTCCTAGAGGGGTCTGGTAATCAATTTTGACAACAAATAACTTGGACAAATCATTTTTTCTTCTGCTGTTAACAAAATCCTCGGATAACTAAGAAAGAATTATCTCTGATGGCGTATACTTGTATGTGTGATTTTCCTAGCCTTTCTAATAACAATGCAACTAATATTTATTTGGGATAATTTTGTACTCCAGCCAATGTTACACTAACTTTAGCTTAACATCTCATAACAGTTGGTTGAGGGAGTATTTTTACCTTGTGTTACAGGTGAAAACTTAAGGCCTGGAGCAGATTATTTGTTTCAGATTGCAAGCTCAGACTGGGTGAAGTGGGAGGTGAAGAAGGCAAAGTCTCCAAATTGCCCATCTAGTTGAGCTTATTGAGACTCAGCACAAGTCAGAGTCCTCCTAGGACAGAGCTGGATGGCTAGTCACAGACCAGCTCTCCTGATGAGATTTTCCCTCGTGTCTGAATTTGGGAGACCCTGCAATGTACTGAATCTAAGGAAAGAGGATATTTTTGTATGATTTTATGGCATGGCTTTCTGCTTCACTTAGGATCTTTCCGCTCAGGACTCCATATTCTTTATGCGTCAACATGACTGGAAACAGAAAATTTCTTTGTAAATATTTACTAAATTAATAAAGGGAGGAGAAAGAAGGAAGTAAGGACATAACATTGATAAAAGAATAAAGAAGAGCAGGCAATGATGGGAGAGATCTGAATAATTTGAGATGTACGCACAGAGGACCTGGAGATGGATGATTTGACTAATTATTATCTCTAGACCCACAGCTACCTGAACGCCACCCAAAGCCAAACACCAGTGACTATCTCACCAAATGTAAATCGACGGAATGTCTCACTGAGTGACTATGATGAGGAAGTCTAGTAAAGCTACTGAGTTCAGAGCGATGGGATTCTAGGCAGCTCAATCTCCAGAAAAATTCCAAGCTGCTGTAGAGTTTGACCGACTGAATCTCTCACTTTCCCTGAAAGTCCATCAGTTCTGGCTCCTGAAGATGGTGACTTTAAAATCCTGCTTTAAAAAGGCAAGCTCAGACATCTTCTCCTCTTCCCAGTGGAGCCAGATGCTGAGGTTTTATGACCCTGCTTCCTCTCTGAGACTCCCCAGATGAGCTGGGAAAGGGACATTTCTGTTCCCAGTAGGGATGCTAAGATGATTCCTGGATGTTGTCAACATGAGCACCACTGGGCAACCCTTAGGGGCAGAGCAGAAAGAAACAACCTACAGGAGAAGGAGTGGTGACCTGTTCCCTTTTCTAGACTAATAGAGGAATAAGAGCAGCATAGAGATGAGGTGGGATCTGGTCACCCAATAGACAGTTCAAGGATGCAAATTCTCATTCTGGTTCCTCTTTTACTGCCCAAACCCTGAGCCCTGACACTCAGTGAGATCTTGTTTGAGTCACACTCCTATTCTTTCTTCAAGTACCTTGGGCAATCACAGTCCTCCCTGCTCTGCTGTGTAATATTTGAGAAAGATACCCAGTCACTCTGGTGCTGAAGAAGAGATAACAATGATGGGAGCTGGATGATGGCTGGGAGAAAAAGAGGACTTCCTGCTCTTTTATGAACACTAAATTTGGTTCCCAGAACCTAACACGGATCTAGTACCCTCTTCTGACCTCCCCAGGAATCAGCCATACATGTGATATATGCATGCATACATACATACATATACATATGTATATGCAAAATACTGATACACAAAAAAAACAGACAGAGTCAACCATGACATGCAACATGGAAGTCAGCAGTGACATCCCCATGACAGTGAAGTGAGAAATCTTTCTGAATAGCTCATGTTTTTTTGGATGCAATTAAGAATTTATGTTCACCCATCAACTGAGACAGGGTGCCTGATCTATTGGGAGCTCATCAAATCCAGCTGGACTAGGACTGAACGAGCATATTACCAAACCGGAATCTCTTAATGTGACTGCCAAAAGGGACAGACTGAGAAACCAATGATAATGGCACCGGGACCTATCTCTTCTGCATGTATTGGCTTTTTTTGGGAACCTACTCTATATGGATGCACACCTTCTTAGACCGGGATGTAGGAGGGAGGGCCTTGGGCTTCCCACAGGGCAGGATACCCCGCCCCCTCTTTAGGAAGCAGGGGGAGGAAGGAGGGGTAGTGGGGAGCGGGAGGGCCTGGGACAAGGGGAGTAATTGTAAATTTCTCTTTTAACAATAAAAAAAAGAATTTATGTCCAAATACACCAAACTCTGGATCATGTTCTCTTGAATTCGCTGCTATTTTGTCTGGGCTTCCTCTTCTGTAGAATTTCAATAGTAACCTTTTCCCTTCTAGGATTGTTTAGAAAATAAAAATGATGATGTCAGCACACTGCGAGAAGGTCTGACCAGTGTTTCCTGAACCCGTATCTCCATCAGTCCCTGCCTTCTTTCTGTGTCTTGGTTTCCTAAGGATTTAGAAGGAGAAGCCTGGGTGATAAAGTCTTCCTGCTGAGAGTTATTGATTAATTAGAAGTTAGAATTCCTGTTAACTGCTCCTTAAACACAGCTAGTAGGAAAGGATAATTATGTAATGACAAATAAATTGTATTGGAAACAGAGACAGAGTGCCTAGGAATGTGGCTCAGCTTTATAGCATCTGAGTAAAGGTAATGTCTGAGGCTAGAGTTTGAGTCACAGCATTTTAAAGGCAACACAAGCTCTGAACTCTGCAATTCCAACTCCATTTTCCTGCAGTCTGTGCTCTGGCAGTTGTTTAGTGTGGTGCATTTGCTGGTTGAAACACATGTATCTCAACTGCTGCTCGGTGGCATGTGTTGCAACCTTGACATTGGCCATTATGGGAGTATTTACACCTTAGTAATAGGCAATCAGCACTGATCAGAAGCACCCTGGCTCCTGCAGTGCTATTGCGAAGCCTTGTTCCACAGCTCCTGTTGTTGATCCTCATCAGTTCTGAGAGGCAGTCGAGTCCAGGCAGAGCTTCTCCTCCACCAGGATAGATAAGGAAACAGATTCAGAGAGAAGCAGACAGAACTGACTGAGTCACACATAGAATGATACAGTCACCCTGGTTCTGTTGTTTTCAGTCTTGGAGGTTTTATTATAGATTCATAGAGAGAAGCTCAAGAGGAGCAACACACACCATTTGAGTTAGGTATGGATATCAACAACATGGCAGAAAAGCAGTCACATGATGGGGACAGAACTTGGAAAGTGCGAAAAGCCCAAAGCCTCCCAGTAAGCATATTTGGAATCTGGCAAAAGAAAAAAAAATGCCCAGGGGAAATATAAAATGAAAAAAATGTTGAGGTTTTGATATTATACCTTTCTGAGTGAGGACTCAAAATGGTAGGCAGACATAATAGAGCCCCATGACTGTTTCAAGGGATGGCACACTCTGGTGTTTTAAATGATTACAGCATGAAGAGTTTCCAAAGCATGGTCCTAAGCGCCCATTGCACAGATATTGAACAGTGACCCAGAAGACATGAGCAGTTTGACAAAGGTCACCCATTTAGTGAAAGGTAGAACCAACTCCAGGGCCTGGGCACTTGTCTCTTGGGTGAGGCTGAATCTGCCATGTCTATCACATCTTTAATTGTGTGAGTTCAAGCTAATGGCTGTAGCTCTGCTCTAACCAAAATGCTCCTGCTGCTCAGAGCTGGGCCTGCTCCACCATGGTTATAGGACCTCCCCAGAGGTCAGCATGAAGGAAAAGTCAAACTGTAGAGGTTTTATTCTGTATCAGAAGGGCCCACAGGCTTAAGGAGAGGAGAGTGAGCCTCAGGAAGAGAAGGCAGCAGATCTACGTTCTCACAAGCAGGGACTCGTTAATTAGCCCCCAGAGAGCAATGCTTCATTAATGGACCATGTGAGAATTGGATCATTTGGTAAAATGAGTGCTTCCAAAAGTTTTCAGTCTAACAAAGGGAGTGAAGATGACCATAAAAAGCAGTGAGACTATGACCAGGGAAAGGGCAGAGGGTGTCTGCAGAGCATGCCATTCTAATCACCCAAGTATTCATTTTCTTTTTTGTTGAGGACAACTTTGATGAGAATTCCCATGAGACCAAAATATATTAACATTCTTTCCCATTTCTAAGAAGGCTACACACAGAACTCTTGCATACTCAATATATCCAATTTTACTATTATATTCCATGGATGCTCATGACCATGTAACCAGCCCATGGGCCACAATGCACTCATCAATATAGACTCTTAGCTGGAAGCCATTTCTGCTTCCAAACCAAAGGAACAACCAAATTCCATGGACAGTGTTCTGTCCCCTGAAAGGATTTCTCCTCACCACTGTCTTCCGGGATATCCAGAAACAGGACACAATGTTCTGCTGTCTGCTTTCATGTCGTTTAAAACCATGTGTGACTAGAATAAGTTTGTTCCTCCTCTTCAATTCACCATAGGGAACTGTCCTTGGGGACCACAGACTCAAGATGTGGAAGGGATGTACACACGCTCGTACAGCTACTTGTACCTGCATGGACTACCAGAGATAGCTGTGAGTGCACGCTGACATTTGATGATGCCAGCTGTCGACCCACTACACGGGTGCTGACTTCATTATGGGAACCAGTGAAAAAATTATGGTAAAACAAAACAAAAGCATTTTTATCCATCAAAATATAGTTTATATATGTATCTAAATAGATAGTATCTATATATAAATATAATATAGACAAATATCTGTATAAATATAAACACACACATATATAGGTGATTGAGCTTACATGGTCATTTGAAGGCTGTGGTTTATGCAACAGAAGACTATAATGTTAAGACATCAGTACATCTTAAACATAAACACAGATTTAATGTGCTGCTATCATATCCTTGCAGTTACTCTTTTGAAATTGCCAAATGGATCTTAAAGTTAAAAGGAAAGTGCAATGGAATCATTCAAACCTTAGTGTTCCCCTCCCATAGACTCATATATTTGAATGCTTAGTCACTAGAAAGTGTAACACTTTGGAAGGATTAGGAGGTATGCCCTTATTGTAGGAACCCTTTCATTGGAGGTGGCTTCCAGTGTCTCTCTGCCAGTGGGGCAGGATGTAGCATTCAGCTACTGCTGCAGTGACATGAGTTCTGCCATGCCCCTGCCATGATGTTAAATGATGGACTAAACCTCTGACTCTATAAGCTAGCCCCAAATTACATCCTTTCCTTTACAAGAGTTGATACGGTCATGGTGTCTCCCCACATCCATAAACCAGTAACTGAGAGAAGGTCAAGCTACCTTGAAAGAAGAACAATGTGTGAAAAGCAATGTTTTCACTTTAAAATCATCCACAAAACCAGAGCAAACCGAAAAAGGAGGATATTTGCCTGGGATAGACATGTAATTTAATAGACTAGGATTGTCACCCCAAACATAAGCACTAAAATGTATTAACTATTTTAGTCAAGGACATAAAGAATGTTCAATGGGCAAAGGATAATATTTTTCAAAAATGTGGATGAGGCACATATATATCCACATGAAAAAGATGGAATTTGGCTTTGCCATATACTGTACACAAAATTAATTCAGAATGGAACAAAACCTAAAAGAAACTTTGAAGACAAAACACAGAAGTAAATTTTCATGATGTTGGATCAAGAAATAATTTCTTAGATCCACTGCAAAATGACAAGAGATAAGAATGGTTGGCCAGGTGGTATGGAGTAATCCTATAATCCCAGCTCTCCTAGGACAGAGGCTGGAAGATCTCTGTCAGTTTGAATTCAGCTGAGTTCCCTAATATCCAGGGATAACCATCGTGAATCTTTCAAAGGAAAGTGCATTAATTGTATTTTACCTAAGTGAAAACTTTTAAAATACAAAGAATATCATTAAAGAAGCAAAATTTCTCCAAGTATGGAAGCCCATCCTATGGTCCAGCTCTGGGGAGGTGGAAGCAGGAAGATAAAAACTTCAAGGTCACTTTTGGCAATGTGGAAAGTTCCAGGCTAGCCCAGGATATGTGAGAATTCTCAAAAACTAAATATATAAGTAAACAATAGTACTGAGTATTAACTAAAATGAAGAATAAACATTATTCAAAGTTATGTGCCACAGAATAAAACTGGAGGAGGCCTCAGCTGAGGGCTCCTGAGGAAAGAATAGTTTCAGGCACTGAATCAGAGAGGAATCTGCTGCTTGGTCAGAAAAGAGCTACTCTAAAGATGAGGGTCAATCCATACCACCACAATTCAAGTAAAGGAGCCAGCAGGCAATAGTGGGAAGTGCCCTTGCCTGCTACCTGAACACAGGATCAAATGTTAGAAGGTTCTGATGAGACCCCAGCTCCCTTCATTTTAAACACTGTGACACTTGGCAGAAGAGGTATCATGTTTCCCCACAGACCACACTGAATTTATGTGCAAAGGTAGTTCTCTGAGCTGTGTTGGTTCTATTCCACAATCTGTCGGTGTACTTCTTTTCTGCCAACATGTGATGTGCTACTTAGCATCTATTGCCTCAGCCTTCTGCTGTCTTCATAACTATGCTATCCACAGTTAGCATGTTTTATGTTGGTTTATAGGTAGGCTGTGATGTTCTGTGAACTACACCAGGTTACATAATGTACATGACTTGCTGGCTTCTAAGTAGAGAAACCAACATATCAGACCATGGACCCAGAACATGTATTACTTCTCTCTACACAAAAAACAAAAAACCTTCCCACCACCTGCTCTCAGACAGGAGAGCTACTTGCTTTGGTTGAAAAAAATGTGTGTACAGAGAAGCAGGTCGCTCTTGAGAAGTGGAGCCATTGTGATTTTTGTCTACTGTTCCTAGCCTTCTGTTCTAGGATGTCATGTTGGTTGTAAAGTTCCTCCTTCAGGATGGATGTGAGAGGACAGAAGGTCACTCCCAACCCACAGCTACAAGCATGAACAACAAATGATTATTTGCAGCTATAACCCAATAAGATCACTGAGGTGTTTGGAATTGTACCTTAGTGCAGCCTGACAATTGTCCCAGTTACCAAGCCCTGTGTTGGTTCAACAACACAGGTCAGTTACATAAAATACTGTTCCTTTCTTAAATAGTGAATCTCTGGTCCTGAGGTCAAGGGCAGTGGTTGTACTGTGATGAACAAACATGGAAAGATGAGAAAGATAAGAATATGTGATGGAGAGATGGGAGAGAAAGAGAAGGGAAGCAGTTCATGTGCGGTGGAGAGACGTGAAACTGGAGACTCAATAGTGGTGATGAACAAGCTGGTATGAGAGCCTGAGCCCATGGTGTTATAAGGCCCTGGGCTGCTGCCAAGGGTCATGTCTGGGTCTGAGGTCCAACAGCAGCTAGGGTCTCTGTTGATGTCTGAGGCCCAGATTACCACAAAAGGCCATGCAGGTGTCAGTGGTCTGGGCTGCCACCTGAAGACATGTTGATGTCTGAGTGCCATGCTGATCCTGTCTCACCCTCACTGACTGCAGGAGGGCTGGTCCTATCCCTCGCCAGCCACCACATTTAGGAGAGATGGCCCCATCCCTCACTGACCTGCAGTATCATCCCTGATGTAGGGGCAGGAGAACTGGCCTTTCCCTTCAATGGCAACCACCCACAGGAGTGCTGGCCCTGCCCCTTGCAGGCTGCCACTTGTAAAATCTCTTGCCTAGCTTCTCACCAGGAGCTGCAAGGCATCCTAGGCAGGGGCAAGTGGGGGACTAGCCCCACCTCTTCTGGAGTAGGGAAGAGCTGACTCTGCCCCTTGTTGGGGAGAGGCCTGGTGGAGACCCAAGTTGACCGACTAGCTACCACCAAAGCCCAGATCCAGTGCCTTGAGTTGGTGTACCCCAACATCTACAACATCTATAAACTGCTGGAGAACATGAAGGGGCCTGCCCTGTGAAACCATGGCCACAGGATATCCATGACTCTGGGTAACAATAGAAAATCAGAGTGGAATCTTGGTGAGGGGCCAGTGTTGATGCTGTAGCAGAAGTGAGAGGCCTTGAACCATAACAATGACTCCTTGCAATGAATATCTGTGAGTAAACCTGTATGGGAAAAAAAGGGTAACTGCATGACACACCAGATCTTTAAATGCCACTACAACAAATGAATATGTGATGGAGATGCAGGAAAGACAGAGGAGCAGAGTGAAACAGTTCTGCAGAACAAGAGATGCAATGGCTGTGACTGGCGTGAGAGAATGATGAGAGTGATAAACAGGTTATTACATGGAGGAGTCAGTGAGATGTTGCTGGCTTTTATTTTAATTTTAATTTTTTTATTTTGGGGGGAGGAAGCTAAAAGGATGGAGGATGGAAATGGAAGGAATGGGAAATTAGTGACTGGGGAGTATGATGTACAATTCCCAAAGAATAAATAAAAATGTCTAAAAAGAAGAAATCTCTACACATATAATCCAGTAAGATTAATGAGGTGTTTTAGATTATACCTTAATGTAGCCCAACAATCAAAAGGGCTTCCATGGTTACACAGTGGTTTGTCCCGATTGCCAATTACTATGTGCGTTCAAATACAACAGGTCAGTTACAGACAATAAAGACACTGTTCCTTAAACATTGAATTCACTAACTCAGCTTGTTCTGGGTTGTCATTCAGCAGTCCCCCTTATTATGCCCAATCACCTTGAGAAATGCCTTCTTGATGTCTTTGTTCCTCAGACTGTAGACCACGGGGTTGAGCAAGGCTGTAAAGGCATTGTAAAAGAGTGAGATCTGCTTGTCTCATTCAGGGGAGTAGCTGGAATTGGGCTTCATGTAGATGTAAGTGGATGGACCATAGAAGAAAGTGACCACAGTCAGGTGGGAAGCACAGGTAGAGAAAGCCTTGCGGTGTGCTTGGGTGGACTTGATCTTGAGAATTGCCATGGCAATACGAATGTAGGAGGCCACAATGAGGGAAATGGGAGCAACAACCAGAAAAACACTCAAGACCAGGTCTACCATCTCAGTGAGGTGGGTATCCATGCAAATCAGGCTACGCACTGAAGGGCTTAAATAGAAGTAGTGACTAACCCTGTTAGGTCCACAATATGGCAGACTCATGGTAAAGAACAAATGGAACAAAGAGAAGAAGAAACCACAGATCCAAGTCCCTGCTGCCAATCATATGCACAGTCTCCAGTTGAGGATGACAGTATAGTGAAGTGGGTGGCAAATGGCCACATATCTGTCATAAGCCATGACAACAAAGAAGGTGCTCTCAGTAGTAGCCAGGGCACCAAATACATGTATCTGTATCCAGCAGCCAGCAAAGGAGATGGTATGAGAGTGAGCAAGAAGATGCACCAACATCTGTGGCATGGTGGTGGTGACATAGCCCACCATATCCAACATGGCAAGTATGCAGAGGAAGAAGTACATGGGAGTGTGCAGCTGTGTGTCCAGGCAGATCAGCAGGATGATGAGTCCATTGCCCATGACTGAGCTCAGGTAGATGAGAAGGAACACAAGGAAGAGAATGCTGTTAGTCGTGGGGTCACTGGAGAAGCCAAGCAGGATAAACTCAGAAACCCAGGTTTGGTTCTGCGCTGGAATCATCCACATGGTGGAGGCTGTAAGAGAATCACATTCATCTCTGTGTCACCTGACACACGCCAGCTATAGATGTAGAAATGGAAGATACAGGCAGGTGAGATGCCTCAGTGAATAAGGTGAGAGCAATTGAGGAAGGATCCTGTCAGTCTAACACACACACACACACACACACACACACACACACACACACACATGCAAAATAGAGAGTAAGCAAGTAGATGAAGACAAAACAAGCGTCATTCAGACATAGTACATACACATGTAGTACTATGAGTAATGACAGAAGGTCATATGTGCAGAGCACTGGAGACACTGTAGTCTTCCCGGGGAATGCTGATGGAGCATGTGGCTATAGGAGCAGGAAAGTCATTTTTTTTACTCCTAGCTTCCTCTGCAGACAATAATCAATTCCAGGTGTAATGTAGGTTTGAGTGATACATGTAAAGTAACCAATTTATTGGAAACCTGATAGAATATATCTATTATTTTAGGGGGAGCAAAGATTTTTTTCAAAAGAGCAGTTTCCATGGAAGGAAAAAAATAATGGTAATTAAGAAAAGGTGAAAAAGAGGTACTCAAAATATGTATGCAAAGAATCGGAAATATATATCATATAAACAGATGCTCCAATGAAATAGTAAACAATACTTAACGGGTATTTCACAAGACAGCTGTAAGCACTGATGAGGTTTAGGATCACAGCACCATTATTCATCTGGAAATTAGAAGAACACCAAAGAACCCACCCTCTTCTTCTCAATTTCACATCACCAGATATCTATCAACATGGCTACAATAACAAAATGTAGGATTGACAAGAGTAATTGGATCCAATGAGAGAGTAAATTAAAATGTTCCGTTTACTGTGTGCCTGACAGAATTCCCTAAAGCTGAACACATCTGTCCCATTGCTCGGCGATGTAAATATGAAACAATATGCAAACATATATGGACATACAAAGGTATGTTCAAGGAACGACATCTAAAGAAAATTTCCAAACACTGTTCAAAATAGCCTGAAATAGGGTACCACTCTTGTAATCAACAAGACAATGGTTAAGGCAGGAATTTTGATGAGAGTAGAAATGTGAGACTTCTAGACATCCTCAGCCTTCACTTTCCCTGTCCCCAACCCCTCTCCTGACAAGTTTACTGCTCATGACACTTTCTTTCTTTTTATCCAGGTCAGGAGCCCTTAATCTCTCCCAGCATTTCTGCATCAGTGCCTGTATGCACTTAATCTCCTGTATTTCTCACTTTAATGGTCTGTTCTATTTTAATTTTAAAAATTATTTCAGTCAGCCGGGCGGTGGTGGCACATGCCTTTAATCCCAGCACTCGGGAAGCAGAGGCAGGTGGATCTCTGTGAGTTCGAGACCAGCCTGGTCTACAAGAGCTAGTTCCAG
>JAQHUG010000284.1:81217-94194 GCA_028555095.1 Dicrostonyx torquatus
TTATTAACTCTTATAACTTACATTAGCCCATTATTCTTATCTGTATTAGCCACATGGCTCAGTACCTTTTTCAACAGTGTAGTCATATCTTGCTTCTTCTGTGCCTGGACAGGGCTGCAGAGGGAGCTTCTCTCTTCCCAGAATTCTCCTGCTCTGATTGACCTGCCTCTACTTCCCATCTGATTGTCCCACCTATACTTCCTGGCTGGCTACTGGCCAATCAGCGTTTACTTAAAACATAATTGACAGAATATAGACAATTGTCCTGCGCCAGTGCACCAGAGACCATGAAGATGTCTGGGCCCACATTGCCACAGTGGACACTCTCTAGGTCTGACATCCAATGGTAGACATGGTCTGTGTTGGTGACTAAGGCCCAGATTACCACAAAAGGTCATGCAGATGTCAGTGCTCTGGGCTATCACCTGAAGACATGCTGATGATGTCTGAGTACCATGCTGAGCTTGTAGGGCTCTCACTGGCTCCAAGATAGCTGGTCCCGCCCCTTACTGACCTGTAGTACAAGCGCTACTAGAGGCATGGGCACAGGAGAGCTGGTCTCTCCCCTCAATGGCTGCCACCCAAAGGAGAGCTGGCCCTGCCCCTTGCAGGCTGATGCTCACAAAAGATCTGGTCTAGCCTCTCACCAGGAGTTGCAAGGTATCCTAAGAAGTGGCATGTGGGGTGATGGTCTCACCCCTCATGGGATTAGGGAGACCTGGCCTCCTTCTCAGTAAGAGGCCTGGTGAATACTCAGGCTGACCAAATCAGCTACTACCCAGACCCAAATTGAGGGACTTAAGTAGGCCCACCCCAACATCTACCATATCTATAAGAGGCCTGTCCTGTGGAACCATAGACACTGGTCAACAATAGGATATCAGAGAGGAATCTAGGTGAAGATCCAGTATTGATGTTGTAACAGAAGCCAGAAGCCTTGAACCAGAACAATGACTCCTTGCAATGAACAAGTAAATCTATATGGGGAAAAAATTATACTGTGTGACACACTGCAGCTTCCAATGCCACTAAGACAAATGAATATGTGATGGAGATGCAGGAAAGAAAGAGGAGCAGGAGATGCAATGGTTGTGACTGGTATGAGATAAAACTGAGATTGATAGAGAAACAGGTAGTTATACATAGGGGTTGGTGAAATACTGTTTTTTATTTCTATTTTAATTTTTATTTTCTTTTGGGGGAAGTTACAAAAGTAGA
The DNA here is from genome assembly GCA_028555095.1 of Dicrostonyx torquatus. Classification (NCBI taxonomy): domain Eukaryota; kingdom Metazoa; phylum Chordata; class Mammalia; order Rodentia; family Cricetidae; genus Dicrostonyx; species Dicrostonyx torquatus. The sequence continues at coordinate 82,436 of JAQHUG010000284.1, forward strand.
GGGCATATATGAAAGAACTGGGAAATGATGGGACTGGGGAGCATAATGTGCAATTCCCAAAGAATGAATAAAAATATGTTTAATAATAAATGTCTGCATGTATACTCCAGTAGAATTACTGAGGTCCTTTGAATTATACCTTAGTGTAGCCTGTCAATCAAAATAGCCACCATGGTTTCACAGTGGTTTGACCCACTTACCAATTACTATGTTGGTTCAAACACATAGGTCAGTTACATATAATAAAGACACTCTCCCTTTCTTAAAAATTGAATACTCTAATTTTGCTTCTCCTATTTCCTGGTTCACTAGTCTATCCTACCATGCCCTACCACCTTGAGAAATGCCCTCTTGATGTCTTTGTTCCTTAGACTATAGACCACAGGGTTGAGCAAGGCAGTGAAAGCATTGTAAAAAAGTGAGATCTGCTTGTCTTGTTCAGCAGAGTAGCTTGAGTTGGGCCTCATGTAGATGTAAGTAGATGGACCATAGAAGAATGTGACCACAGTCAGGTGGGAGGCACAGGTAGAGAAAGCCTTGCAGCGTCCCTGGGTTGACTTGATCTTGAGAATAGCCTTGGCAATATGAACATAGGAGGCCACAATGAGGGAAATGGGGGTAACAACTACAAAAACACTCAAGATCAGGTCTACCATCTCAATGAGGTGAGTATCCATGCAAGCTAGGCTACGCACTGAAGGACCTTCACAGAAGTAGTGGTTAACCCTGTTTGGCCCACAATATGGCAGACTCATGGTGAAGAAAGTATGTAACAGAGAGAAAAGGAAACCACAGATCCAAGTCCCTGCTGCCAACCATATGCACAGATCCCATTTGAGGATGACAGTATAACGAAGTGGGTGGCAAATGGCCACATATCTGTCATAAGCCATGACAACAAAGAAGGTGCACTCAGTGATACCCAGGGCACCAAACACATACATCTGCATCCAGCAGCCAGCAAAGGAGATGGTATGAGAGTGAGCAAGAAGATGCACCAACATCTGGGGCATGGTGGTGGTGACATAGCCCATATCCAACAGAGAGAGAATACAGAGGAAGAAGTACATGGGAGTGTGCAGCTGTGTGTCCATGCAGATCAGCAGGATGATGAGCCCATTGCCCATGACTGAGCTCAGGTAGATGAGAAGGAACACAATGAAGAGGATGCTGTTGGTCGTGGGGTCACTGGAGAAGCCTAGCAGAATAAACTCAGAAACCGAACTTTGGTTCTGTCCTGGAATAATCCACATGGTGGGGCCTGTAAGAGAATCACATTCATGTATGTGTCTCCTGTCACATTTCAGCTATAGAGGCAGAAAGGAAAGACATATGCTGGAGATTTGGTTCAGAGTTAAAGATCACTGACTTCTGTTCCAGGAACAGACAGCTCAGAGCTGTTTCGTAGCCATCTGTGACTCCATTTCCAGGCAATCTGACTCTCTCTTCTCACTCCACAGACCAGGCACACATGTGGTGCATAGACATGCAGGTAGGAAAAGAAAACCCATATACATAAAAGAAAAAATAATATGTTTAATTAAGAAAAGAAGTTCTGAGCACACTGTTCCATTTCTGTGCACTCTTCTCAAGTTACTGAATCTCCCAATGCCTCAGTTTCTTACTCTATTAAAAGAGGCTGATGACACTCATGTCTCAGGATTATGATGAATATCTAAAGCATCCCACAGAACTCCTCGAAATATCATTTATCACATGAAATGTTGTATGCACTCTCACCCTCTCATTCCAGCTCTGAGAAGGCCAAGTAGAGGATTCCCAAAGTGAAAAGGTTAGTTACACCAACTGAAATGATGAGGACTGGGGTCAGCAGAGAGTCCTTGCCTCGATGAATAAGGTGAGAGCAACAGAGGAAGGACCCTATGTCAGTCTCTGCCTACGCACATGCACGTGCGCGCACGCACACACACACACACTTGCACACGCACACACACACACACACACACTTGCACACGCACACACACACACACACACACACACTATAGATATGTGCAAAATAGAGAGCAAACCAGTAGATGAAGAAGACAGAGCAAGTATCATTCAGATGCAGGCCCACACAATAGTCCTATGGGTAATGACAAGATCACATGTGCAGTTCACTGGAGACACTGTAGTCTTCGCAGGCAATGATGGTGGATGATGTGGATATGGGAGCAGGAAAATTCTTATTTTTCTTTTTTACTCCTAGCTCCACCTACACACAAAAATCAATTCTGAATATGATATACTGTGTGTTTGAACTTTAAATCTAAAGCAGTCAAATTTTTGGAATTAAACCTGATAAATATATTAATCCTTTTAGTGAAAGCAAAGGTAAGAATTCTTTAAAAGAGCAGTTTCTGTGGAGGGGAAAAATAATGGTAATCTAGAATAAGGTAGAAGTATTTAAAATATTGATACAGAGTATTGGAAAAATATGTAATAAAAACACATGCTCCAATGGAATAGTGAATTGTATTTAAAGGGCATTTCATAGGCACTGAGGAGGTTAAGGTGTTCAGCACCACTACTCATGTGGAAATTGCAAAAGATCAGCACAGCACCAATGCCCACCCTCCTCTTCTCAGTCTCACATCACCACACACCTACCAGCCTGGCTACAATAACAGAATCTAGTGTTCACAAGAGTAACTGGATCCAATGGGAGAGGAAATAAAACTGATTCCTTTAGTGTGTGTTTGGCTGTGTTCCCTAAAGTTGAACACATTTAATGCAATACAAATATTAACTATATTTGTGAAACAATATGCAAACACAAATGCACATACAAACACATGCTCAAGGAAAGACATGTAAAGGAAATTTCCTAACATTGCTCCAAACAGCCTGAACTATGGTACCACTCACGTTAATTAGCAAGGCAATAGTTAGAGCAGGAATTGCTTTTGATGGGAGTAAAAATATGAAAAATAGCAGGGTGGTGGTGGCGCACGCCTTTAATCCCAGCACTTGGGAGGCAGAGGCAAGAGAATCTTTGTGAGATCGAGACCAGCCTGGTCTACAAGAGCTAGTTCCAGGACAGGCTCCAAAGCCACAGAGAAACCTTGTCTCGAAAAACAAAAAAAAAAAAAAAAAAGGAATATGAAAAATACTCCTAGACATCCTCAGTCTTCTCTTTCCCTGCCCCATCTCTTCTCCTGACCAGCCTACTGCTCATAACCTCACAGCTGTCCTTCCTTCCACCCAGGTCAGGAGCCCATCATCTCCCCTGGCATGTCTGCATCAGCGTCTCCATGCACCTACACCTCTAAATATTCCTCCTTCATGGCAGTCTCTTTTATTTTAATTTTTAAAAATGCTTTCAGTTCTGGCTTTTTGGAGCCCATTCTCTCTGGAGGGATACTTTGTTCAGCTGGATATAGTGGGGAGGGCCTGGGTCCTGCCTCGAAGCAATGTGCTAGGCTTTGTTGACTCCCCATGGGAAGCTTTACCCTCTCTGAGGAATGAATGGGAGGATGGGAAGGGTTGGGGGTCCAAAGATGGATGAAGCTGGAGGAGGGAAGGGAATGGGAAATTGATTTGGCATGAAAATGAGAAAAGATAACTTTATAAAAGAAATACATTTAAATAAATAAATAATGTCGGGGACCGTTGCCCCAACATAGAAACTGAAGCTTTTCCCCAAATGTGTGCTCGGAGACGCACGGAAAGGAACAGGCTTTCACACCATCACAGTCTAAAAGGCTTCTCATATTTTTATTTATTCTATTTGCCTCAAATTCCTTCTGCTCTCTAAGGCTCTCTTAAAACCACTTCCCTCTCACTGCTTTCTAAACTCTCTCTTCTCTGCAAACTGCTCCCTGCTCTTTTTCTTCCGCCCTGCTATATTCCTAATTATCCCTTTCTTGCTCTGTTGTTTTTTTTCTCTCTTCCTTTGAGGGGCTGATTCATATCTTGGCATTTCTCTCAGCATCCACACTGGCATTCACACCTCAGGCAGGAGAGATAGCTGCCTTCCTGGGGCAATCTACAAATGAATCAGAGAAGCTGGAGCAAAAACCTCGGCTATTGTCTTTCTAAATAGTCGCCTTCAGCCGCAAACCTGCACTGCGTCCTTAGTCTAGCAGGTATCAGAGTCCACAAAATAAATAAATACTTTCAGTAAGTATACTTTATTCATATTCTTCCCCACTCCCAACTTATCCCAGATCCTCATCCTCCACTTCCATGCCCTTTCCTCTAATTCTCACTTTCAAAACAAAATAACCAATATTTTTTTAGCTAAAGAAACAAAATAAAACCAAAACAAAATAAAAATTGAAACAATACAATAAATTCAGCTTCTTGTTGGCCATCTACTCCCAGACCTGACGCCTGCCCTGGAGTATAACTGATATGCACAGTGACACTCTATTGAAAAGAGATTTTACCTTTCATAGAAGGTATCAACTACAAATAGCTTCTTGTTTAGGGTCTGGACTTTGGCTCCACTTCCCCATCTCACTGCTGGCCATTTGTCTGCATCAACACATCATTCATGTGGCTGGAACAGCAGTTTTTAAAGAAAACCACACTGCTCCTATCTGGGCCCTGTTAAAATCCTTTAAGAACTCTCAAGCCCTGTCAATTCAGTCAGATGCACAGGTCATTCCTCACCTGCCTGCCTGTCAAGACCCAGACTCAGCATACATCTGTCTCCTCCATCTGCCATCTCTAAATGCACAAATCTCCCTGCAAGCACTCCCATTATCTTGTGTGCCTATGCCTCTCTTCTATCTTAAGACACGTGCCTAGATTCTCATCATATAGAGCAGATCACTTCCTGCACCATGTTGCCCACACTGCAGCCACAGCAGGACTTAGCTTAGCCAGGAAGCCTCCCCTGTTATGCTACCACTTCCCACCCTAACCCAGGTAAGAGACATCCTGCATTTCTTGTTCATTGACCAATTACAATCTGAAGGCTAGAGGGATTTGTTATTAATTTTGGCACCAAACAACTTGGACAAACCCTTTGTTACTCTTTTGTCAACTGGAACCCCACACAACTAAGAAAGAGTTGTCTCTGATATGCTATGGCTGTATGTGTGATTAACTGATTTATTGGATAAATTATACATTCCAGCTGTTGTTGCACTAGCTTTAGCTGAAAATTAAAACAGCTCAGTGAAGGAAGTGTTCTTACCTGTGTGTTATAGGTGAACACCTAAAGCCTGGAGAGGGCACTTCATTCCACACACAATCTCTGCATGGAAGAACTGGGAGTTTAGGGGGTGTGTCATCAGAGCCTGGCTCTCAGTCACCTTCTCTGCTTCTGGCACACAGACTCTGAAGTGGGGAGGTGAGGAAGGCAACGTCTTCACTTTGTTTATCTAGTTGAGCTTATGACTCAGCAGAGGCCAGAGTCCTCCTAGGACAGAATCAGATGGCTAGCCACAAACCAGGTCTCCTGAGGAGATTTCCCTCCTGTCTGAATGTGGGAGGCCCTGGAATGTATTCAAAGTAGAAGGATCCAAGGAAAGAGCATTTGAGGTGTGGTTTCTAAGGCACTGGGACATGATATAGTGATCCACAGCCCTTTGTGGTTTCCTAGCCCAGTGGCCTCTGACTTGGCTTACAGGGACACACCAGGACTGCTGGCCCAAGTATGTGAGCCAGTTATTCATGACTGAAGATATCATGATTGATTTATAGGCAGTAAAGTCTACACATGAAAGTTCCAATGTACAAAGTCAGCATCTGTAAGGTTTAGGATGAGGTGTCCAAGGATATACTTGAATACATAGAGAGTTTGATGCCAGGCTAGGCTACAGCAGACTCACAACAACCCATCCTCCCAAAAAACAATCATGATTGCTCTGTCCACATGTATCAAGCTATGTGGGGTCTCCATTAAGGGCATTGACCATCACTGCTGTTTCGTGGATATGGCTTTCTGCTTCACTTGAGATCTTTGAGTTCAGAAATCCATATTCTATGTTTCTCAACTTGATTTGAAACAGAAACTCTAAATATTTATTAAATTAATAAAGGGAGGAGGAAAGAAGGAATGAAGGACACAAGGTTGAGAAAGAGAAGAAAGTAAGAGCAGGCAGTAAGAGGTCTGGGGAGTTTGAGAGGTATGCAGAGAGGACCTGGAGATGGATGGCTTGACTAATTATTATCTCTAGACCCACTTGCCTGAACCACACCTACAAGGCAAACACCAGTGATCATCTTACCACTTGTAAATCCAAGGACTGTGTCACTGACTAGCTGTTTCTTTCACTAATGGGAAAGAGACTAAAGCAACTGAGTCCAGAGACTTCGGATTCTAGGCAGCCCAATTTCCAGAAAAGTCTCTGCAGGTAAGCCTGCCCTAGCTGAAGATGGCACCTATAAAACCCTGCTAAACAAAGGCAAGTTCAGACATCTTCATCTCTTCCCAGTGGGGCAAGATCCTGAGATTCTATGGCCCTGCCTCCTCTCTGAGCTTCCCTAGGGGAGCTGGGAAAGGACCATTTCTGTTCCCAGTAGGGATGCTAAGATGATCCCTGGATGCTATCAACAAGAGCACTAAAGTGAGGCCCTTGGGGGAAAATCAGAAGAAAACAACTCACAGAGAAAGAACTGGTGACCTGTTCCCTTTTCTAGACTAATTGGGGAATAAGAGTAGTTCAGAGAACAGAAGGTGGGACCTGATTGGTCACCTGATACACAAGTCAAGGATTTAATTTCTCATTTGGATTCCTCTTTTACTGCCCAAACCCTGAGCCCTGACACTCAATGTGTCCATGTGTGAGTCACACTCCTCTTCCTTCCTCAACCATAGTCCTCCATTCTCTGGGATGTGATGTCTGAGCAAGTTAACCAGATACTCTGGTGCTAATGAAGAGTCATCAACAATTGAGGCTAGAGGGTTAGATTTGAGAAAACAGTACTTGTTGGGTTTACAGAAGACCTGGTTTGATTCCCAGAACTAACATAAAAGCTCACGGCCATCTATATCTTCAGTTCTAGAGGACCTAGTAATCTCTTCTGATCTCCCAAGTAACATACATGTGGAATATACACATAGGTGCAGACAAAACACTCACACATAAACAGAAAAACAAACACAAAATGTCAATCATGACATTATAGGCAGATTTTTCTTTGGACCAAGTGCTACAAATAATGACATGGAGAATTAATATTAATTACAATAGCTTGGGCTTAGTTTAGGCTTGTCCCACTAGCTCTTATAACTTAAATTAACTTACTTATACATTTTACTATTTGATTTTTTTACCTTTCTTTCATTTTGTATGTGTGAATCCCTGTCTCCACAGTGTCTCCTGAGCACCTCAATTGTCCTCTTCTTCTCTCTGCCCAGAAGACCTACCTGCCTAGCTACTGGCCGTTCAGCTTTTTGTTATACCGATCGCATTAATTCCTCTTCACAGTGTGCAAATACCCCACAATATGACATACCAGCATGGAGTCAGCAGTGACATCTCCTTGCCAGTGGAGTGAGAAAACACACAGGTCATGTCTCTTAGATGTAAATAAGAATTTGTGTCCAAATGGGTCAAGCTCTGGATCATGTCCTCTTGAACTTGGTGTTATTCTGCCTCAGTAGCCTCTTCTATAGAATTCCAATAGTATTTATTATAGAGAAATAAAGTGTGATGATGTCAGCATCATGCACCAAATACTGGCCGGTGCTCCTTGACGTGGAATCTTCATCCCCTGCTTTCTGTGTCTTGGTTTCCTAAGGATTCAGAAGAAGACCGGACTATAAAGTCTTCCTGGTTATAATGACCGATTGACAAGGGGTTAAAATTCCTGTGAGATGTTCCTTAAACACAGCCAATAGTAAACATTAATTATAAAATGGCAATTAAATAAATTGTATTGGGAACAAAGACAGAGTGTCTACAAATGTGTTTAACTATATTGCAACTGACTAAATAGAAGGTTTGGAGCTAGAGTTTGAATCATAGCATTAAAAACATGTAAAGGCAACACAGGTTCTGAACTCTACACATCCTGATGAGCAACTCCATTTTCCTGTGCTCTGTGTTCTAGCAGTTGTTTAGTGTGGTGCATTTTCTGGTTGAAACACTGTATAATAAATGATATGTAATCTCAACTGCTGTTCAGTAGCATGTGTTGCAACCATGACATTGGCCATGATGGGTGTATTTACACCTTAGTAATTGGCAATCAGCTCTTATCAGAAGCACCTTGACCCCTGAAGTGATGTTGCTAATCCTTGTTCCACAGCTCTGATCCCAGCTCTCTTCACTCCTGTTTATGATCCTGATTATCTCTGGAGAGGCAGTGGAGTTCAGACAGAGATTTCTCTCCCCCAGGATAGATAAGGAAAGAGGTTCAGAGAGAAGCAGACAGAACCAATTAAATGTCACATATAGAATGGCACAGTCACCCTGACTTCACTGTTTTGGGTCATTGAGATTTTATTATAGATTTATGAAAAAGGATTTAAGAGGGAGACACACACACACTATTTGAATTAGATATGGATGTCATCAACATGGCAGAAAAACAGATACATGATAGAAATCAGGACTCCAAAAGGTAGGTAGATATGGCTGGGCCACATGGCTGCTCCAAAGGACTGCACATGCTATATTCCTTAATGACTGCAACAGTTAGACATTCCCAAGAATATTTCCACCTGCCCATTGCACAGATAAAGGAACAGTGACCTAGAAAACATGAGCAATTTGGCAAAGTTCACCCAGCAGGTAAATGGTAGAACCAACTCCAGGGCCTGGCACTTGCTTCTGGGATGAGGCTGAATCTGCCACTTGACTATCAGATGCTTAATGTTCAAGCTAATGGCTCTACCTCTGCTCTAATCAAAATGTTCCTGCTGCTCAGAGCTGGGCCTACTCCACAGAGGTCATTGGGTCACCCCAGAGGTCAGCATGAAGAAAAGTCAAACTCTATAGACTTCATTCTGACTCATGTGGACCCACAGACATGAAAGGGAAGATGGTGAGGTTTGAGGAAGGAGAAGGCAGAAGATCCACACCTCTCACAACAGGGATGCCTTAACTGGCCCCAGATGGCAGTGCCTCATTCATTAATGGACCACATGAGAATTGCCTCATTTGCTAAATGAGTATTTGAAAAAGTTTTCTGGTTTTGTGTCTGGAGAAAGACCCAGAGGGTAAGAGCAAGAGGTTGTGCTGTTACTAAACAATGAGACAATTAAAATGGTCCCTTGGGACATCACTATGAATCTCATAGCTGGTTTCACATGTGTTTCCTCACCAGATCCTCACAGCAAGCCTAGATGGTTTATCTGTGGTTCCCATTTCACAGACATGGTGAATAAGATGACAGACACTGAGCCTTTGTCATGGCCAAGCCTAGGAGAGTTGCTGAGGCTGGTTTAAAGCATTTTGGTGATCTCTGTGTCAGAAAGATTCTGTGAAACCCTCATAGACAGCTCTTTACTCTTTTAGAACCTTGAAAACTAAATCCTCCAAATAAAAGTGTTTCTCAAGCAAGTGGGAGCCGGAACCTTCACTTGCAGCCTTGCAGCTGTGAGCCCTATTCATCACCCCAGGATCCCCCTCCTGGCTCTGAGCCTTATCCATCACCCAAGCATCAACCTTCTTCTTCGTTGTCCAGCAATTTGAAAGATCTCTCTGCTATCAAGCAATAACTACCTGTCAACAGCACAACCTGCATACGTGTTCAGCATTCAGGGTCCTGCGATTAGAATTTCAAGGCTCTGAGGACTGTGTGAGATAACATAGGGACACAGAGAGATGTTCAGAAGAATGCTGATGATGTCAACAAAAAAAAGCAAACAGTATATAAGGATGGTGGCCATGATCACATTAATTGTGATAACTACAAATGCAACTTTTCTCAGTGTTTGCTTAAAATAAGTCATTTCATAGCCAAAATATTTATATTAAATGTAGTGCTACCCTTGATTTCAAGTTCAGGAAACTGAATTGTAGAGTTTGTAACATAACAGCATCTACAAGCAAAACTTTGCATATTAAGGTGTTACACTTGGTGTGGAATGCTAAGTGTTTAACAAGCAACTCTCCATAAGAACAGGAACAAAAGAGGGTGAAGCCAGACCTGCTTCTAAGCCAGTTGGCAACTATGGTGCTGAGCCCACGCATAGCCTCCTTCCCTGACACCTGACCCACTTCACTGGGCAAGTTATTAGTTACGGTCCTTGTGTCTATGATAAAATACCTATCACAAGCCACTTGAAGAAGGGCTGATTTAGACTGAGAGTCTGAGGGCATAGTCAGTAATGGCAGGGAAGTCGTAGCAGTAGGAACAGACTCAGGGTCAGGAAAATGAATGACGAATGACCTTCCTCTGACCACTCTCTCCTTTTGCACTTTATAGAGCCCCAGACCCTGGAAAGGTGACAACCACAATCAATATGGAGCACCCCATATCAGTTAAGCCTTTCTGGAAACACACCCACAATATCCAGGGTGATTCTAAATCCACAAGAGTTGACAGTTAAAACGACCATGGTAAGTAGTGAGAGGATGACCAGGCAAAGGAGTTCACAGGTATCTGCAGAGAATGCCCGTCCCTCCTCTTAAGTCTTCATATCTTGTCCTTTTGAAGACATCTTTCATGAGGATTCATATGCAACAGAAATATCTTAACAGTCTTTCCCATTTCTAAGAAGGATACCCACAAATCTCTCCACATTCATTTTTGCCAATTTCACAATTTATAACTCTGTTTCTTCACAGAGGGATTGTTGGCTGCATAGGTACATGAGGCTGGAGGGAGCAGAAGTAAGATAAAGGGTTCCATTGGTTGTAGGTACAATGGATACAGGCCATGGGAGACAGACTTCAGGGTATCAGATCAGCTTTATTCCAGAGTATTAGAAATATATAGTATTGGGGAGCCTGGGGTCAATCCTTAATTTCCATTAAATAGCAGGGTCCTATTATAAGCCTTGGTATGTTGTAGCAGGGTCCTATAGCAGAGCTCCTCGTACAAGTCTTAGTTACCATATTGCAGCAGGTAAGACTTCTAGCAAGGATCTGTGCTAAGAGTAATGCTAAAGATAAATCAGACATAAATGTTTAGAGACAGCTTTCAGATAAGGCAGTCCTCCAGGCCCAGGGACATTCTCCAAAGAGGGGCAGGTAGAGAGCAGGAGGTCTCACTGGGGGTGGGGGGACACCCATGTTTTTGAGCTTTGGGGAAAAAATCTGCCAGGACATGATAGACTATGACTTCTGAACACCCAGCAAGGCTGCCCAACAACAATTACATTTCATAGATGTTCATGACGATCTAACCAACCCATGGACTACAGTGCACACATAGATATAGACACTTACCTGAAAGCCATTTCTCCTTCCAAACTAAAAACAACCAAATGTTCTATACAGTGTTCTTTCCCCTGAAAGGTTTTCTCCTTACCATTGTCTTCATGTATATCCCAGAAAAAGACACAATTCTCTGCTGTTCATTTTCAGGTTGTGAAGGCATGACATACAAAACTATATGTAATCAGCATGAGTATGTTCCTCCTCCTCATTCCTCCATAGGAATCTGGCCATGGAGACCACAGGCTCAGGCTGTAGAGGGGATGTGGCAGGAGTAGACCACTTGGACCACTGCCTTCTATAACCTACTTGTACCTTTAGGGACTCTGAGATACATCTGTGGTTGCACATTGACATTTGATGAGAGTTTTGTGACCCATGTTAAAGATGCCCACTGAATTATGGGCATTGATAAGAAGAAGAAGAAGAAGAAGAAGAAGAAGAAGAAGAAGAAGAAGAAGAAGAAGAAGAAGA
>JAQHUG010000284.1:125961-136524 GCA_028555095.1 Dicrostonyx torquatus
AAATATGTCTGCAGCTGGCAGCACCAATTAACTGCAGAAAGGATAATGGGCATCGAAGGAACTCCACATAAAGTTTACTTTCTTTGTGGCAAAAGTAAGCAACTGGGCAAGAAAATGTCCTTGCCACAAGTGCTGACAGTATGCTGTACTAATTGGACAAGCAGGGCATAAAAGAAAGTGACTGCTAAACATTGTCAAGACAAAGAGGAACACTCATTCAGAATATCCTGCATCACAGAAGAATCTATCAGATATGCAAGGCTTGTAGGCCAAAGATGGATGCCCAAACTTTCCAGAGGAACTTTGGGTGACTGTACAGGCAGCCAACTGTTTCTGTCATTCCTCTCATTTTTTGGAAGTCATTTACTCACACTTTCTGCTTATTCAGTTAATATTATTTCCTTCTTGGTATGTTTGATAAATAGAAAGAGATCATAAAAACTCCAGAGATAGATTACACAGCACTTTTTTGACTTTAGAATTTGTAAATGCAAATGAAAAAAGAACAACGGCTGTGGAGAGACACTGGATAATAGAAAAAAACTGCTGAATTAAATCAGCCTATATATTTTAAGGATGTGTTGACTTCAGAATGGAAACCAGAATATGTGATATGTTGGGGAAGAAAATTTGCTTTTATTTCTGGAGGAGAAAAAAAGCTATGGATACCATCAAGATTGATGAAGATTAGATTTGAACAGAAAAAAACTTCCTTATTAGGAGAAGTAAAAGTTCATCAAACAACTTGATTCAATCCACACTCTTAGAAAGACTAACATATGCCTTTGATCAGGTAAGAAAAATATAAGATCATTATTATTAAAAGATAATACCTTTTCTATGCAAAAATTGTGTTAACAAAAATATAACATGGCAAAAGAAACTCCCCAAAATTAAAGTTGGGGCAGGGATTTGTTTTTGTCTTTCCAGGATAATAAAAGCATCCGGCTAAGATCTGAAGACCACTGGACAAATAAGGCATCTGAAGAAGAAGGATGAACCATCTACAGAAAAAGTTCCAAGAAGAGTAAAATTGGCCTAACAGTATAACACATTCCCAATAGGATAAAGTGTATAAATCTTCCCAATTATTTGTTTCTGCTGCTCTCTACAAACATAAAAGGGGAAAGATTGTTTTGTGGTCCCAACTCAATTAAAAATCAAAGCTGGCAATGGGCTTCATCTAGCCTCCTGTATGTGATTTTGGATTTGAGTCTGAAGCAGGTAACTATGAATTAAGTTTGTGCACCCCAGATATACATATAGATTGTAGTCCTTTAACTTCTCTGAGATCTGCTGCATATGATATTTAAAATATTTAGGTTTTTCTGCAGTGAATCATGACCATTCCTAACAGCAAACTTTAAAGACTCCAAAATGATTATGGAGCTCTACAACAATTCCTTCTGGATTGTGGTGATGTCATTAAACTGACAATACCACCCAAAGATTAGCTTTGAACTACAAAATGCACAGGAAAATTTCAAGTTGGTTGGCCGATATGGTCCAGCCTACAGACTATTCCAGCCAGGACTTCAGATAAGCCCTGTGCATTCCCACTAAAAAGAGACTGGACAATGAGTGCTGTAGCTAGTTTTCCCAGGACTTAACCATTATCTGCATTGTCTCAGGGTCTCCTAAAGATGCCATCACCCCCAGACAATGAATGGAAAGTAATTTTAAGAATATAGCACCCACATTTACAAGAGGTGGGGTAGAGGGTTTTGGTCATTCAGTGAGTTATGAATGTGTGTTATCACTTTGGAGGTTTGGAGGCAAATTGTTACTGGTCATGGTTAGGGAGGAAACTAAGTAAGGAAGGTGGGATTTAAGGCTATTTTTCAGAAAGAAAAGAGAGGAATATAGAAAGGATAGGACAGAAGAATAGATTATTCAATCTACTTTAAACTAAAAAGCAGCTATTAATTTCAAATATTTAGTTTGATATGAATTTTTGTATATTGATACAAATTTGAGGTTATTTTTGTTAGAACATATTCTATATATGTCTCTACCCTTGTTTAAGAAATTTTTATATCTTGATATAAATAGGAGATTATTTTTGTTCTACTGTATAAATGTTTCTACTCTTGTTTAAGGTATTATACCTATGCAACCCACCTAAAAAGTAATGTACAATTAAGAAATACAAGTTTCTTATTTTAGTCATCTATAATAATAAAACTTGTAGTTATGTTAGATATGCTTTCAAGGTTAAACAAAGATTTATTTTCAATACATATGTGGTCTTCAGACACCGGGTCTGTACAGAATATAGCATTTATTTATTTAAGATGTTTTAATAACCTGTCATGATAGTGACCCACATCTGCCCAGGACAGCACTAATTTACTTCAAACAAGTATGATGGACATTGAAGAACCTCCATATGGAGTTTGTTTTTATTGTGGCAAAGTTAGCCATGAGGCAACAAATTAACCCCACCTTGACTGCTGACATTATGCTGTCCAAACTGAATGAGCAGGACACAATAGAAGGCAACTGCCAAACTTTGCCAAGACAGTAGGACAGACAGCCCTTCAAAATCCCTGTTTTGTGGAAAGACCTGTAGGCTGAACATGGATGCCCCAATGTCACTGAGGAATCTTGGGTGACTGTCCAGGCAGCCACTTGCTTCTGTCATTTCTATAATTTTGGAAGTTGTTTGCTCTTTTCTTCCTGCTTACTCAGGTAATATAATATCCTTCTTGGGTCTCTGATGGAGTTGACGATGAGAAAAGAAATTCACAAAAGAGGTATAAAATACATAAAGTTGAAAGACATAAAAGCTTAAATTGTTTAGCGAAGAAAATACTTTGCAGTCTAAGAGGAGAGTGTTGGGTTGGCACTACATGTTAGAATAGAAGGTGAATTAACTCCTCCAGCACAAAAAGAATTTTTTAATAATGAATTAAGACTACAAAAAAGTTAGGCATGTTTAAATAAAAACTATACAAAGATATTTATTAGATGTTTTATAATAAATTAATTCAATATTGACATCAGAATTAATAGATTAAATTGTATTTTTAGGTATTCAGTAAACTTAGTTCTTTTGATTTGTATTACAAGCACCTAGTTGGCAAATACACATTTGAATATATATGCATTTTATACACAGAAAAGTCAGAATACTGATTGCTTAGCATAGGTACCTGGGTACACTGCTTGTTATACTTTGTTTATAAATAGGAGCTAGAGTAACAGAAGTGCAAACATGTTTAAGGGAATGGTCTATGTTTTGATTTTTAAATTTTAAGTGAAACATGAGCTGTTATAAATATGAGTGTATGTTAAAAAATAAACTTCAAAATTAAAAAAAGAAAGTGAATTAAGTACAAAATTTGGACTCCCTAAAATAGGATAGTTAGTAGAGTAGTTTCTCTGAATTTACAAAAAATAAATGGACTAGACACTGTGAATGTAATCCTTACTTGATAATTGTATATAGTTTTATTATCTTAGAGTTAAAACATTTCCTTTGGAATTAGACAATGGGGACAGAGGATGTTGGGAAATATTCAGTCACACTGTGAACCTAAATTGTGCATTTGAGTTAATTAAACAAAAATAACTCTGGATCATGAGACTGAGTTAGCAAATAGTTGGCAAAAGTAATCATAGAGCATCAGAGGGCTAGAGAGAGAGAGACACTAGAAGAAGTAGAGAGGGATTTAGGGTGGTGAGGTTTATTTGTCTGTTTGTTTGGCAAAGGAAGGATGCTTTCTTTCAGAAATCAGGGAGAGAAGGTGAGCTCCGTGGTATTTAGCCTCTCTGTGCAGCAAATTTTCACACCGGTCTTTGAATCTCGAGTCTTATTTATAAATAGAATAGCAGCAGCAGAACCAGTGCCTGGAGGAACAGAAATTGCACCAGGACGTGACCTGAGCAGCTGAACTAAGCCAGTAACTGTGGTGTTAAAATTGCTGGCTTAAATAGCAGTAGATTAAGGCACAGCCAATCTGCAAAAGATAATACAACACACCCCTACCAAAATGACTACAATAAAATATGCTTACTGGTGATGCGAGCAGCTGGAACCAATGGGAGAAAGGTAAACTCAAAAGACCCTTTAAATATATGTTGCATCAGGTGCACATTCCCTGCAACTGAACACAGAGTGCATTATCCATCAAGTCTGTTATGAACAGGATTTCCACACACATACTTACGCATGTCTATGAAATGACCCGCAAAGGATACACAACAGGGATTGTGAAACACTAATCAAAATGGCCTTTGAAATAGAGTAAAGCACCAATCACCAATACAAAGGAGAATGCAGAGATTTATTCCTGGGCCAGGGCAGAAATATCAAAGAGACTTAAAGTGCTCCTCAGTCTTCATTTCCCTGATCCCATCATCTCACATGGCCATTCAATCACCTGGTAATGCTGAGCACCATCACCCCAGGTCAGAAACCCATCATTTCTACCTACAGTCAGTCATGTCAGACGCTCCATCCTCTCCCTGCCTCGTAGTATCCTCATGTGACTGTTAAGTGGGGTTTGGTGGGGAACGGGGGAAGAATATTACTCTGGATCTCTCTGGGCTCCTTAAAGAGCTCCCAAGCCCAGTGATGTGAGTTAGATGAACAGGTCATTCCTGACCTATTGCTCTGTTAAGAATAAGACTCTTAACAGAGTGTACATCTGTCTCCTCCACATCTTCTCCCTCTACACAGAAATCCCCACGCAAATATTCTTGGAATTGAGCTTGTCTCTGCTTCTGTCACACTTGAGGTACATTCCTAGCTTCTCATCATGGAGGGGGGACCACCACCTGTACCGTGTTGTCCATACTGTGACCACATAAAGACTCAGATCAGCCTGGAACACTTCCCTGACTTGTGCTAACCCAGGAGAGATACAATCTGAATTTCTTGTTCACTGGTCAGCTGCAATATGAAGAACCTTGGAGGGGTTAGATATCAATTTTTACATTGAATAACTAGACAAACACTCTGCTACTATTATGTTACCTGAAACCCCACACATCTCTGTAATTCTCTGAAAGAATTATCTCTGATAGAGTGTGGCTATATGGGTGACTTCCTCACCTTAACAATTATAAAAACAATGAACATTGGGTAAATTGTACCAATTCTTCCACTTTAGCTTAAAATAACAATTCACTGAAGGAAGAATTTTCACCACTGTGTTATAGGAAAACAGCTAAGGCTTGGAGCAGGAAGTTTGCTTCAGATTACAGGGCATGGAAGAAGTGGAGGTTTAGATGGTGTGGCATAAGAGTCTGGCTTCAATTACCTTCTCTGCTTCTCACACACAGGTCCTGAAGTGGGGAGGTGAAGAAGGCAAAGTCTCTCTAGTTGAGCTTATTGAGACTCAGCACAGGTCTCCTAGGACAGAGCTGATGGTAAGCTACACAACATATCTCCTAATGAGATTTCTCCTCCTGGCTGAATGTGGGAAGCCCCAGGCTGTACTTAAATGCACAAATAAGCAATTGATGGAGATTTCAGAAATTTTTGGTATTCTGGAGCTTAATAAACTTTAAAAATCCCTGCCTCGCCAGGCGGTGGTGGCGCACGCCTTTAATCCCAGCACTCGGGAGGCAGAGGCAGGCGGATCTTTGTGAGTTCGAGACCAGCCTGGTCTACAAGAGCTAGTTCCAGCGCAGGCTCCAAAGCCACAAAGAAACCTTGTCTCAAAAAACCAAAAAAAAAAAAATCCCTGCCTCACCTCTCTCTTCTCTTTCAAATAAAGTTTCCAAGGCATGGCATTTGACACCATAAAGTCTTTTATGTTTTATCATACCAGTACCCTCGGTTTTTACTAACAGTGTCCTCCAAGTATCATGGTTTAGGCAAGAAATCCTACTAAAATGGTGAAGACATCAGGATTGTAAATTCCAGGAGAAATCAGTCTACATGGGAACTCCTTGTATTGGACAAAAAGACACAGCCATGGACAGTGGCTTGAAGGTATTATCCTGGAGCTTAGAAAGCTGAAGGTTGGGACTTTTCATTTCTTTTTGTTTGTTTGTTTGTTTGTTTTCCTCCATTCTGTACTACTCTTTCTTTATTTATTACTTTTTTCTATTTTCCAAGACAGAATCTCATTAGGTAGGTCAGGCTGTCCTGAATCACACTATATAGCCCAGGCTGTCCTAAACTCACAGAGATCCACCTGCCTCTCCCAATGCTGGAGTAAGGCATTTACCACCATACTAGACAGAGGATCAGGATTTTAAGGACAGACTCAGCTACATAAATGTTCAAGGCCAGATGAGGTTACAGCAGACCCTGTGTCTAACAAACCAAAGAGGAAAATTCTCATGACTCTTTCCCCTCCACACTCTGTGACGGAAAAAGTTCCTTTCAACACTGGCCAGCACTGCTCATTCTCAAATACAGTTTGCAACTTCAGAGCTTTGAGTTCAGGACATTGTATTGTTTGTTCCCAATGTCTGTGCATAATGTGACTCAAAACAAAGAATAAGTTATCCTTTCATGGATAATGGGAGGAAGGAAAATACCTTGAAGGAATGAAGGGAACAAGACAGTGGGAGCAGGCAGTGAGGAAAAACTTTAGGATAACATTGGAATTACAGAGGACCTACATATGGGTGGTCTGGCTACTTCTAATCTCCATCTCCACAGATGCCTGGTCATCACCCACAAGCCCATGACCAATGACCATCTTACCACTCCGGCCTCCAATAAAGTGTCACTGAGTTGCAATGTCTTGTTCTTATGGGAAAGAGACTAACCAGGAAGTCCTCGGGAGGTAACTGAGTGTGCAAGTCCAGATTCTCAGAAGCTCAGTCTCCAGAAAATGAAGATTTTGTGAGTTTAAAAGGGCCTGAGTCGCTTGCCTTCTCCACAGAGAGAACAGCTCCTGGCGATGTTGCCTATAAGATCCTGAGACACTAATGCAGCTCTGTCATCTTGTGTTCTTCTCAGTGGAATGAACTGCTGGATTTTCATGACTCTACCTCCTATCTTGGCCCCCAGGAGAGATGAGAAAGGGCCATTTCTATTCCCATTAGAGATTCCCTGAATTCTGTAAACAAGAACATTTACAAGGAAGAGACTCCTGGGGACACACTACAAGGAAATAACTCACATGTGGAGGTGTAGTGACCTCTTTGTTTTAAAAGAATTACTGAAAATATGAGCAGCTCAGAGTAACGGAGATAAAACTGTCATGGACTGAAATTCTCATTACAGCCCAAACCCTGAACTCAACTTCCAGTAAGACCATAATTGAGTCAGTAAGACCGTATTACTTCCTAAACCATGTGTCTAATATCTGTGCCAGTACTGCCCAAGGGGGGTTTTAACAGTCAACCATATTATCCATTATTATTGGAGGTCAGTAGAGTCATACTTTGAGACCAAAACAGAAACTATATACCTCACTAGTTAAGGTTTCTATTTGCATTTAAAACAGTTAGGAGTATGTTCCTGTTCATCCTATCTCAGCAGATTTCAGCTTGGATCAGAGACACCATCTAGAAATCAACTGTGGACTACAAATAGCTCCAAGGTATTGTGAGCTCTGGACTTGCTGAAGACTGATGTGCACCAGTCCAGCTGATGTGATTGCTCTGTGTCTGTTTATCTGGGTCAGCTAAGCAGATGTTTCTGAAGAAAGTCTATTGCCTGAATCCCTCCAGGCCTTTTGCTGGTATTCCAGCATTCCTGGGCTCTGATAATGATGTCCTATTTATAGCAGGAAGTAGTTACAGAAGAGAGTATTTGACCCTTTGTCCTCAACAGGCTGGATTTTGGACAAAACTGTATGTCTCTGACATAGGGGACAAAATGTCTGCCTTGGCATACATGAAAGATAGCTGTTAAAACCAAATATGTCCAGATCTATCAATAGAGAGATTCATTTTCTGAAGTAGTTCTACAAGATGATGGGCCTTCAACCTACTCTATATAGAAAAAGGAGGTATTATAAGGAAATAATAAAAGTTTTGTTTCTATACAAATATGCTCAGAAATCATTAGAGATTGTTTGTCTATATTTAAAATTGTTGCAGAAGGTCAACAAGACAAAATGATAGCCTACAGAATACGAAAAGATCTTCACTAACCCTTCATCAAACAGAGGTCTTATCTCCAAAATATACAAAGAACTCAAGAAATTTGTCATCAAAAGAACAAATAAACCGATAAAAAAATGGAGTACAGACATAAACAGAGAACTCTCAACAGAGGAACCTAAAATGGCTGAAAGACACTTAAGGAAATGTTCAACATCCTTAGCCATCAGAGAAATGCAAATCAAAACAACTCTGAAATCCCATTTTACACCTGCAAGAATGGCCAAGATCAAAAACACTGATGACAACTTGTGCTGGAGAGGGTGTGGGGAAAAGGGAACACTTCTGCATTGCTGGTGGGAATGCAAGCTGGTACAACCCCTTTGAATGTCAGTGAGGATATTTCTCAGAAAATAAGGAAACAACCTTACCCAAGACCCAGTAATACCACTTTTTGGTATATATCCAAAGGATGCCCAATCGTGCCACAAGGACATGTGTCCAACTCTGTTCATAGCAGCTTTGTTTGTCATAGCCAAACCTAGAACAACATAAATGTCCCTCAACCGAAGAATGGATAAGGAAAATGTGGTACACTTATACAATGGAAACAACAACATTTTGAATTTTGCAGGAAAATGGATGGAGCTATAAAACATCATTTTGAGTAAGGTAACCCAGACACAGAAAGACAATTATCACATGTACTCACTCATAAGTGGTTTTTAAACATAAAGCAAAGAAAACCAGCTCACAAATAACAATCCCAGAGAACCTAGACAACAATGAGGACATTAAGAGAGGCATACATACATCTAATCTACATGGGAAGTAGAAAAAGACAACATCTCCTGAGTAAACTGAGAACCTGGGGACCTTGGGAGAGGGTTGAAGAGGAGAGGAGAGGCAGGGAGAGGAGCAGAAAAAAATGTAGAGCTCAATAAAAATAAATTTAAAAAAACAAAATTGTTGCAGAAAAATGGGACCTAAGATGAAAAATGATGAGTTTCTGTTCTCTTGGTAACTCTGATTTCAGACATCACAAGACTCCTATGTTTCTGCTAATTACTATTAGCCTTTCCATTCTTAATACCTTAATTAGACACATAAAGTCCAGTTTTGGTGCTGTTAAGTGCATGGTTATTTGATCCCGATATAACCAAAATCCTACTACAGAATTGAGAATTTCACTCAGGATACAATCAAAGGGGGATGTGAAATCAAAACAGAAACAATATAGCTTGCTAGCTAAGGTTTCTGCTTGAAGTTAAGACAGTTAAGAATAATTCCAGTTTGTTCTGTGAAGGTTAATGTTTCTATTTGTAATTAAGAATAAGTTTCTGTGTCTTTAATCTGATGTAAATGGCAAAATATGTTTTTAACCTACACTAAACCTGCAACCCCATCAACATGATGTGTATCTTTACCCTTGTTCTTTCCTGATCATTGTACTTTTCTAACAATGCATTCCTGCCCCTGTGAACATTTCATCTTTTCTATAAGAGGAATTTAAGGAGGCCAATAAGGGCTGCTCTCTAAACTCCTGACTTAGAGAGAGACAGCCATACTGGCCAGTCCTGGGTGTACCCCCAAAATAATACTTGTTTTACCTAGACAATCTTAGATTCAATATTACTCCTCACAATTCCAAGGTTTAGCAGGACCCTGCCAGTAGAGCAAGGAACTCACCCAAGGGCTATTAGGCTCTTGGGTGCATATTAAGTCCTGGCTTTCAGATATGCTGACCTCTCTCTTATACTCGCTGTGGTCTGGCCTAAGCTCTCTCTCTTTTCTTAGTTGCCAACAGCTACCTTTTCCAATCTGGGGTTGCTGTGAGTATTATGTGAGATTATACTGAGTACCTAGGAAAAGAGCTGGACAACATTCCATGACCATAAATGTCCATCCTACCTTCTGCCTGGGCCATGGTTTTCTAAACATTCCAAAGTTGAAAATCTGACTCAGAGGTATACCCTGACCTTCCACAGGCCACCAAATATCTGACTCAGGGGTATTCCCTGACGCTCCACAGGCCACCAGAGCCATGGATTATGATTCTAGCAATACCATGAGCTGGTCCTGAAAGACAGTCAATATTAAAAGTTATTTAAAACTACAATTAAAGATATTGTGTTGCAATCAAAGACAGTGTGGCTAGGAATACAACTCAGATACATAGCACCTGACTAGATAGTATGCCTGAGGCATAGAATTTTATTCATAGCATTAAAAAATACCCCCTAAAATAATAGCAATTGTTGGGGACCGTCGCCCCAACATAGAAACTGGTGCTTTGCCCTAAATGTGTTCTCGGAGGTGCAAGGAAGAAATCAGGCTTTCACACCATCATCGTTCAAAGACAGCTCAGGACTTCTTGTCCTTTACCGCATGACCTTGCGTTTATTTCTCTCCCCCAAGCTCTGCCCAAACCTGAATTGCTCCTCCACCCTTAGGAATTCTCTATTCACATTCCTTTTCCGGGGGACACCACACCTTTCATCCATACATTTGCATATCTCACCAGCTTTGGAGCCAGCAACTCCTTCC
>JAQHUG010000284.1:160335-184418 GCA_028555095.1 Dicrostonyx torquatus
GTGGTGGTGCACGCCTTTAATCCCAGCACTCGGGAGGCAGAGGCAGGCAGATCTCTGTGAGTTTGAGGCCAGCCTGGTCTACAAGAGCTAGCTCCAGGACAGGCTCCAAAGCCACAGAGAAACCCTGTCTCGAAAAAAAAAAAATGCTGGGTGGTAGTGACACACACACACCTTTAATCCTGAGTTTGAGGCTAGCCTGGTCTATAGAGTGAATTCCAAAACATCCAAGACTGTACAAAGAAACTCTGTCTTGAAAAACAAGGCAAAAATAATAATAAATCAAATTCTTAGGAAGAAAGTATTGTTGGCCTGTGTCTTGAATAAGAAAACACAAGCTCAGAAAGGTATCAGTTCTGTATCCCAAGCCACATAACTCTGCCAGGACAAATCAGGACTCAAACCCAGTTCTGTCAGTTCTATTGCTACTGCCCTTCCCCCATACTACTCCTGATGCCAGGATCCCAGTCTTGGGCCCTGGATACTGTGTTCCTTATCTACCCCCACTCCTGCCCTCTCCCAAGCCCCATGCTGCTGGTTGGGTTCAGACTTTTTGTTCATTTCCCTTGCCAGCCAGTCTGTGAACAAAAGCTAATCTTGGCAGAACAGCTACCTGGCTCCATTCCTTATGGGAAGGAAGTCCATTGCCAGAGAAGTACACTGTGTCTAAGGAAGCCCTGGAGATCCTAAGGGAAGGGACAGAAAATGTTCTCCTCTGCAAATGGGTCAGGCCAGAGACTCCTGACTACCTTTCTACCTACCAGAGACCCTTAGAGGGAGGGGGGACAAGAAGAGCATGATTCTTGCACAGGAGCGCATGGCCAGATCCCTATCTCAAACAAACATCAGAACAAAGGGTCATGGTGGACCAGCAGTGGGAAAGCAGGCACTCTGTAGTGGGAGTAGTCATAGCTCTGTGTGCCGTAGGTCCATAGACCGCTGTCTAACCCAGTCCTCACCCCTTCCCAGGGTAATACAGCAAGTTTAGAATGCTCTACCTACTCCCGTTCCCCTTCTGATCCTTAGCAACAGGCGGGGTGGGCTGGGAGACGGGGCTTTTCCTAGGACAGAAGATTGTGGAAGGAGGGATGAAGAAGATGAGGGGAGGGGAGGGTGGCGTCAGTTATCATTGTCATCTCACCTGACAGGTCAGGCCTTAGTGCAGGGCTGCCTTCCTTGGCTGAGTCAGTCAGGCCAGAGGCGGGCTGGCGGGATAAGGGCCAAATATTGCCAGAGTGGTGCTGTTGCTTCATAAAGAGAGGATGAGATTCTCAGAGTTCAGCAAGAGTTTCAGGCCCATGGTCAAGATGAGTGGTAAGTGGGGACCTCCTCCAGGTCTGGGAAAGACTAATCAAAGAAGGGTTAGACACTGAGATAGGCATAGGTGCTGGAGGGGAGAGGGACATGGGTCAATGGTGGGGCGTAGGTCTCAGCCGAGGATCATATAAGAATAAAGAGGGTGAGAACTGAGACAGGGATTCAGCTAGCTTCACCAGGACCTGAGGATGGATCGGGGGTTGAAAATGAGTTAATGGAGAGGGATGTGGAGGATGGGTCTAAGGGTTGGATCCGTTCAAATGAAAGGACAGAGGGGCCAAGAAGCAAATCCTCAGGGGAAGCTGTAAGGGCTGGAAACTGGATAAGAAGGTTAAGGTAGATCTGTGTGGTGGGGAGAGGGATGGAGGCTTAGGAGTTCTCTCCCTTGGGCTTGGCAATGTCTCTCCTCTTTTCTAGTGGGTTGTCCCAGCAGAAGGCTGTCTGGGTGTTGGGAAGGGTCTAATGCACCTCCTTTGCTAGTGGCCCCTAAAAATCCTCTTTCTTTGAGGAGCTTCAGTTGCCTTGACACTGCAAAGACCAAACACAGGGCGCTCTCAAAACTCAGCTTCTGGGAGAAGCTCAGAGTTACAGTCCTAGTCCGGTGACTGCACTTAAGAGCAGGGGACGCTGAGGAAAGCCCATAGCCCTTCGTGTCAGACAAGACTAGCTAACTATGAAAAAGGAAATCAAGTCACTCAAGGCTCACTACAAGGTGGTCACCAGCTATCTGAGTGATGAGTTCTAACCTTGATATCACACTAAATACCTGGGAGGCCTGGAGAAACCAAAGATGAGGCTGGAGAAAACATAGGGACCACCTGTTTCCCATAGATCACTTCTCACTCCCCACTCAGGGAACTGAGCCTTCCTCCCTCGCACACTCACCTTCTCACGCGTACACACACACCCCTCTCTCCCTCTCACTTGCTCACTCACTCTCTTCCCCACACAGCTTCACCTCCAGACCCCACACAAGCACCCACCTTCTTGGACATCTCATCTTCCTCACTCACTCCCAAACCCAGCCCAACTCCCACTCCAGTTCAGTCTGTCTCACTTTCCCATGGACTCATAAACACTCAGAACAACCACACCGTTCCACAAATACATCCCTCACGTAAGCCATGAACTCTGCAGCCATACAAGGTAAAAACAAACTACAGTCACCCTCCTACTCACAAACTGACAGTTATACATGGCCACAGTCCTGTACATACTCATAGGTAAGCACAACATCACACTCCCCATCAGGAACAGATACATGTATGGTCAGCTATGAACCTCCCACACCCATGAGCTTCCAGCATGCAAGCTGTGTTCACAATCACACATTAATCAGACAAATACACTATAGTTCACAATGCCCTGCACAACACAATCGCCTTCATACAGACGTAATCCAAATATTCGGATCTCCAGCCACACACTTGTCAGGCCCTTCACCAACTCCCACAGTCAAACTCATCCTGGATAAACAGCTCCCAGAGCCTGGGCTCCAGAAAGGCCATGCTCTTGTTTTCTCTGTCCCCAGGAATCTTTATTTTGGGGATCCTGCTATCCATCTCCAACTGCCTTGCCTTTTACGAGGACCTTCTCAAGTGCTTCCAGGGCCCTGATTATGAGACCTTACTTCTCATAGCCCAGAATGGGCTCCATGCCTCCCCACTGCCCAAGAGTGTGGTGGTAATAGGAGCTGGCTTATCAGGGCTAGTGGCAGCTAAAACCCTGCAAGATGCTGGTCACAAGGTAAGAAGATCTTGAAAGGCCTTGATCATAAGCCTCCAATTTGCCTCCTTGGGGAGAAAAGGAGTGAGTGGCCTGACAGGGAATGAGGCATATACCTACCAGTCTCTTAACCACCCTGGCCCTTAATCATTGTCAACTGCCATTCATGTCCTTATGGAGCAAAGAATGAAGACTATGCAAGGGTCTCAAATCACTCAGGACCTTCTGGAGCAAATAGCCCCAGTAAGGTTATCCTGCATGTTCATGGCCTTCAAGCCAGAACCTACAGCTATTTGGAGGTGATAAGTGGGATGGGAAGAAAGAACAGCCCTCCTAAGAATGATAGAAGCTTCTCTGAACTCCAGGTCACCATCTTGGAGGCCAGTAACCACATCGGAGGTCGGGTGGTCACAGTCAGAAACAAGAAGGAAGGCTGGTACTTTGAACTAGGACCAATGCGAATCCCAGAAAGCCACAAGTAAGTCCTGTACAAAAGAAGGAGCAAAGTGGGTAGAATGGGAATGAGGGGGAAGGCAGGGGGGACCCTGCTGCCATCATGTCTATGATCTTTCAGACTCATTGTGGCATGTGATCCAACCCAATAAGTCAGGGCTGATACTCAACTCCCATGTCAGAGAGAAGACTGAGGTCACAGAAAGCCGTGGTCACAGGGAGTGGTAGATCCCAAATGGACAATTACAATCATTGCTGCCAACTGATTAAACTGTAGCGTTTAAATATGGGCAGTTTCATATTTGTCAGTTACATCAAAGCAAGCTGAAAAATTATAACACGTTACTATTAATATCTACCATTTGTTAGCACTAACTTTGCTCTAGACCCTATCTCCACAAACTTTTTTTTCTCTTTTTCTTTTTCTGTTTGCTTTTGATATAAATTGAACCCACACTCACCCTCCAAACCACCAAAAACACAAACAACTTCATCCGCCCAAAGTAGGAGTCATTAAATACGGCCTCAAATCTATCTAGAATTGCATGGTGGGATCTCAAATGCTATCTGGAACAAAAGACGTCTGTCTATACTTTTGAGTACTATTAGCTGAGATTTCCTAAATGGCCTTAATTCAATGACCTTCTCACCCTCCACAGCCTTGGGAGGTGGGAAGCTAATGCCCACAACATTAAATGAGATTACAATTGAACAAGTAGTTAGTCTGACCTTCCTAGGCACAAGGTTACCCTGATTTCACCAGAATAGTTTCTAATAAGGGACCAGAAGGAACAAGGATGTTATTACGCCTGTCTCTGTTTCAAGGCTAACACACGCCTACATCAAGAAGTTTGGCCTGAAGCTGAATAAGTTCATCCAGTATGATAACAACACCTGGTACCTATTCAAAGGACAGCGTTATCGTGCCTGGGAAGTCGAAGCTAACCCGGAGGTCTTGGGCTATCCCACAGACCCCACAGAGAAGAACAAAACTGCCCAAAACCTCTTAGACCAAGCAACCATTAAGGTACCTGCTGCCTTTCCCAGCTGAGATCAGGTAGAAAAGGGGAGGTGCCTAAGGTCACACAGCAAATCAGTACCTGCATTCAGATCACTTGATCCCACCCAACATTCTTATGATTGGTCCTCCTGCCTTATAACATCTGTTAATGATGTCACCACCCTCAACTCCACCCTCAACTCCACCCTCAACCCTTCTCTTCTGCCTCTGAGCAACCTAGGAAACAGGACTTGGTCTGCAGCAGTGTAAAGAAAGGGGCAACTAGATTAGGCAGCCCTTGGTAGTGAACCAGTAATCCTAGATGACAGCGAAAATCTTTACCTTAAAGCGTCTGTGCCTGTGTGTCTGTCTGTGTGTATGCATGTGCCTGTGTGTGCATGTATGTACATGTTTAGGTAAACATGGGTGCATGTGCAAATTTGTGTGGAAGCCAGTAATCAACATCAGTTGTCTTCTTCAATTGCTTCCTACCTTATTTTATTTTATGTCTGGCAGAGCTTTTCACTCAACCGAGCTTACTAATTCTGCTAGAACGGCTGACCAGCAAGCCCCAGGGATCCTGCTGTTTCTACCTTCACAGCGCTGGCATTACAGTCATGCGATACCATACCATGATTTTTTTTTTAAATTTGATGTGCATTGGTGTTTGGCCCAGATGTATGTCTGTGTGAGGGTGTCAGGTCCCCTGGAACTGGAGTTACAGACAGGTGTGAGCTGTTATGTATGTGCTGGGAATTGAACCCAAGTCTTCTGAAAGAACACCCAGTACTCTTAACCACTGAGCCATCTCCCCAGCTCCAACACACCCTACTTTTATATGGATACTGGAGAATAGGGCTCAAGTCCTCAGTCTTGTACAGCAAGTGTTCTAACAACTGAATATTCACCTTAAATTTTCATCTTGAACAGTTCTTTTGTTTCAAGTCAGGTGTGGTAGTACAAGCTTTTAATCCCAGTGCAGGAGGATCTCGAATTGAAGAGCAGCCTCAGGTATACAGTGAGTTTGAAGCCAGCCTAGGCTGTGTAAGACCCTGTCTCAACAAAAGCACGAGTGTCTTTAAATGGAGGGACAGAGCAGCGTCCAGGAGCTCTGGAAACTGCCCTTTCCCACTTTTTCCAGCCTCTCCAAGGGACATCCCAAGAACCTGGTCTCTAATCTAAAAGCGTGTGAAGCATCTGTCGCCCTGTGACCTTGTCGACAGCAGCCTAGATGTCCTGGTCACCTGGAGGCCCAGCTTGATGAATATCTCTCCTTTCTGCAGATCAACCAAGATGTGAAGACATTCAACTGCAGCCAACTGATGTCCCTTTATGACTCTTATTCTACCAAGGTAAGTGAAACAAGAAGCCCCAGGAGATGGAGGTGGAGTAATGGACTCTGTGCTCAGCCAAGGCCCTGCCTGGGGCAGCGTCCTGTCTACAGAATGCCTTCTTCCTACTGCCAAAACCTTTGTCTCCCTCAAGCCCCAATCTAACCCTGCTAAAGCTTTCCTCTAACCCACTCTTGCATCTATGCTGCCCCCTCCGCACAGGCTTATCTGGTGAAGGAAGGAAAGCTGAGCAAAGGAGCAATGAAGATGATCGGGGATTTGTTGAACAAGGACACTCAATACCACAAGTCCCTCCTGGAGTCCCTAAGCAATCCTACCAACTCCAGAATTGATGAGTAAGGCTGATTTGGGGCCAGGAAGAACCCAGTCCCTAGATTTATTGGGTATTTACTACGTAGGGGGCACTCAAGTACCAATGCCTACATGGCACAGGGCTGTATATTCATGAAGGTGATGTTTATAAAGTGTCTCACACAAGAGAGCAGGGAGATAGGTTCTTCCCTTTTCAGACCAGAGGAGTGGCCAGTACTGGGATACACAACCCGGCAGTGTCTCCCGCCTCATCATCCCCTCTCCACCCCTGCAGATTTTCAGAGATCACTGGTGGCTTTGACCAACTCCCCAATGGCTTCAATGCTAGCCTGAAGTCTGGCACCATCCGTTTGAGATCCAGAGTAGAAGCAGTGGTGAGAAACGGGTCTAAGGTTGAAGTTTTGTACCACACTGATAGGCCCATCCTCCCACTGCGCAAACTCACTGCTGACTATGTCATCAACTCAGCCTCTGCCAAGGCCACACGTTTCATCACCTTCCAGCCACCCCTGTCCCCAGACAAAGCACATGCCCTGCGCTCCGTGCAATATACCACTGCCACCAAGGTGGTTTTCATGTGCAACGAATGCTTCTGGGAACAGGATGGCATTCGGGGAGGCAGTTCGCTCACAGACCGGCCCTCACACTACATTGTCTATCCCAGCCACAGCCTGCCAGGTGGCAAGGGCATGCTGCTGGCCTCTTACACTTTGGGCGATGATTCTTCCTTCTTTGCTGCCATGAAGCCCGACCAGGTGGTGGATATTATCCTGGATGATCTGGCTGCCGTGCACCACATACCCAAGGAGGAACTAAAGCGCATGTGCCCAAAAGCAACAGTCAAGCACTGGGGGTCTCTAGACCCCTTCACCTTTGGCGCCTTTGCTGAGTTCACACCCTACCAATTTATGGACTATTTGAAGCAGCTCTCCCAGCCAGAGGGCCGCATCCACTTTGCTGGAGAGCACACCAACCTGCCCCATGGCTGGATAGACACGGCCATCAAGTCTGGCCTCCGGGCTGCCAAGGACATTCAGGCCATGGTGGACGAGGAGGTTACTCAGGGACAGATGCCTCTCTAGAGGTCTTTTACCAACAATCAGGTGTTTTCCCCAAAAACAGTCTGCAGGGGAGTCTGGGAGAGGAGACTGGAAGATGAAAGAAGGCAGAAGCCCAGGAGAGAGGTCACCGCTGGTCTCTTGGTGCAAGCAGGAGCGGATCTGGGAAGCTGGCAAGAGACATTGCCCCTTTCCTATCTTGCTCTCTGCCTAGCTCTCTACAGGAAACAACAAGCAGGGGTGCATGGGGGCACGGGTGGGAGTCAAGGCTGCAGAATCCCAGACTCAGCCTTTAGCTTGAAGGAAATTGTCTCCTCCTTCCGCAAAACAATAACAAACAAAGAAAAGAAAAGAAAATCTTTCGCACCTGGCTTGTGTCACTTAAAACTAGAAGTTCCTAAACAAGCAGACAAACCCCAAGGTACTGGCACACTGGTTAGCAGACTGACACACACGCCTATACCCACCATACATATAAACTCCATCACCGTGTGCCTGAGCCAAAGGCCTCTCATCTTGGCCCAATGTGGGTGGAAAAGGAGGGGGCCTTCTTAACTGGCTTCTTTTCTGCTGTGCATTAATGGGATCTCAGTTACCCTAGGAGACTCTCTCCCCCTCACCAGCCAGACCCCCAACCCATAGCAACCACAGTTGACACAAAGTCCTGAAGGGACCCCATGCTCTTTACAACTCCCTCTCCACCCATCCCCTCACCAAAACCCACCTGTCTTTACCAAACCAGCCTATGTTGTTATCCTTCCTCAAACCTTCCTTCAACCCCTCCCCAACTCCAAGGTCCTCTCTCCTCTGAGCCACAATTCTTCTCTTCTAGAATGCCAAATGAACTGAAGACCTTACTGAGATTGTGTCTCCAACCAGATCAGCCCTAAGGGCTGAGCTCACGTACTTTATGGGGTGTGTGTGTGTGTGTGTGTGTGTGTGTGTGTGTGTGTGTGTGTGTGCCCATGCA
This sequence comes from Dicrostonyx torquatus, assembly GCA_028555095.1. Taxonomy (NCBI): domain Eukaryota; kingdom Metazoa; phylum Chordata; class Mammalia; order Rodentia; family Cricetidae; genus Dicrostonyx; species Dicrostonyx torquatus. Next base: position 168,520 of record JAQHUG010000284.1, read on the forward strand.
CACATGCTATTTCCTTTAGCCTGCCAATACTTACGAAATAAGCCATACACCTGTCACCATGTGGTACCTGGCTGAAAAGCAGAAACACAGAGAGGATGAAACTGAAAATCAACCACCCCCTTTCTGTCTGCCTCGCTATGTGATCAAAGATCAATTCCCAAATCTGACTCAATTTTCTTCCAAATTTTTAGAAGCCAATAGTTATTTCTTGGTCTTGGGGAATAGATTAAGTTAAAAGGAATGATAGTCACAAGCACTCATCATTTGACAGACTCCGGAGGACCCAGGAGGCAAGCATGATGACGTGCTGGTTGGGGTTTTGTGGAGGACTGGCATAAGATATGGGAGGAAGAGGGAAAGAAAATTCACGTTTTCTACTGCAATATGGCCCATTGTTAAATCTAGACATCTCTTCTTGGATACCCAACTGTCACTGATAGTCAGGACATTTTTAGTTCCAAGTGACAGAAATCAAACTGGGGCATTCAGGGGTGTGTGTCCCTTGTCCAGAAGTCCAGGATGAAGTTGCTTTTATCAGAGTGATTAGGCTCCAGACTGAAAAAAACGGTGTTAAGGGCCCATAGTCTAGATCATAGTGGACCCTGCCCTCTTCTCTGTTACAGACGCACACCTGTGATATGACATATACAAAGACTCAAAAGAATGGGCTCTCTGGCAGTGCGAACAATCAGAAGACACACATTTGGTTAAGTTGTTACTGCAAGCAAGCCAGGTATTCTGGGGCCTGGAAATACACCCGACCACCATTCCCAGGGTTAAGCTGCTGTATCTGGATATAGGAATATGCACAGGGGAACTCTCTAGGGCTTATCTTGGTGACATTAAACAGTCACCCTTCCCTTGGAGGTTAACCCAGGGTGAGCTTAGACTGACCCCTTTTGCAACTGTTAGAGTTGGAAGTGGAATTTATTGTTTGATTAGCTCCAATCCCAACATAATATAGGGGTTTTGGGTCTAGGCATAGCCAGCAGTCTCTATCTATGTCTGGCTAAGAATGGTAAAGAAACAAATATCCTCCATCTAGGATACCAAATTCTAAGGGACTGGCTTCTGCTGCTCCTTGACTTTTAGTCTCAAGGTTATTGAGGGAGTTCCTGGGAAAATTTGAGGTTTAGGGCTTACATTTACCACCTTGGAGGGGTCGTATCTCCAGGCTACCAAGTTGGGCTGGTTCAGGCCAATGGGCCCATTGAGCCCAAAGGGGCAGATTACCCTAGGAGCAGGTTTCTTTTTTCTGTTGTTTTTGTTTGCTTGGTTTTTGTTTTGTTTTTTCAAGACAGGGTTTCTCTGTGGCTTTGGAGCCTGCACTGGAACTAGCTCTTGTAGACCAGGCTGGTCTCGAACTCACAAAGATCCACCTGCCTCTGCCTCCCGAGCACTGGGATTAAAGGTGTGCACCACCACCGCCTGGTGAGCAGGTTTCTTTTCAATAGTAAATTGATGCCTGGGTTTGGACCATTCATATATAACCATACTTCCCAGGTTCTGCCAGTTTCCCAATAATGGGCTTCCTGCCAAGCCCTAATTTTTGTGGATATGGGATTGCGTTGTCTGTGGCCATGGGTAGGTGATAGATTTCCCTCTAGGACTATGAAGGGATCAGTGTACCCCCCAGGAGGACTTGGTTTTGCAGCTCCACTGAGCACAATAGTATTCTCCTGGCTTCTGGCAGCTGAGAGGCATAGGGCATCAGTCAAGCAAGCATGGTACTGGATAGATGGGGACTCCTTCTCTTCCCCAGGGGACCCACAGCCCCAGAAGTGAGTGAGCCATGCCCCAGGAGCCTCTGTCTGTAATAGCTTACCTGGAAGGTGGGTTGGGTCTCTGTAGATAGATTGGCTATGAGCTCTCCAGTCCTGGTCCTTCTTAATTCCCATACCCAAGGTCCTGGCTTATGGGGGTTTGGAGCCTTTCCCACAGGGAAACAAAGAAGACAAAAATAGGACACCACAATTATAGGTTCCTGGTCAGTCGTCTCTTTAGGGGGTCAGAGAATGTAGTGGTAACAATCCATCTGTGGGTATCTTCTGGAGCCTCCTTCAGCTGAGTATGCAGGATCCATGGGTGACTAGTGACCTTCACAGCTGTGGGCAGGACCAAAGGGCATGGGCCTTTCTATGCTGGATCCAGGCTCTAGGTCAGGACCCTCTTTACTCACACAAGGTCTCCAGGCTGGAACTTGTGGGCAGGCTCAGACTCGGGCAAAGTCTCAGTCTCTTGAGTTTTCTGTTGAATAGTCCTCTGAGTCTGTTGCAGGGCCTGTAAGGACTTGAGAAGAGGGTGGTTAGTAATGTCTTTCTTGCGAACAGCTTAAGGAGGAAAGAGGCATCTCCCAAATGATTTCAGGTAGGGTTATGGGGGCCCTTAGAAGGGTGTATGGTAGAAGGTTGGCCCAATTGTTGCTAGTCTCTGGGACACATTTAGCTAAAGTCTATTTAAGGTCCTAGTCATCCTTTCTACCTGCCCTGAGCTTAGTTTCCAGTCAACATTTAAGACTTGCCAGATTTGGGGAAACTCTGGGCATGAAGGCCAGGCCATTGCTGGACCTCAGGGAGAAGGGCAACCCAAATCTAGAAATTAACTCTCGGAGGAGTTTCTTGTTGACCACTGAGGCTATTTCCATCCAGAGAAGGCAGCCAAGACAACTAAGAAGCATACTTATATATAAGAACCATGGGTAAATTCCACTTCCCAAAGCACAGTTAATAAAGACTCAGAGAGAGAAACTGGAGTTCAACCTGAAAGTCAGAAAAGCAAACAGCCAGCTACTGGCTCGTACCTCTATTTCAGTCCGAAATGGAATCTCAGAATGAGACTGAGGCTGAGCACTGTCTCCTCCTGTCTTATATTCCTCTCTAGGGTTGGGATTAAAGGCGTGCACCACTAGGATTAAAGGCATGCACCCACCAGTTCCTATGGCAACTAGTGTGGCTACTGGGAATAAAGGTGTGTGTCACCACTGCCTGGTCTGTAAGGCTGACCAGTGGGGCTGTTTTACTCCCTGATCTTCAGGCAAGCTTTATTTATTAAAATACAAATGAAATGCCGCTATTTCCCAGTGTTCTCCAGAAATGCTTTGTTGGGTGTAGATTTCTCCCAGGACTTTTTTTTCCTTCTTGTGGTTCATTTGTGAACAAATGGTATATCAGGACACCATGTCGTCAACAAGATTGTCTAGTTGAGGGATATAATATATGGGCCTGAGTAACTCAACAGTTTTTGATGCCCCTAATGAGTGGTCTGGTAGAGATTGACAACCACTTCTCTTCTGAGAGCAGCAGTGACTGGGATCTTCCATTCTATTTAAAAAAAAAAAAAACACTCATTTGTGTCCTGCTTGACATCTTCTCTTTCTGCCATCTGGCTCTTCCTGGGTATAATCTGGGCATTGGAGCAATTCAGGTTCAGACAAGGTGACTAAGATATGGAGGGGCCCCATTGGTTCTAGAGCCGCCTTCTGGTTGCTAAGTCTGCTGCCCTGTTTCCTTGGGCATCAAGGATTTCCCTTTTGGATGCCCTTAGCAATGGGCAACAGCTACCTCTCTTGGCAGCCGCAGGGCCTCTAGTAGGGCCAGCATTTCTTGTTTTTAATTTCCTTCCCAACTAAGGTGAGGCATGCCCACTCCCTGTAGAGGGCACTATGGACATGGGCTACGGCAAATGCATACCGACTGTGTACCCAATAACAGCTTTGCCCTTCCCCTGGTGAAGCACTGGGGATAATGCCAAGAGTTTAGTGCTTTGGGCTGATGTCCCTTGGCTGAGTGAGAGCCTGGACCCATACTATCCTGTCCACGGTGACAACTGCAGCCTAGCATCCCTGCTTCCATCTAGAATAAAGCTGCGCTCATCAGTATACCGTACCTCTTTGGCTTTTTGCAGGGGGGACATCTGTTTGTTCAGGTCTGATGGACTGGACCTTATCAGTCACCCCCATGCCATCATGAAGGGGTCCCGCTGGGTTATCATCTGACAGTAGGTTTCAAGAATTTGATAGTAGGCTGGTCTACAAGAAGCGCTTGGCCATTATTTGGTCATTGGACATCCAACTGTCTGGGGTCTCCCTCAAAGATGCTTCTACAGAGTGTGGGGTAGTTAGGAACAGTTCCTAACTGAAAGCTGGTCTGTCAGTTTCTTTTACTAGCATGCTCGTGGTAGCCAGTTGGCAGTAACAGAATCAAGTCTTTTGGATAAGTAGGCCATGGCCTCTCCCATGGTCCCGGTGCCTGGGTAAGGACACCCTTTGCAGTCATTTACACAGGACAAGGTGTCCTTTTCCCTCCTCTTTCATGGTGCTTTGGGTTTCCCCCACAGAATCTCTTTCACTGATCTCCCTACTGAGTGTTTCTATTACTGCTCAGGGAAATCTTTTGTTTGCTTCTCCTACTGAGTCCCGGTTATTATGAGACTCCTAAGCAATCTCCAGTATTTGGGACTTATTTATATCCTCAACCCCTTCTAACTTCTGAAATTTCTCTTTTTTCAATTTGCATTTCATGTGTATTGGTGTTTTGCCGGCATGTATGTCAGTGTGGTGGTGTTGGGTTCCCTGGAACTGTACTTACAGACAATTGTGAGTTGCCAAATAGGTGCTGGGAATTGAACCTGGGTCCTCTGAAAGAACAGCCAGTGCTCTTAATAGCTGAGCCATCTCTCCGGCTGAAGTTTCTTTCAAATATTTGATTCTGACTGCACAACAAAAATGATATTGGTTGCTTGTTGGTTTTTTGATTTTGTTTGGTTTTGGTGCATCTAGGTCTTCAGGGGTTAACACTGGGTAAGCCTCACAAAGGTGCTCCAGGAACCAGCAGGTGATTTTCAAGGCTCTCATATCACCTCGCTCATCTTAGAGACAAATCAGTGGGTTTTCAATTTTCCTAAAGGGCATGGTGAAAATTGTCCAGGGCCTCCTTATCTTGGTCAGTGTTGGGGTCCCTCCCAGTCAGGTTGGGCAAAGGGGAATATCCACTCTATCCTGGGCTGCACTGTCAGGCAAAGATTCCCTGCCCAGTCCCAGGACAGCTTTCCTACTCTCAAGCTGGATTCTGTCCCACTCTTTGGCCTTAAAGAGATGTCCAAGAGCTTTTGGCAATCATCCCAATTTGCCTGGTGGGGTAAAAGACTGTCTCCAGGCAACTAGTGTGAGCCTGGAGTTTTTAGAGGATGACGAATTCTGAGTTTTCCAATTGCACCAAACACCCGTTGAGAAGGAGACAAAAACCATGAAAGGGAATGGATGGGGGAACCTCCAGGTCTTGGGCCCTCCGGAGGCACCTCCTTTAGGGAGAGGGTGGAGGCTGCCCCTGGCCCAAGGCCGGTCCTCCCAGAGCCACTCCGAGAGTATGCATGCAAAGAGGGGAGAGGGAGCCCAGGGTAGGAAAAACTACCTCTTCCCGCAACCCCAGAACAGCTGGAGGAACTGTCTCCCTCTCCCCTGGTGCCCCTGTCACCAGCGTGGGTACAGGAGGAAGCAAAGGGAGTGTGGGATCTGGGAGCTGTTTCCCCTTCCCTGTGCACGCTCCACAACCACAAACCACATGGATGGCAGAAGGGTCCTTGTGGATGTCTTGAGGGGGCAGACTGTGAAGAGCCAGGTCCCTTCCCACCTCTACATGAGGACCTAGGCAGGGGACCATGAGCGGGGGTGCAGAGAAAGAAGCAGCAAGTGAGACAAGGAGAGAGAACGGTGGCTCCCAGAGGCAAGGGTCAAGACAAGGGAGACAAAGGCACGAGGCACATGTCAGGCACCATTGCAGGGAGCAGAGCAAAGACAAGGACCTGGACAGCAATTGAGAAGCAGTCAGAGCCAGGAATGAGCACAGCAGGAGTGGGAGCAGAAGAACGAGCTTCACACTGGTGAAGGGAAGCTGCGGGGATCATTTAACCAACCCTGGGCATGACCAGGGGCTCCCCTGGAGCATATGGAAGGGGGAAATACATTTTCTCCAATGTGGCTGAGAGAACAGGTGCAGAATTGGGGTTTCTCTGATTGGCCCGGATGAGCCAAAAGAATTCAGGTCCCCAGCAAGGGGACACAGGTCTTCAGCCAGGGGTGTGGATCTCACACCAAAGAAAGTCATTCTTCAATATATCGGTCCTAGACTGTAAAACCCTCCTTGAAGTGTTTTAACACGCACGTCAAGGGTGGCTTGAGATTGCTCACTCCCCCTCTCCCTTTTGATGTGTCTCTCAAACCAAAGAACTGGCGGAAACACACTGAGGCACACAGACAAGCAACAGTTAAGACAACCAGGGGTGGCCACCACACAGACTGGAACCAGGGGATCCAGTGATGTCTCTCAGGATCCTAGACACTGGAATTAGGAGTGCATGCAGATTTTCCTAAATGTCTAATCCAGAAGATGCCATAAACAGACTCACCTCTGGAAGAGACAGATTCAGATGATTTTCTGTAGTTTCCCACTTAGCGTGGAGGTTCAGAAGTCTCTGGATTGACAGAAGCAGAGACAGTAGACATTCCTGGGGCCCTGGAACTTCTCAGGGTGTTGTACCCCCCGAGGAACTGTCAGTTCTCAGTGCTCAGCCCAAGGAATTCAAGAGCCCTAGTGTCCTGACTGCTCAGTTTCTAGTAATCAAAGAAAGTCTTCATTGCTACCTGGCAGTTGTAGGGGACCTTGCCCAAGTCATGCAGCCCCAAGCCACATTGTTCCTTGTATTTTATGCACAAAATCCACCTCCTGGCTGACACATTCCAGTTAACAAGAACAGTTGGGGAAAACCAAAACTAAAGATGCCAAAAAGCAAAGCTAGTACATTTCGGGACTTTCCTGGATCATGGCACTATGGCTAGGTCTTTGATGGATCAGTTTTTTTGTTCCCTTTTTGTCAGGTTTTAGGGTTTATGTGATGAGTTCTAAGGTCAGACTGGTGCCACCAACATGGCATCAGTCTGCTAAGATCTGAGGGCCTGTTATCGGCAGCTCCAGCAGTTACCAAAGATAAGGGATGAAGCAGTTTTAAATATTGTGGGTAGATAAAAGCAACAGATACACAACACAGACTGCATCTCCGCTGGATCCCAGGGCAGAGCCAAGGAAATCAGCTGAGCCACTCCAGGGCTTGAGGGAGCCAGCTCCCTTGGGTTTCCAAGGTCAGCCAGTTCACCATAGTCAGGGCCACAATGTCCATGGAGAACAAGAAGCCAAATAAATGACACCCTATGATCTGACCCACAGAGAAAGAAATATAGGCGGACTTTTCTGGCCCACCAGCCAGCTCCCAAATAACCACACAGAGACTTATTATTAATTATAAATGCTTGCCTGACAGCAACTAATTAACTCTTTTAAATTAAATCATATTTCTTGACTATGCTCTACCATGTGACAGTACATTTTTTTTCAGAGTGGTGTTTTCATCTCCTGCTTCATCTGCATCTCCTGGAAGCTCCTATCCTTCTTCCCCTCACTCTCTTTCTGTCTGCAAGTCCTACCTAACCTCTACCTGCCTAGCTATTGGCCATTTAGTCTTTTTATTAAATCAATGGGAGTGATACATATTCACATTATACAGTAGGATTATTCTATAGCAAAGGAGTCTTTTTCAAACTATGTCTTGAGCTATTCAGATTTGGCAAGCCCTCACCTACAAGGTCATGTCAAAGGCACCCTTAAGATGCTCAAGCCTTTATCTGGTAGGAATTCTGATCCAGTAGAGTTCAGCACAAGAAAGGAGCAGAACGCACGACCAGGAGAGAGGAAGGACCCTAGGGAAGACCATGTATCACTCTAACTTCCTAATAACTCATAGTGTCCAGAAGAAACAGGTCCGGAGGCAGTACAGGTACAGACCTGAGCAGCAAGATGGTCAATTTTTCTCTACCCACTGGACATAAAAATGAGGGGCCCCCAAAAAATACAGAATCAGCTGTGCAAAGAAGAGGGAAGAGGATGTGGGGAGAATGAACAGCAGAACACTAATTCAGTCAACTACTTGGATGCAAATGACTCTGGCATTTGTATGAAAACTCAGTGGCAGCAGACCTGCCATGTTATGGGGTCCTTGAGTATCACCTCCATACTCCCACAGGGTCCAGCTTAGATAACGCTAAGACAGGCAAAAGCTGCCTGGGGAAAGGGATCAGAGGGGTAAAACAACTGACTGACTTGAGCATATTCCTTGGGGGAAGGAAGGAAGGGAAGAAGGAAAAAGGGGGAAATAAAGGGCCATTCTCCACAAAGCTTTCAGTTTATATAGGCATATAGAGTGTGTTAGCAACTCCATAGGCAGTAACAATAGTATCAAGCATGCATTTCACAGAATCACAAAATACCTGTGGATCTGACAAGCAGGCACCTTATGTTTCAGAGGGAGCTTGGCTGTAAAGTTCCCTGGTGGTGGGGAACACAGTGCTGGTAGTTATCGCAAGGGCCTGGGAGGGAGGCAAGGTGCCTGTAGTTGGTTGAGTTAAAAGGAATCTCTTTTGAGGACTTTGCTTTTGACTCCAGCAGGGTGCCCAAGTGAGAATTTTTTTCTTTGAAAATAGTTTTAGTGACTCAGGTCTTTTTCCTGTATAAACAGCTGATTTCCTGGGCTATGATCTTATGTTAATTGAAACCAAGGTGAAATGTAAATACAGAATGCTAATAATTTGTTAAGTTGGAGCAGAAGACTAGTAGGTTACATCTTCCTGAGTCTACTGTTAGAGCAGACATGCTGCCTCCTGTCTGGGGCTCCTTTCTTATCAGTGAGGACTGCCAATAAAGAAAGTTGTAGGGGACTAGTTATATAGATTTTTTTAAATTTATTTATTTAGCTTGTGTGCCTGCACACACACCAGAAGAGGGCGCCAGATCTCATTACAGATGGCTCTGAGCCACCATGTGGTTGCTGGGAACCAAACTCAGGACCTCTGGAAGAGCAGCCTGTGTTCTTTACCTCTGAGCCATTTCTCCAGCCCTAGTTATATAGATTTTGGCTATGAGAACAAAGCTTAGACTGAGTGAATGCTTTCACAACAGGGCTTCACAGTGTAGGGGGAGATATCTGGTTATCCTACAGGAAAAGTCAGGTTTACACACTGCTGGGATATTATAGAAGGGAGAGGTGTCATGATTTCACAAGGTTTCTACAGAATTGACAGTGATTTATCCAAAAGACAGGTGTTCCCCAGGGCTCTGCAAAATGGGTTCTTCACAATATCATATTTTTTGTGAATTTGTCTAGTGTTCTGTCAGCTGAGCTGCGCATTTACTGTAGGATACTTGTGGGTTCACCACACCATGTGAGGCTCTTAGCTACAAACAACAGAAATAAAATATGAAGTCGGAGACAAACTGGAGTAAGTTTATCAAGAAGCTTGCAAGATCAACAGGAAGGCTCAAAATGAGTCTTAGAAGTGGGCAGAACCCAAAGTAGACATGTGGCAAGCTGGAGGAGCAGCCTAAAAGACAACACAATGGCCACTGAGTACTGGGTGCCTGCCACCCAAGTTATGGGAACTTACCAAAGCCCCACCTCTTCTGCCACTCATTGCAGCCATGGAGCACCACCTGCTGCTCCCCAGTCAGGTCCTCTGCTGCTGCTACCACCAATCCTCCCTGACTTCTTTACAAGGTCCAGTCCAGCCAGGTCTGGAGCAGGGAGGATTCAATGCTCACTCAGAGGGCAAGCAGCCCCAACTCAGTCTCTCTATGTCTCCTTAGCAACCAAAACCCAAACAAACCTTTCCCCTGTCCTGCTACTACAAACTCCACAAATTCCCTCTCTCCCCACTTCTTCCCATCCCCTAGGAACAACAGCTTCCTGAGGCTTGTGTCTGGGCCACTGAGATCCTTTTTCAACCTTCCCCTCCCCATAGAAGTTGCCTGCAAGTCCCACAGCTCTCTTAGGTCCTTCTAGGACTTTGCAAGGTCTCTCTGGTCCCTCAACTTCCTTCTGGAAGTCCTGCAACATCTCTATGCCCTGATAGCTACAGTGCTCTCTCTCCTTGGACTGCATGTAATTTTTATATTACAATAAGCATAAGGCCTACTCAAGTTCACAGTAATATTTATCTACTTTCTTTGTCTTTGCTACTTTGTTAAACTTTAGCTATTTAGATAAACTGAGTCATAGCAAAAAAAAAACTGTGATGTTGTGTAATGTTAAAATTTTACTACAATTATGGTTCATTTTGATGCTAAATGGTCTCCAAATAAATCTTCAACTCAAATTTTAAGGCTCAAACTTAACAGAGATAAAACTGCAAGTACTAATCTTATAAAAACTACTAACATACTGTAAACTATTAAAGATAATTAAGACATACAAGTTAATGGTCAGTCACCTCAGAAAGAATCAGGTTCTTTAATGTGTTCAGAACTATTCTTACAGTCATGATTAATTACAGAAAAAAGCCTTATTTATCCTCCTGTATATGTTTTAAGGTTAAGCCTAAAATCAGGTATTCATAATAGATAATGATCCTCAAAATCCTCAGAGATCTGCTGAATATGGCATTTCAAATGTTCAGTGTAAAAAAAAAATTTCCCACAATACACAGAGACCCCTCTTAATAAGAAAATGTTAAGCTCTCCAAAGAAGATAGATGGGACACTACACTGTCAACTCCACCTGAACTGTGGTAATGCTAACCACTGGACAAAACTGCCCCATACCTCACCGGCTGCCAGGACCCTTCACAAACTGTGGACACTTTGGGGCTGACTTCTTGTACTCTGCCTCATCATAGTAAGGTCAGTTTTTCCAAGTTCCTCTACAGGAAAAATTCCTCAGACCTGGGTCTGACAGCCTAAGGCCTGATGCTCTGTATGACAAGTAAGATTAAATGCTACTCTTGTCTGAGAGCCAAAGACACCTGCTTCTGCACCCAATAAACCGTGTATGCCTCAAAAAAATCATCTAAGTAAGTCTCTGTCATTTTAGTTGATACAAAAGCCATTTAAGTTATGTTTTCTCCTCAGATTTATTCTTCTCAAACATCTGATGACTAACCGCAGTTTTAGCAACAGCAAAGACCCAGCTGCCTGGTCCGTTCATTTCATATGGACAGTTCACCTTGCTGGTAGGCTTCACACTAACAAAGATTTGGAGTTTCTGAAGGTTATGAGAAATAGACAAGTAAACTGTGTAGGTCAAGGGAAAAAATACAGGTTATTCAGGTCTAAGGAAATAATTAAAGTTAAAGGTCTAAAAATATCAAAGGACCAAGAAAGTGATTTAAGGTATTGTCTTAGTCAGGGTTTCTAGTGCTGTGATGAGACACCATAACCATGGTAACTTTTATAAAGGAAAACATTTAATTGGGGTGGTTCACAGTCCATTACCTTCAATGCAGGAGGATGGCAGTGTGCAGACAGGCATGGTGATGGAGAAGGTACTGACGGTTCTACATCTCTATCCACAGGCAGCAGAAGCAACTGTGACACTGGGCATGGCTTGAGCATATGAGACCTCAAAGCCCACCTCCGCAGTGACACACTTACTAAAGCAAAGCCACACCTACTCCAGCAAGGCCACACCTTCTAATAGTGCCACCCACTATGGGCCCAGCACTCAAACACAAGCATCTATGGAGGCCATTCCTATTCAAACCATTCAATCATTTAAGACAAGTCTCAGATCCCCTCAGTTTCTCTGACACCTCACACAAACTTTGACCCTACCCCTCCAGACTCGTCCCTTAACTTGCCCCTTTCAAGGATTTTCCTTTCCTCACTCCTTTCTCCTCATTCCTTCCTGTCCTATTCCCTTACTAGGAAAGGATGCTCTCTCCAAAACATGAATTTTGCCTTCTACCTTGATAACAGCCACCAGACACCCCTCCATCCCTCTTCTTCCTTTCCTTGGCCTCTTTTCATACTCTCCCACTCTCCAGAATCCCAAAACCTCTCTTGCCCTCTGCCCACTTTTTTAGTTAACCCTATTGTATGGGGTGCCACCTCTCCTCTTGATGCACACCATACTCAAAGATCCTTCTGCCTATGTCTCCAAACCTCAATCCCCCCACCTCTAACCAACCTCTGCCTGGGACTCAACCCCATCATTTCTAAACCCCACCTCCTTACCATAAAATAGTCCCGTATTGACAGTCAAAAACCTAACAAAACCTGCCACCTCATCCTGGACCTTTGCTCCATAAACACTGCTATTGTCCCTCCATCCTACGGTCCCCTTCCAGGCCCTGTAGACCTGGCCTGCCTTCCCCGCTTCCCCTCCCACCTGCTTCAGGATGCAGCAGCTCCTCCTCCTTTGCAGTCCTCCCCTCTCTAATAGCCAATTTGACACCGACTCACTCCTCAGTTTCCTCAGCTTCAGGGGTTACCAGATCTCTCCTTCTAAAGCTCAGCTCTCCTCTCCCCAAGTTGCCTGTCTTGAGTTCTCTCTCACCTCAACTCATAAACACCCCACTTTAGACCACCTTGCCCATCTTCACTCCTTATTTCTGCCCTTATGGCCCAACTTTCTCCATCCCTGGGTCCCTAAATACTCACTCACTTCTGATACATTCCCTGTGCCAAATCACTCTTGTACCTTCTCATGACCGCTTTTCTCCCCTCCTCAATTCCTTAAATGTAAAACATTCTCCTTTCTACCCTAGCCCTCTGCCCCCATAATTTATACAAACCTTCCCATCTTTACACTTCCGTAACACGTAAACACTTCCCTGGATTAGTCTTTGTCCCTGTCACCTGCCTTTCCAAAACCAGACAGTACAAACCCCAGCTGACCTCCTAGTCTACACACTAGTTCTGTCTCTCTACACACCTCTAAATCTAACAGGCAAATTCTGGGATCCCCTCTCACAATCTATTCCCACCTCAGTCTCCCTCAACTCCTAACTTACAAAGAACTCCAATCTCTTTCATCACCTCGATTCTATTCCTCTCCTACACAAGAGCTACTTCCTCTAGCTACTTCCGCCTACACTTTTTATACAGATGGCAGCTCCTTCCTGCCAGATGGCATCAGATTGACTCCTCCATTATCAGGAAAGACAATAATCGTGCTGCCATGACAGTCCGCTAAGCTGCCTTCTCATCCTTTACCACTCACCCCACTTTCCTCCAGGCCACCCTAATACATAACCCAAATAAAAACATACCTAGCCCTCCTTCAACAAAGGATACTCTCTTAACCCACTCTGTGTGTTCATCCTCACGCTCTGGTCCCTGTTCCTTCAAGATCACCCTTTCCCCACAAATCTCATCTCTTTCCTCACACTCCTATTTTTCCTCTGCCCCAGTGACTGCCCAACATTCACCAGCAACCAGCTCCCTAACTGGTTAACTGTCTAGGTGCCCTGAGACATGAAACACTCTAAACAAATCCTACACTCCCAATTACAAGACATAAATAAACCCAAGCCATATCATGTCAGACACACACACTCTGGCGGCCAACCCCTCACTTGGATCGAGGTCATCCAACAAACTCACTCTTCTCAACTTCACTGATCCCCCTTTAATGCCTCCCACTAATTTCCCTGTGCCTCTCTTCAGTGCCCTCCATTAGCCACAGTTCCTCTCATTGGCAATACTCCAGTTACCAATGTCCCATCCCCACTACTGACTGCTTAGCCCCTTGACCATCCAAGTTCCCCTTTGGGAACCAAAGTTCTCTCAACCTTTCCACATGAACCCAAAAAACCTGTTACAGACTGCCTCTCTCTCCATTTGCCAAGAGACTCCCCAGTCATCAATATGACTAAAATATCTCAATTTTAGAACCCACCCAGACACCCCAGGAAAGACTTCTTATGTAACATAAGTCCCTCAAATTGTATTCTTCCTAACACAACCAACCCCTGCTTTCAGATGACAAATGTTCTCCCAATTAACCTTAGATAGCCAATCTAAATTTTCCTGGATCCTCTCAAACAGAAGCCAGAGAAGTACTCCTGCCAACCAATAGCCTAAGTTTTCCTACCTACTGCCTAGCCCTGTGGGTGGAATCTCTCCCCCTTTCTTGGAGAGCCTTGGACTTGGGACTCCTCTTCTCAACTATCAAGACCATAGGCCAAAAAATTTTAAATGTGCATCCAAGATAAAAATAAATAAAATTCTGGGACTGGAGAGATGGCTCAGCAGTTAATAGCATTGACCGCTCTTCCAGAGGACCTGGATTCAATTCCCATTACCCACATGACAGAGCACAACTGTCTGTAACTCCAGGATTTAACACCCTTACACAGGCATACATATAGGCAAACCTTAGTAAAATATAAATAAATAAAATGGAAAATAATAGTTTTTAAAATTTTTTCTAAACTCTTTAACTTAACCTCTGTCCCTAGTCTATCTTTTCTAGCAGATTTCAAATCAACTGCAGACTGCTCCAGCAACTTCAGCACCACTCCCAGCTATTTCCTTGGGATCTACACCCTGCTCCAGCCTCACAGACAACACTTCCCTATTCCCAGATGGTCCTGTAGAACCTGGAATGATCTTCCCAATCTTGACCAACCTTCCAGCTTTCCTGTGTCCCTAATAATGATAACCCCGTGTCAGCAGGAAACATCCAGGGAGAATGACACCCACTTACCCAATGCCCAGTGACCAAATAATAAAACAAAGGGAGAGAATAAAGGGCTCTAGCCAGCCTGAACATGGTAAACACGGCTCTAGCAGGCCTTACCCTTCTCCCCATCCCCTCTACCTTACTAAATCATTAGACTGTTTTCCTAAAGCTATCCGCCAAGAACTAGTCCCTTATTCATCCACTCCCTCTCCCTGAGGCTGACTACCAAGGTCCATCTACCAAAGTATTGAAGTCTAGCAATCGTACACCCCCTTTTGGCTATCCTAATTAATGTGTCCAATTAAAATTAAACACAGCATCCTAACACAGGGTCTTCCTCTTTCCCTTTGTAAACTGCCATTTGCCTATGGGCTGCATCTGTCTCTTCTCTTTACAGAAACAGTCCTTTATTTCTCGGAGGCAAATATCCTTTCTCTGTCTCTCTTGTTCCTTTTTCTTTCTCTTTTGTCTTCTGTCTCTTGTCTTTATCTCTTATTCTGTCCTCTGTCCCTCTGGGGCAAATAAATTTTCTTTATTCTGAGAGGTTAGTCTTGGGGTGTCTTGTACCAACTTCAAGGTCCTTTCAGATGAATTTTAGCCATTTGTGCAATTAAAGCCCTCGTGATATCATCATCCCTCAGTAGAATCACCATCTCAGGACAAGCCTTCAACACTTTAGCTTTCTTGGGAGCCTGTTCATGTACAAACTATAACAAGGAATTGGGAAGCAGGTTCCATAAATCCACAAGCACAGAAACAGGCACTGATGCTGAGAATAAGGTATATATCAAGGTAGGACTTGAAAGGGTGGATACAGGCTACTTTTGACCCATTAACCTTTTAAATCTTCTGAGTTTATGCATCATCTGAACAATAAGGAAAACATTATGTCGTGTTCAAGAGAGTTTAAGATCCCTGCAAAAATATATCCAGAGATTATGTCATAGAGCGTTTAGTAGGTCTTCTATTCCATAGAGTGTTTAGTGGGTCCTCAACCTCTACTGCTCTGAGAGATGGATTGTTCTCCTTTTAAGTGACTTGACAATGATGTCAGGCTGTCTGACTTGGAAGTCTAACTCACTTCACAGCATAATGCTACTTCTAGTTAGAGACAAAAAAAAAAAGATTAGCCTAAAGAAAAAGAACATATTCCAGATTTGAGAAGAAAAAAAACCCTTTATAGTATTTCAGATTTTTTGATAGGGTCAAAAAATTATTTTTTGATTATTCCTGATTGTAACATAGCTCACAGAGATCCACCTGTCTGTGCCTCCCAAGTGCTGGGGCTAAAGGTATGCATGATCATACATGGCAAATATTCCAGAAAATTTTAAAGTTAACTGTACACACAGAGAAGACGAAGAACTCCTTCCCAAAAGTAAGTCAGCTCTCCAAGC
>JAQHUG010000284.1:194850-222703 GCA_028555095.1 Dicrostonyx torquatus
AGCCTACAAATTGCAATCCCAGAGGACCTAGACAACAATGAAGACCCTAAGAGAGATATACATGGATCTAATCTGCATGGGAAGTATAAAAAGACAAGATCTCCTGAGTAAATTGGGAGCATGGGGACCATGGGAGAGGGTTGAAGGGGAGAAGAGAGGAAGGGAGGGGAGCAAAAAAAATGTATATCTCAATAAAATCAATTAAAAAATGACAGAGAGAAAGAAAGCCACAGAACTGATAATAAATAAATAAGTAAAATTTAAAAAAAAATCATGTACCATTGACCCAACAAAGGGTTCTATCCAGAAACATAAAGATCCCCTATCATTCAACAATTTTTTTTAAAAACCAATTACAAAATAATCTGTGGGTCAATGTGACAGTTCATCTGATAAAGACACCTGCCACTAATCCTGACAACTCCCTGGGACCCACATACTGTAAGGAGAAGACCAGCTCCTTCAGGTTCTCTGACCTCCATACATACATGACTGCCTATAATTCCAGCTCCAGGAGACCCAACATTCTCTTCTGGTCCAGGGGAGACACTGAAGAGAAGGGCATACACAAGCTCTCATGGAAACAGCCTAAATTTATGCCATCTGATCCACATTTGCTACCCCAACCTTGGACTACCAATCTCAATCAAAACGGTCTGGTACAGAGATGGCTCTGTGGTTAAGAGCACTGACTGCTCTTCCAGAGGACCACCCACATGGTGGCTCACAACCTTCTATAACTCTAGTTCCATGGGATACGATACTCTCTTCTGACCTCTGCAGACAGCAGGCAGTCACATGGTACACATACATACATGCAGACAAAATACTCGTGTGCATAAAATAAATAACTATTTTTAAATAAAACAATAGTTTTTAAATAAAACTTAGCAAAATATTAGTCATAAATCAGCTCTTGGTGAACCAATCTCTGTGATAACCAAGTGGTTTATTTGAAAACCTTCCATTGAGGAAACCATCTTTGTATTTAACACACAGAACTTAGGTTTTATTTGACAGAGAGGGTTATGTTTCCAGGGCTTTGTCTCTCAAAATGAAGGGGATGTTTATGGCACTAGACAACCAGATCTATTACGCGTCTCTGCTCAAGATGCTCCGATGACATCTAGTGGCAGGTTACCTTCATAGCACAAGCTATTTTCAGAATGCAAGCTGCAAACTCAGCATGCTACAAAGACACATAGGCACAGACATGGACCAGAATCTCGAAAAATCTCATGATAGTAAAAGACAGAAACTTGAGATCCAAAGTACTAGCCTTCAGAAAATGGGCCAAGATCCAGCTCAGTTGGTAGAGCGCCTCTGCAGCATCCCCAAAGCCCCAGGTGTGGAGCCTATCTCTTAGACTTGGTGTGTAAACCAGGCTGATACACATCTATTGTCCCTGCAGGGAAGCCAGAGGATTGGGAGTTCAAGATATTATGTGGCAAGTTCGAGGCCAGATTGGGATAAATTAAATCCCTCATGTCTCTCCTAAACAAATCAATAAAACTTTGAGTTAATGAAGAAAAGATTCTTCTACAAAGTTACCTGACAGCGATCATCCCAAAAGATGCCCAGAACCACTAGGTTGCACAGACATCATCACAACCTCACACACACACACACACAAACACACAAATCTTCAAAGATATGTGTCTGGCGACTTACTGTATGTTCAGCCTCAGACTGATATCACTGTGGACAAGGATGACCGTTTTATCTTTAAACATCTCCCCTCATCTCGACCTACCTAAATAGGCTCAGTACACTGCTGTCCCCAAATAAATACCATTGTCATTTATGTACTCCCTCTCTGATTGGTTCTGTCATCTAAGATGTAGTAGGCCCTGGAGTAGGCCATCTCTCACCAACTGCAGTTAAGGAAATAAGTAAAAATAATGTAGTATCTGTTTCCTCTTTCACAAACAGACTTCTAAAGATATTTTGTTGTGGTTGTTGTTTGAAACAATCTCTCTCTACATAGCCCTGACTGTCCTGGAACTCTCTATGTAGACCAGGCTGATCTCGAACTCACAGAGATTCTCCTGTCTCCACTTCCCAAGTGCTGGAATTAAAGGAATGTGCCACCATGACATGCTGGTTTCTTTAAAATTTTGATTTATGTGTACCATAGGTGTGTAGAGGCCCACATAGGCCAGCAGATGGCGTCAAAGTCCTCTGGAAGAGCAGGAAGTACTCAAACTATGGGCTGTCAACCCAGCCCCTTCAATAGACTTCATCTGGAACTGAGGAAGCAGCTGCATGGGGTACAGACAAGCCTTCAGGATTCCCTCGGAGTGAGGCAGTGAGGCATGCGGGTTTATAAGATAGAAGCAGTTTTCTTCAAGAAGGTGGCAAGGAAAATGCTTAAAATTTGCTGTGCGCTTCCTCCATCCCTCTTCCACCCTCCTGTCTGGAGATGTGTGATGGGGACAGTGTGTATGCTCTCACAGAACCCTTCATGCTGAGGGTGAGCAGAAAGCACTTGGAATTTCCAGGGCTTCAGGAGGGCAAAACCACCGTGCCAGCCCTCTATGGACTATTTCCAGATACCACCTCAGAAAGAAAAATGCTAACCCACCTGACTCTGAGTTGTTTGGGATTTCTGTTACTTTCCCAGAGTTCAGCTTAACTGGCACAATCCAAGCAAAACAGCCTTCAGAAGCTCCAGGCTTTTACTCGGTAGCCCATCCCGGTAAGACTTAGAACCGAAAAATGCAGACTGACTCCAAGAAAGATAAGGAACAAAGGGAAGTAGTTTGAATGTTTTCCTCGTAGTCAAGTTCTGTCTCCCTGAAGGAGAAAGGAGTAAATATGCAAGAGAAGACAGAGCATTCCCCTCAAAACAACCCCCACATGCACACAATGAGGAACAGGGTCTGCCTGGGCCTGAATGCCTACTTCAGCTCCTATTGGCCTACGAATCCTTATCTTACCTGCCACCCAGTCTTGCTGGTGACTCCTTAATCTTCTCCATTTAACCACTTCTTCCTTTTTTAAATTTTTTAAATAATTTTTCTTTATTTTTACTTCTGCGTGTGAGTATTTTGCCCTCATGTATGTTGGTGCGCCACCTGCGTGCAGAGCTCAAGGCAGCCAGAAGAGGGCAGCAGATCCCCTGAAACTGGAGTTAGAGATGGTTGTGACCAGCTGTTTGGGTGCTGAGTATCAAAACCAGGTCCTCTTCAAGAGCATCCAGTGCTCTTAACCACTGAGCCATCTCTCCAGCCCCCAATCTACTTCGTTCTCTCCCTATTGTCCCTGTTTCATGCTGGGAGGATGAGGGTATAGATTTCAGATTAGACTTTGAGGCCAGGTAGCTAGATCAGGAACCCAGTCCCTGAGCCAGAACCCTTGGGACCTTAAACAAATTACTGCTTAATTTAGGCCTCCACTTCCTAATCTATAAGATGAAGATAACCCCTAACCCCAATCTCATATGGTTGTTGAGAGCAATAAAGAGGGCAGTCCTCATAAAGTATTTAGATAATGCCTGGCAATAAGTGGTCATGTGGACTAAGACAGTGTGTGTTTGTGTGTGTGTGTGCGTGTGTGTGTGTGTTTCTCTCTCCGTTTCCTCCTCCCCACCCTCCCTGACACTGTAGCACAAGTAATAAAAACCCAGAGATAGATATTGGGGCTCAACCTGAAGATCAGAAAAGCAAAGCAGCCAGCCACTGGCTCTTACCTCTACCTCAAACCGAAATGGCGATCCCACCTCCACGAATCTTTAGAATGAGACTGAGGTGATCTTCAGGCAAGCTTTATTTATTAAAATACAAAGGATGGGCTGGAGAGATGGCTCAGTGGTTAAAAGCACTGGCTGCTCTTCCAGAGGACTTGGGCTCAATTCCCAGCAACCACATGGTGGCTCACAACCATCTGTAATGAGATCTGGCGCCCTCTTCTGGCATGCGAGCATACATGGAGGCAGAATGCTGTATACATAATAAATAAATCTTTAAAAAAATACAAAGGAAATATCACTACATCACTGGGCTGAAACTGCCTTTTTACTGACTTCAGCATATCCACATTTCCCTACTTACATCATATTTCAGGCTGTTGCCAGTGTTTTTTCTAGAAACAAGTCTCCTGCTTTAGCCTGTGGTGAGCTGGGGTTACAGCTTGTACCACAATGTTTGCCTTAGAAGGATTTTTAGGTAGAAAGTGACAGTCAGAGTCTAGAATAATCACATTAGTAATAGCACTAAAAATACATACATACACGCACACGCACACACACACACACACACACACACACACTGGTCTGAGAGGATGACTCAACAGATAAGGTGGCTTGCTGCCAGCCTGACAACTTAAGTTCAGTCCTCAGGATCCACATGATGAAAGGAGAGAACTGACTACCATAAGTTGTCCTCTGAAAAAGAAAGAAAAGCTGGTGGTGATGGCACATGCCTGCGATCCCTGCACTCAAGAAGCAGAGGCATGTGAGTTGAGTTGATTTGAGTTGAACTGGAGGCCAGCCTGGTCTACAGAGTGAATTCCAGACGGCCAGGCCTACACAGAGAAGAAGGAGGGGGCAGCAGGGAGGTGTCCTCCAACTTCCCCATGTTGTCTATGGCCTGTGCATGCCACACATACACACGCACAATAAATAAGTGTATTTAAAATACCCATATGGAGCTTACTGCCTTCTAGGGCAATGCCATACTTCTTGGCGTCATATAAACCTTTTACTATCTGGCCCTCTCACCTTATTTGACTCCTTTGCTGTGTATGAAAAGATACCCTCTGAGGGTGACATTGTTGTATAAACACAGCCTCAAAGTCCAAATCAAGGAGTTCCTCAAATAACATCACTGTTATTAGCTAATTGATGCTAATTGTTGAATATTGACATTACTACAGACACTATCATTAAATAAATTTGTTATATGTAAGTTATCCAAATGACTTGGCACAACCTCTAGGAAAGGAGGGGATGTGGGGGAAGGGGTAACTGCAGTCAGGATGTAGAAATAACTAATTACAGTTTTTTAAAAATCACATAGAAATCTGTGTGTAGGGTGTGTGTGTGTGTGTGTGTGTGTGTGTGTGTGTGTGTGTGTGTTTGAGCAGGGAAATCTTCCCAGACTACAGCAGGGACAATATGACTCTTTTCCAAACGCACAAAGCTGATCCACCCACCACAGGTGCCACACAAGCCTGCACCCCCATATTATCATCCCCCTCAGAAAGTGCGGCCAAACCAACAAGCTCTGCCCCCCAACAGAAGGCCAAGTAAAGGAGAGGGTGACCAGATGGGCCAATGGCCCTGGGACCCCAGCAAAGACCCCCTTCCACTGACTGACAAAAGAAAAGAAACAGTGCAGTATTGACACAAAATCAGGCCTGGAGTAGCCAGGAGGATGTGATCGAGTGTCAGAACCAGGCTCATGGAGCTACAGTCACCTGATATTTTGATAAAGATGCCAAAAACATACACCAGAGAAAAGAGCTTTTTCAACAAATGATGCCAGGGAATTTGGATGCCCTCATGTAAAAGGAGGTCAGATCTTGCTTTAGGGTTTCTCTTGCTGTGAAGAGACAAGATGGCCACCTGTTTCTCTGTGTAACCATTCTGGCTGTCCTGGAACTTGCTCTATAGACAAGACTAGCCTCAAACTCACTGAGATCTGCCTGTCTTTACCTCCTAAGTGTCAGGATTAAAGGTGTGCACCACCTCCGCCAGGCCACAGCAACTCTTATAAAGAAAAAACATTTAATTGGGGTGGCTTACATTTTCAGAGGTTTAATCCGTTATCATCATGGTGCAATACAGTGGCTTGCAGACAGACAAGGTGCTGGAAAAGTAGCTGAGAATTCTACATCTTGATATGCATGCAACAGGAAGTGGTCTCAGACACTGGGTATGGCTTGAGCATAGAAAACCTCAAAGCCTGCCTCCACTGTGACCCACTTCCTCCAACAAGGCCACACCCACTCCAACAAAGCCACACCTCCTAATAGTGCCACTCCCTTCAGGGCCCATTTTCTTTCAACCCACCACAGCTCACTCTGCAGGGAAATCAATTTAAAGGGCTTGAAGATCTTCACATAAGGTATGCAACATCAAGAAGGCACATCAGGATACAGCACAGACACGAGTCTTCTGAAAAGGACGCCAAAAGCTGCAGAACTAACCCAGAACGACACGTATTTCCAAAACTTCTGCACACTGCTGCACAATCGGCAGAGCAAAGACACAGCCCCCAGATGGGGACCAGCTCTACCATCACACATCCAACAGAGATCAATGCCTACGATGCATGGGAACCTCAAAATGGGCTGCAGATATGACTCAGTCTGCGAGCATCCATAACACCCAGTAAACCAGGTGATGCACACCTGCTAGCCAAGCACTCTGGAAGTGGAGACAGGAGGATGAACAGTTCAAGGTCATGCTCAGCAATGTAGCAGTGTGGGGACAACTTGGGATGCATAAGACTCTATCTAAAAAAATAAAATTAATAAATAAATGGGGAAACGAAATGAACAGAGAGTTCTCAGAAGATGAAGGAAGAAAATGGCTAAAAAAATATTTGGAAAATGTTCAACATTCTTAGTCATCAAGGAAATGTAAATCAAAGTCACATTGAGATTCCAGCTCCAGTCAGAATGGTCTCTGTGCTGGCTGGTTTAATGTCAGCTTAACACAAAATAGAGTTACTTGGGAGAAAGAAACCTCAATTGTGAAAATGTTTCCACTAGATTGGCCTGTGGGAAAACGTGTGGTGCGTTTTCCTGACTGATGATTGATGTGGGAGGGTTCAGCTAATTACAGGCAGTGCCACCCCTAGGCTGGTGGCCATTGGTGCTATAAGAAAGCAGGCTGAGCAAGCCATGAGGAGCAAGCCAGTATGCAGTAGCACCCTTCCAAGGCCTCTGCATCAGCTCCTGCCTCCAGGCTCAGCCGTCTAGCTTGAGTTCCTGCCTTGGCTTTCCTCAATGGACTGTGGCTCTAGATGCGTACGCCAAATACAGTCTTTCCCTCCTCAAGTGGCTTTTGACTTTGGTGTTTTATCACAGCCACAGCGACCCTGACTAAGACAGACATCACTGAGAGAACAAATAGGAACAACAGAGATAGCTGAGCAGTCTTGCAGAGGACAGGAGTTCAGTTCCCACATGGTGACTCACAATGTAACTCCAGTTCCAGGGCTCTGATGTCTTCTTCTGACCTCCACTTTTTTTTTAAGATTTATTTATTAATTATGTATACAGTGTTTTGCCTGCATGTATCCCTGCAGGTCAGAAGAGGGCACCAGATCTCATTACAGATGGCTGTGAGCCACCATGTGGTTGCTGGGAACTGAACTCAGAACCTCTGGAAAAGCAGTCAGTGCTCTTAACCTCTGAGCCATCTCTCCAGCCCCTGACCTCCACTTTTACCTGAACACACATAACTTCCGGAGGACCTGGGTTCATTTCCTAGCACCCACATGTCAGCTCACAACTGTGTGCAACTCCAGTTCCAGGGGATATGACACCCTCATACAGACATACATGTAAGCAAACCACCAATGCACATAAATGAAAAAAATAAAATGTGGTATATATTCACAATGGAGCATTATCCAGTCATAAAGGAAAATATAATTGGTGTTGGAGAGATGGCTCAGTGGTTAAGAGTACTCACTGGCCGATCTTCCAGAGAATCAGGGTTTGATTGCCAACACCCAGATAATGCCTCACAACCATCTGTAACTCCATTTCAAGGAATCTGACAGTGAATTCTGGCATCCTTGATACCAGACACCATACCCTTGTAACACAAACAAACAGATAGGCAAACACTTATACACATAAAATAATAAAACAGATTTTAAAATAAGAATGAAAATTACAGGAAAATGTACAAATAGAAACTAGAGATCAGCCTGAGGGAGTCAGTTTTCTTTTTCCAGGTGCTGGGTCCTAGAAAACAAACTAAAAACCACGAGACTCAGTCTCCAGTTTCATCTCAGGCTCAGGCCCAGGCTCAATCTCAGGCTCATTCTCAAGCTCAGACCCAGGCTCACCCAGGCTCCGTCTTAGGATTGTTTCTAGACTCGGTCCCAGGCACGTTCACCCACTGAGTCATCTCATCAATGGCCTGAAGATTTTAATTTTAACCAAGCGTCTGTGTTAGTCAGCTTTGCATCTTCCCGTTACTAAAATAAATTCCTGAGAGAAACAATTTACAAGTAGGAAAGAGGAGGGCTGGGGAGAATATAAAAGTTCATTGACAGACATTTAAAAGAACCAAATGAATGCCTAACAACACACCATGTTCACAGACTGGAAGGCTCAACATTGTAAAAATGACATGGTTCCCCAAGCTAATCTATCAGTTCAATATAAATCTAATGACTGTCTCATTCTATTTCTAACTCTTCAGTCTCACTCGAGGAGTTTGTAGGTGATGGGAAGGGGAATTCCTGAAAAGGAGCTGAAACCACAAACACTGACTGACTAAATGACAAAGAATTTTGATGACATGAAAAGAATGTTGCAAGCTGAGCTGAATTATCTTGGGGCATAGCTACCCTCTTAATAACCATTTATCACACTCCTCTGTGTGTGATATAACACCTTCGTGACCATTAGAGAAACCCTTTGGTTGTACAGATCCCAAGGCCCTTAGCTTCCTAACCAAAAGGCTAAGAATGCCATCCAAGAGACTTCTAGCTGGATCCCCTACTTAGCTGTCACCTGCCTGATGTTCCCACCAACATAACTGAAAAGTGTCTTGGTCTACAACTTTCTCTGTTGTGTTCCTTCATTAGTCTGTTAATCGAGATGGATCACAAAGGTATGGGATATCCTTGTGCTTGTATTGGTTAATGAATTAAAGCTACTTTGGCCTATGGCAGGGCAGAATATAGCCAATCTGGAAGAGATATAAAGAGAGAGTAGGGTGGAGTCAGAGAGACACCATGTAACTACAGAAGGAGAAAGATGCTCAGAAGCTTTACAGGTAAGCCACAGCCTGTGGCAACACACGGATTACTAGAAATGGGTTAATTCACTATGTAAGAGCTAGCTAGAAATATGCCTGAGTCATTGGTTGACCGGTGTTGTAATTAATATAGCTTCTGTGTGATTATTCAGGTCTGGGTGACTGGGGGAAAAAAAAAGCAGTCTCCACCTACAAAATGGTGCCCATACATTTGGGGCTAATCCACATGGCCAGCCACACACTTCAGGTCCAAGGGTTTGTATGCCCACCCGAGGTTAGGGAGAAAGTAGCTGAGAGCATGCCTACTGCTCAGCATCCGTGCCTGGAAAAGCAGCTGGATTGGGTCTGCTAGGCATGCACAAGCAGAAAAGCATGGCAGATTCCCATCGCCATACACAGAGATATTTCCAGGCCCCACAGTGCACTACATGGCAGATTTAGCTTTTACCCAGAAAAAAAAAAGGGTTTATGTGCTGCACGGTGCTTTCCAGGGTTGAAGTGGTGAGCATGGCTCCCACTCAGCAGTCCCAGAGCTGGTGGTAAACATACCTCTGCCGTACTGAAAGGCCAAGAGAGGTGGGCCAACATCTAGGGCTGCTGCAACCACATTTCTTACCATTTTAAAATGCTCCTTGTCAGAAAAGGATTTCAGATCCACAGTAGGACAGATTCAGACATAAAACACCACTAAATGAGACACAGTGTGTTTAATGTATGTAGACTTGGGAGAAAGAGGGAAAAGAGTATAGACAGTTATAAAAAAAATAAAGCCTTTAAAGAGACAGTAAAAGTAATATAAAAGAGTATAGACAGTCATAGATTAAAGGAGTAAAGAAAAATAAGCCACATAAAGATGGAAAATACACAGAGAGTCTAGATTATGCATATTATTGTGTTTTCTTTGAAATTTTTAACTGCAGAGAGACATTTGTTTCTGAGGGCTGCTAAATTAAACCAACATAAAGGTATCTTCAAAATTTGTGTCTAAAGATTTTTTGCTTTGGAAAAGAGTTTCTGCTTTTGTTTCCACAGAAGATGAGAACCTGTACATTTCTTCCAGGCTAATGTGATTTGATAAAACAAGACACCCCCCCCAAAAGTTCTCCATGAACCCTGAAAATACTTCAATCAACAAAAAGCAGGAAGCAGTTTGGATAAAACAATTTCCAAATTCCCAAAATGATTATTTATAAATGCTTATTTTCACTTTAAAAGGGTTTATTATAAGTGACTAATAGGCACAGTCAATTTCTAAATAAATAAATAAATAAATAAGGGGTATATGATATAAGAGATGAATATTTTGCATTGGTATGGACCTTGGTCTATTGATACAAATTTAAGACTGATTTGTTATACTGTGTTTATGTATTTCTGCTCTTGTTTGAGGTAGTATGTTTGTGCAGCTCATTTAAAAATGTAATGTACAGTTAAAAAATACAGATTAATAGATGATCATCTATAATAGTCCAACTATTTTAGTTAGCTATTTTAGTCAGATTTTCTAGATGTACACAGATATATCTCAGATGGATAGGTATTCTTTAAATCTTTCAAATACCTACAGAATATTGCATTTTTAAATGTTTTAAGAATTTAGATTTTTCTTCACAGTGAGACATGTCTGCTTCTAGCAGCACCAATTTCTTCAGAGAGGTTAATGGGCATCAAAGAAACTTGTTATGGAATTTGCCTTCAATGTGACAAGGTTAGCCATTTGGGCAAGAAACTGCTCTTGCCTGGACTGCTTAATGGTATGTTGTATGAACTGGATATGCAGGACCCACAGAAAAATAACTGCTAAATTTGCCTAAAGAAAGTGAGACAGTCCTTCAGGGTTTCTGCTTCATGAAAGAGTCTGCCAGACATTCTGTAGAATACAGAAGAAAGTAACTGACAAATTACTAAAATAAACAAAGTAGTCTTTCAAATTTCCTGCTTCATGGAAAAGTCTGAGAGATACTATGGGCCTGTAGGCTAAAGATGGATGCTCCAACATTACAGAAGAACTTTGGGTGACTATTCAAGCAGTGAGATGTCTCTATCAACTCTAGAGTTCTGGAAGTTGCTTACAATGCACTTCCTGTTTACTTAGGTAATATGATATCCTTCTGGGGTCTTTGATGGAGTTGAAGAATAGATAGTTATACTTATAGTTTTCCTTAATTATAATAAAGGCTATTTTAAACATAAAACTTTAAGCTCACAAAGATAGGATTGATGATAGAGTATTTTCATTAATTTGCCAAATGTAAGTGGACTAAATATTGTAACTATAATTCTTGCTTGATAACTGTTTTGTATATGTAATTTTACTATGTTAAAGTTAAAACCTTCCTTTTTATTTAGACAGAAAAGGGGAGATGGTGTGGGATGTTCTTCTGTATATGTGTTGCTTTTATTGACTAATGAATAAAGCTATTTTGGCCTATGGCAGGGCAGAATATAGCCAGAAAGAGAGAGAGAGGAGGCAAAGTCAGACAGGCACCATGTAGTTGCCAAAGGAGAAAGGTGCTCAGAACATTTACAGGTAAACCACAGCCTTGTGGCAATACATAGATTAACAGAAATGGGTTAATTCAAGATGTAAGAGCTAGCTAGAAATATGCCTGAGTCATTGGCCGAACAGTGCTGTAATTAATATAATTTCTGTGTGATTATTCCAGTCTGGGTGGATGAGAAACAAAAAGCAGTCTCTGCCTCCACCACAGCATTTGTGGAAACCTAAATCTACATTCTCAGGCCATGGTCTCCCATACTTGGTTCCATATCTTTTGTTCCTCTGAGGGAGGGCTGTTTCTTTTAACAGAGCAAAGCCACTAACTTTGCTAAGATATGATCTTTAGGAAACACCTGGTAGGGGCTGGAGAGATGACTGGATGCTCAATTACGAGCCCTGGATGCTCTTCCAGAGGATGTCGGCTCGATTCCCAGCACCCACTTGAAGGCTCACAACCACCTGCATCCCCAGTTTCTCTGCATCTGAAAACCTCTCTGGCCCACGCAGGCACACATGTGGTGCAGTCCTGCATGCAAGCAAAATACCCAGATGCTTACAAAATAAAGTCAAATAAAAGATTTTAAGTTAAGAAAAAAAATAGGAGAAGCAAAAAAGAAATACTCAGCAGTGAGTTTGGAGGTGGAATTAATCAACACTGTAGTAAATTCGGGGATACCTTGGGTTTTTCTCAAATCTCTTTTTAAGTTTAATTAGGATTTCATAACAGTGCCACAAGATTAGGCAAACTAGCCAGCAGTTTGTGTAGAAATCAGACTCACACCCACAACTACACAGGAGCCACCCTGAGGAAGGAGCCAGAGCTCCAGGTCAGCGGGGAAGAAAGGAAAATCTTTTAAATTGCCATTTCCTCTGTAGGCTTTTCACATCCTCAGTTCAGAGAAGAAAGCAGAACTCAGCCAGGCATGATGGTACATGGTGGCATGCAGTGGCACACGCCTGCAATCCCAGAACATGGGAAGTGGAAGCAGGAGGGTGAGCCATTACCTGAGACCCTGTCTGAAAAGGAAAAACAGAACATTTTTGTGAGTCAGGGAAACCTGCAGCTCTGGATTCGAGGTGGGAAATGATTCTCCCCCACAAGCCAACTCTATCCAGCTAAACAGTTCCTTCCAGGAGGATGTGGGCAAAAACTTATAAGACTTTGTGATGTCCCGGTCACCCGTCCTAAAACGTCACTGCACAAATCAACAAAGCCTCTTGCTGCTCTGAACAGAAATAGTTTACAGAGGGGCTCTGGTGTGTCCCAGGCAGCAGCCAAGAGCTTTTCAAAGGCAACTCTGACCTGCAGGAAATGAGCCATAAGCCTGTGGGATTCCCAACAGGATGGTCCACTAAGTCAAAGCAGGAATCTGTGCTCCTCTGAAAAAACACCAACTTGATGTCCATCAGGAAACCCGCACAGTGTGGACCTAACACAGCTGGCTTCAAGGGTGCCGAGCTGCCATGGAGACCTGTTTCCAGGGCTGGTGAGATGGCTGTGCAGGTCTAATGACATGGCTCAATTCCTGAGCACACAACGGAATGAGAGAATGGATTCCCACACACTGTCCTCTGACCCCCCACACCCAACCAGTGGGGTGTGCACGCACAATCAATTATTGAATGTATTTTTAAAAATCAGCTTTTCCAACTACAGTAGGGCCACTAAAAGTAGACCACCATCAAGTGTACCTGGGCATCCCCAGAGCTTCCAGTGATTAACTGAGGTCTGCTAGGGGTCCCCAGGTTGTTCCCAGCCTGGCCAGCATGTCCTCTCCCCTTCTTCCTCTGGAAGTGTCCCTCCCTCCTTTACAGGAGACTTGTTTTGTTTTGGTTTAGTTTGGCTTGTTATCAAGACAGGGTTTCTCTGTGTAGCCCTGAAACTCACTGTGTACACCAGGCTGGCCTTGAACACCCAGAGATCTACCTGCTACTGTTTCCCAAGTGCTGGGATTAAAGGCATGCGCCCTCTTGCCCTGCTGTATCCGTCTCATTTAAATCAAGTACTGTGACTATATCCTGAACTACTCAAAGCCCAGAAGAACACACCCTTTGAGCTGTATTTGTGGGTAGTTTGTTGTATTTTTTCCAGGAGTCAAAAATTCTTGAACTGGTGCGGAACAAACATAGACAACTACTGGGAAAACATTCTAGGAATGAGGAACAGAACGTGCAAAGGCCCACAGTCCGGAGAGAACATCATGTCTTGGCAGAACAAGAAATCAGTATGATCAGAACAAAGGTCTGAATGTGGACAGCAAATTCAGAGCGGGAGGCAAGACTATGAATTATTATTAGGTTTTCTGCTTTGTCTGGTTGAGAACACACCCTCCTCTAGCCCTTCCCTTACGGTGGTTCTGGCTCTGCTCCTGGCTCATTCCTTTGCACCCATCTTACTCAGTCATAAACAACAGGCAGATCTGTCACCTCTGGCACCCTGCTGGGACAATTCTAGCTCCCTCGGTTCTCCCCCAGTCTTCTGCTCTGTCTCCATCAGACACCTACCAGGTGTGCCTTCCCTTTGCGCTAAGCCTTGTAAAGCTCCTGCAGTCGCTAAGCATAGACAATGGAAAGGTCCCTCCTATCTGCCCTCCCCCCGAAAATCACTCTCTGATTGTGTTTAGCAGCTGGAAACCGTTGTTTCATGTGATGGACAGATAGGTCTGGCCTCTGTGCATCACCCTGACACCCACGCTCCCACAGCTGCTCAACTCCTCGCTTTCAGAATGCACAGCATGGCTTCCAACCAGATTCAAGACAAAGTTTCCTATATTGAATGTGTTCTGGAATTCGTTTGCCGATCGCT
The DNA here is from genome assembly GCA_028555095.1 of Dicrostonyx torquatus. Classification (NCBI taxonomy): domain Eukaryota; kingdom Metazoa; phylum Chordata; class Mammalia; order Rodentia; family Cricetidae; genus Dicrostonyx; species Dicrostonyx torquatus. The sequence goes on from JAQHUG010000284.1 coordinate 209,104, forward strand.
TGTGCTGTAGTTCAGGAGCCTTCGTCATATCAGAAAAGAAGGGCCGTGTCAGTCCACAGCATACGGCGTCAGTATCTGCAAATATTACAGCCAAACACCTTTGACAAGCAGGGCTTTCGCACACCAAGCAGCTACAATCATTGAACGTCACATTGGAAAAAAGAATGTGAGGGCTGTAGGGTGTGCGGGTTTCCTCTGGGTATGTTAGAGAACTTAGCAAAAGCCTATGATGAAGTCAGAGCCCCAGAGCCCCCAAGGTACATGGACAGAATGCATGAAAACATGGCTTCTTAAGGGAATGAACCCAGGCTGGTGTCAAACTCACAATCCTTCTGCCTCAAGGGCTGAGATCGCAGACGTGCACCTTGTGCTTACAAAGGTTTTATTTCTTACAATGAAAAGTCTAGAATTCTGAAAACCCCAAACTTGTGGGTGACCAAACTACATATAAGTTAAATTCACCTCCTTTTCAGCATGACTGAGAGATTGTACTGGTGGTAAAAAAAAACAATGGATTATGAGGTTATAAGATTATAATGGAAGTCCCCAAACTGTACCAGTCAGTGTTCCTTCACCACCCATCCAAAGATGTCAGCTAAGGCAGGTGTGGTGGCACAGGCCTTTCATCCTAGCACTGGGGAGGCAGAAGCAGATCTCCACTAGCCCGGTCTACAGAGTGAGTTCCAAGACAGCCAGAGCTGCATAGAAAAACCTTGTCTCAAAAAAAGAAAGCAAGGAAGGAAGGAAGGACGGAAGGAAAAATAAAAGAAAAGAGAAAAAGTCACCTTCTCCCTTCACAGTGGTTGTCAGAGGTCGCCACCTCCAGGGGCAGGCATTCTGATTGTTCTTCAGACCCGCACTCAGGTCCCAACACTTCCGGACACATGGCAACACTCAGGTCCTAACAGATCCAAAGAGAAGGACTATGGAGCATGCCTGGAAAACAAAAAACTCCAGGCTTTACCAGTTTGTATCTGAAAATCCCTGGGGATTATTTATTGTATTTTAAGGCTGTTATGGCAGGGAGAAAGAAATAAATTTTTTTACATGTATTACTTATTTGTTTGTCTCAGGGCGGCGGATACATATGCCATTAGTTCACATGGAGAGAAGTCAGAAAGCAGCTTGTAGGAGGCTGCTCTCTCCTTCCACAGACTGGGCTCCAGGTTCAGGTTGCCAGACTTGGTCCCCTTACATACTGAGCCATCTCGCCGGTTCAGAAACGTAATTTTTGATTATGCTGAATTTATTGATTAGATATGTGAACTTGATGTAAGTAGTTTCATCTATAGGAAGCTTACTGAAATGGTTGGCTGAAACCTGAACAATGAGCCTACGCTAAGTTAAGAAGACATGCCCAAACTCCCTTGATGCACTGAAGGACAAGATCTCTAAAGGCTCCGAAAACCGGGAACCGCGCTCAGCAAGAAGCCCCAACCGCAGAGAGCGTTTACCTGGCAGCATGAGCAGTATGCCTCCACGCTCTCCTCTGAACTGCACCCACCCTCCAGGCCTTTGTCAAAACCTACCCTTCACCAATGCATAGAGCTGTGCTGAACTAGCTAAGAGTGCCTGCCACCCTGGTGAGACATTTATGTGCAGGAAGTGTGGGAGGGGTGCGTTCCACAGAAATTAGCTCACCTACTATTTTGTGAAAGCTCTTGCTTCCAGATGTATCTGATACTTCCAAGCATCCCCTCCACGGTGAAGTGGAGTGGGGAAGCCCTGGAGATCTAGGCCGTGGGGCGCAACGCTATGGCCTACTTAGTAGACCCCGAGAGTGCCACAGGGTGGCAGCATGGTGCCTTGGAAAGTTGCCCGGTTTCAAAAAGACGACCTTGAGTTTCACTGAAGGCGTGGACAGCAAAAACAAGCAGCTTCCTGAGCAGGTTACAGCAATTATAAAATGAAGCAACAGACAAGAAAGTTCTTCGAGGTGCGCATCTCTGGGTGTCCGTCCAGAGTAAAACTTGCCCCGGGATTATTGTCAAAACTCTCTCTCTCTCTCTCTCTCTCTCTCTCTCTCTCTCTCTCTCTCTCTCTCTCTCTCTCTCTCTCTCTCTCTCTCTCTCTCTCTTTTCCTTAACTTTTATCATAGATACAGAATTACACTGAAAAAATAAAAACAGCAGTGGGGCCAGTGAGATGGCTCAGTGGGTGAAGAAAGGTGCTTGTGGGACAAGCCTGATAACTGGAGTTAGATCTCTCGGACCCACGTGATGGGAGAACTGACTGCATGCAGCCCGGTTATCATCTGACCTCCACATACACAAACATGCGCGCGCGCGCGCACACACACACACACACACACACACACACACACACACACACACACACGCTACAGTAATTTCTTTTTTAAAGAAATAACAATTTGTAGATCTTTAAAATGACAATAATGCAACCACAGCCGTCCAGCACTTGAGCTACAACGCTGGCAAAGTGGCCATTAATCCTGAAGTGGGACGCTCACTTGCGAGCGAACGGAGCCTGGAATTTACACGCTGCCTGCCCAGAACTGTTGGGTGAGATACGCATTTGTCCTTTCCCACCGCTGAAAGGACTTGTTCTAGGCTCAGCCATCCCCTCTCTAGTCAAGACAGAGTTCTGCGCTTTCCTTCTAGAATGTACCAACACTGACCAGCAGAGGGCGGCAGCTCCCCACTCATGGTCCAGCGCGCAGCTCCATGGCTTCAATTTCAGAAATTTGGGCTTCAATCCCAACAGACCAACTTGGATCTTGGATTAGGAACCTCATCTTTTCAAACTGTGGTTTCCCTATCTGGAATTATGAAATAAATAGATAAATTGTAAATAAATAAATGATAAGTAAATAAATGGAACTTATCTTCGTAAGGTTAGTGAGATGATATGGATAAACAGCAAGACATTTTCCAAACATTAGTTGCTCTTAAACAGCAAAATAATGGATCTGATATGATTCGATTCTCACCAGGCAAAAGACAAAAAATACGGTTCCCATTTTTCGGATGAAGAAACGGAGGCCCAAAGGAATTCCACAAGACTGAGGACTGACAAGGCAAACAGCAATTTTAGACTCAGTTCCTACAAAAGCCACAGTTTACAGTAATGAACGTTTGCCTTGAGAAGTTCCTCCATAACCCGCTGAGAGTCGTGATCCCAAGGCCATAGCAAGTCAGGGGCCAACAGGACCTAAGGAGTCAACAGACTGAGCTCCCAGCGCAGTGGTCCGTCTGCCTCGCTGTCCTGTTTGTCAGTGCTTGGGTGGCATCCCACTGGTGACGCTTGTTCTCCTGACTATACCGAGAGCCAAAAGAAGGGCAGTTTCCTCAAAGAGAGATCTGGCTGCGAAATAAGCATTTGCTACGCTAAACAAAACAAGACTCAGAAAACAGCAGGAACAGATCTCAGTGTATGTTCACATACACACGAGGGGAGAAGCTCCAGCCAGGTTTGGTGGCACATGCCGGAAATCCCAGCACTCAAGGGGCAGGACTGTGTGTTTCGGGTTCTTAGGGGAAACCGTGTCTCAAAACTACTAGAAGTCACAGACTAGAGAGAGGGCTCGGTGGTTCAGAGTGTTTGCTGCTCAGTCATAAGGATCAGAGTTCGGATTCCTGTGCCCATGTTGGATGGTTCCTGATCACCTGGACCCTCTTCTGCCCTCTTCAGAGTATGTTTCTAGAATTCTCCAGGGAACATGTCTTGCTGTTATGACCACGGCAAATAGTTCACATGTGTAATACATTGCTTTGTTTTCCACTTAAAAGATTATGGCATTAAGAGGCAAGAATCAGGCTCTGTCCATCCCACTAACTGCGACTTTGTGAAGCCCTTCAGCGGCTCTGGGCTTCAGTTCCTCTGCCTGAGCTGTGGGGAGCATAATCTCTACCCCACTTCACCAGGAGCCTCCAGCCATCCCCTAGGCCTCAGCCATGCTTCTGGGCAGAGGTGAGCCCTGCCTCTGCTTCGTTTCTCAGTGCCCTAATGAATTCCTCAGCTGGTCACAGCCTACCAGCAGGATTCCACAGAGGTCTCCACATTGTCTCTGCATTGCTCAGAGCTCTCCAGGCAGGGAGTCTCTATGTAACCCTGGCTGGCTTAGAGCCTCCAGCTCACAGAGATCTACTTGTCTCTGTCTGCCTAGAGCTGGGACTAAAGGTGTGTGCCACCACATCCAAAAGTCCTTCCTGAGACAAACCAATGGAGTCTTCTGACGTGCAGTCACCTGGGTTTCCTTAGCCCCTCTGGCTGCTGTTCCAATCTTGTGGAAGAGTACCTGGGGCCCATTCCTGTCTCCTTAGTCTCTTTAGATGATGTCAACCAAGCCTACACTGCTGAGCATCAAAGAGGCCCTCACTCCCACATTAGCTCCATATGCCCCTGAAGCCCTGGACCTGGAAGCAAATGTGGATGAGGCCCACCCTCTGCCAAGCACAGGAGGCTCCCTAGGTGTGGTCACCCGGAGCCAAAATGCAGGGCCACTTGATAGGTGTTTTCTCCCACCTTCTTCTCAAACCCTCTGAGGACTCCCCCAGCCCCTTCTTCATTCAGAGATATCATTACGGACCTCCAGACACTCAACTTCTTTATTCCGGACTAGTCAAAAATACAGGCAGTGATGGTGGTTTGATGTTTGGAGGGTTTGGGATTTATTTGTTTTAAAGTTTTTTGTTTGTTTGCTTGTTTTTGTTTTTGTTTTTCGAGACAGGGTTTCTCTTTGTAGCCCTGGCTGTCCTGGAACTCACTCTGTAGATCAGGCTGGAGCAAGCTCAGAGAAATCCACCTGCTTCTGCCTTCTGCCTGCCTCTACCTCCCAAGTGCTGGGATTAAAGGCATGTGCCACCTCTGCCCGGCAATATTTATTTTTATTTTATGTGTACATGCATTCTGCAAGTATGTATGTAAGTGTACCGTGTGTATACAGAGCCAGAGGAGGCCAGAAAGAAATGTCAGCTATGCCTTGGAGCTAGAGATAAAGCAGATTGTGAGCTGCCATCTGAGTGCTGGAAACCAAATCCGGGCCCTCTGCAAGAGCGGCAACTACTCTTAGCCACCGACCCATCTCTCCAAACCCTTTTTTCATTTTGCTTCTGAGACAAGGTCTTAGTTTTGAAATAAGTGCTCATGTAGCCCAGGCTGGCCTCAGGCTTAGTCTACAACCAAGCAAGGATGACCTTGACCTCCTGATCCTCCTGCTGGGACTGTGGATGTGCCCCGGAGTGCCAGGCCTTTCCTCGACACTGTGACTGAGCACTTCCTACACATCAGGCGCTGAGGACTTTATCTGATCTTCACATATTTATCCTTTACAGTCATGAGAAAGAAGGACGATCACTAGCTGAGACAAGGGACACAGAATATTGAAGCGACACGATCAGGGTTGCACAGTTAGCCACACGGTTCCCACCCAGGCTTGCATCCATAGCTGCATTCATAGCTCTTGACTCCATAGCTGGCTTTGGCTGCAGAGCATCGAGCATCTGCCCTTATCCACTCTGTTGCATGCTCACCACCGGGTAACAGCTCCTCCATCCCCCTAACCTCTGGGGACCCTTCTGTGTAGCTCAGACCCTTTCCAGCTACCCTCTCACCTCTGTCTCCTGACCACACCCCTCACCTGCCCCCCTAAGCCCAACGCATCAGGAGTACTTATCAGGTCCATCCTACCTCCACACATCAAAAGGTTACCATCCTTCAAGCCAGACAAAATGTCTTTTCTTGAGTGTGCTAAAAGAGTCATGATGAGGGACAGGCTTTTGGGGACAGTGAATTTGAGAGCATAAAAGACATAGAACCCAGATTCTCAAGGAACCTTCTTGATCTAAGAGTCTAGAATCCTTGCTTTCAGGAGGCCCTTGAAACAAAGGTAGAGTTGGCCTTTTAAGTCCTTTAGCATTTACAGAATGAAGAGAATGTCAGGCCTGGGAAGGACTTCAGAGAAAACGAATCCCATACCCTTCACTTTTCCTCCCAGGGTTGCCTACACCCAGGGAGGGGCAGAGGCCTGGCAAACCATCTGGCTAGAGGTGGGAGGAAAAGCTGTGCTCTCTTGTCTGCTGGAGGACCCATCTCAGCAGGTCCCCTGTCTGCCAAGAAAGGAGTAGGAGGAGCCTGAAGAGCAAAAGCAAAAGCTGCAGAGCTTGGCTCTGAGCCGGCCTGGCCTGCTCGGCTCCAGGAGACCTCAGTAGTTTTCCATAGCCAGTAGGGCCAGCAGCCCGGGCCATGTGCTCCCCTCTCCCCTTGCCCTCCACATTCCTCTGCATATTCAGGCAGCACACACAGTGGCATTCAGGGCCCTGCTGGGGCTGGAGAAAAAGCAGGGATAGGGGTAGAAACCAAGATATATGCAAGACATCCAGATAAGGGTTTGGCCAGAAACACACTGGTCAGGAGTGATCACAAAGATGTCAGTCAGGTGAAGGGTCCCAGACCCGCAAGGCTATATTCATCCATTGCTCCAAAGATATGGCAGGCCCTTTCTCAGAGGCACGTATGAAATAAACGACTACCACAGACATGCACGTTCACACACCACCACCCCCAGACCATGTCTCTGCCATCCCCAACTGTTTCATGTATAACAAACACGAGACAAGGAATGTGGCCCGGTCCTGAGCACCCAGAGGTCTGGGAGACAAGGGTCAGACAACACCAGTCTTACTCAACACAGAGTCGGCACCATTCCTTAATTCCAGAAAGTTAGCTGGAATTCCTTATTCTGCTCCCAGGAGCTGGAGCAATTCTTGGCACACCACCCCCTCTGTGGCCCTACCTTTGGGCCCTGACATTCCAGTTTTGTCCCAATCTGTACGGACAGAGTAGAGGGACATCTGTGAAGTCCTCTCTTTGGTTCCTCCCCTCTCCCTCCTGTCACCTCTACTCTCACCTAGCTGCCCTCCCCACCACCCTGTCAGCCCTATGTTTGCCACCCGAAAGACTGGCTGAATACATTAATAGTGTCCACCACACAGAAGGCTGGGGAGCAAGACCTTAAGCTCACCAACCTGCGACTCCAGGCCAAGCCAGAACCTCCCTCTAGCTGTTAGGTGAGCACTTGGTGGCCAGCTGGCTGCCTACACTTAGTTCCATGCTTGGGGAGGGGAAGGGAGAGCCACGGACCTGGCTTCGCATGTTAGTTCGACCCTTTGAGCCTCTCATCTCTACTTTGTAAATTGGAAAATGATACCTTAACTCTCAAGGAAATACACAGTTGATCATGAGGCCTAATTTAGTGCACTGGCTTCAACCTCATAAGAAGCTAGACAGAATCAGCTGGTAATGCAGCCTCTCCTAGCCTCAGTTTCCCTGTCTTGGAAAATGTTAACCTTTCCTTAACCTGGAATTTGGGAGCCCTGTTCAGAACAGAGAGCTCTCTGTCCATGGACTCGCCACCTTCACACCCAACATGCCCCCAGCCACACCATTCCTTCCCATGCTGCCCAGTCAGCTGGAAGGGATTTGAAGCCCCAGGGGATCAACTGGGTTTGTACTGAGGCCAGTTTGTCCCAGAGGGGCCCTGGGGTCACATTGCCAGTGCCCATCCCACCTCCGCCAGCCAGGCAGCTTCAAGGGCTCCCACTAGATTTCCTGGCGGAGTGCCCAACACCCTGTGGGCTGTTTGGGGTGGTATAGGGACAGCAGGGTCTCTGAGGGAGGTTCCCACTTAGCTGTTCCTGCCCACTTCCAACTGGGTGCCTGAGCTAGATTCCCAGCACCACCCTAGAAGGGTGTAGGCCGGGCCTTTTCCCCCTCCCTCTACCCTGGGCATCCTGAGAGATGAGGGATTGCTCCATAAAAGTCTCGGAACTTAAGGAGAGCTCTCAGGATGTGCTCATCCAGGAAAGGTGACCAGAGGCAAGCTGGGGGAGTCAGTTTTCAGTGTGGCCAGCTCCGAGTTTTCTGGATGAGACTGGTGGCCTTTGGGTCAGGCTATTCTAGGTCCGAGTTAGAGAAAGCTAGTGCAGATGTGCGAGGTCCAGATGTTGGAATCTTATCTCAGTGTTGAGCTTGGGAGTTGAGAATCCTCCTCTGTGTGGGGGGTCCTGGCAGAGTGTCTGAATCCAGAAAGACATATGCCATGGAAGCCTAGCTGATGTATCTGGTCCAAGGACTGCCATCTCTTCTCAGGGGTGTGTTTTCCCTCCATCAGGTCACTCTGTAGCTTAGACATTGGAGTGCAATCAGTATATATGATCCAGAGCTGTGGTCCAGCTAAGTGTTCCATGCTCCGGGTTTGGCTCTGCCCTGATGGACCAGGTTCAGGTGTGAGCACACACTCTGGGATAGTGTGGGGTCTAGACAGAACTGTAGTAGTAGCTAGCTAGCTCCAGCCCCTACCATAGAGTGGAAGGCAGACATTACTGAAAGTCAGTCCTCTGTCCCAGCTCAAGACCCCTCTGGACCAGCAAAAGCAGGGAGCATGGCAGCTCAGTCTGACATCCTGGAAGCTGAAGGCAGCCCCCATGCTGAAGCCCTGGCAGTCATGACCTCACTCTGAGCAGAGGCAGTTGCTTTCCTTCCGGAAGAACCAGCTTCAGTGCTCCCCAGGGTCTCCGTGCCACCTCTCACGGGAGTGTGTGCAAACATTTGTAGGAGCCTGCAGGCTCACAGACACACACTCCTCACTCCAGCCTGCCCACTCTTCCTAGAGTGATTGTTCCCCTAGAATGCCTTTGTCTCTCCTTTCCCTCTCCCAATCCCTCAGGCTCCTCCTGTTCCGAGAAGTCTACACCCACACATTCATACACCCCACACAGGTGCCTTTTCAGACCAGGATTTGAGCTGTTCTTGCTCTGATGCCTCAAGCAGTCCCAGGTTCAGCCTGATTTTTCTGGTTCTCTCTGTGGGCTGGGAACTTGCTGAGATCATAGCCCTATTTACTCCTGACTCCCATTCTGGATAGCCATGGGATCCCATGCTTGGCTGAGCCACAATCCCATGCTGGCAGGTGACCCTTTAAGAAGAATCTCTTTAGTCTCTAATGCTCCGGATGGTGGGGTAGACACTAATCGGATTTGGGGGCCTGTCTCCTGCCCACACCAATCCTCCTTTCCAGGCCACTGGACCCATGTGATGGGTAGTCTGAAGTGGCAGGAAGTCCTTAAGGCCACGTGGGCTGGGTTGGGTAGCTAGGAGAGGGCCTGCCAGATTCCACTTCTCCTGGTGAGAAGCGGACAGAACCAGAGTCCTCACATAACACAAGTCATACAGAGCAGTTACCTGGCTCCCTAGGCCACTCTGGCAAGCCAAGCGCCCATGCCCATGTGCATGTCTGCATGTACACATACAGACAAAACCCTCACGAAGAGGTTTCTGGGTTAGAGTCTCCACCAGGCAGTTTGCAAGCAATATTTCTAGCTTTCAAAACAGCCTTGTAGGAGTTGTTAGCCTCGTTTGAAAGAAAGGGAAACTGAGGCTCAGAAAAGGATGTGAGGCTATACAGATGCTAAGTACAGAATCAGAAGTCAGGGTCATGACCTTTGCACAGAAGCACCCACAGTTCACACAGGGACACACACTCCTTTCCCATTCTTGCCCTCAGATCCTAAACTCAGATCCTTAGAGTTAACTATCAACGCTTTAGAAGGAAGTAGAAAGGGTGGCCTTGCCCCAACCACGCCATTGCACAGGAGGAAAGAAAGAAAGAGATGTGTCTCAGTTCTCAGCTTACAAAATGACAGAACCAAAACTAGAATCTCTACCTCCATCGTCACATAACCACATGTATGCCTAGCATACACCACACAATTTAACCTGAGACTCAAAGCCTGTGGATGTACATACAGAGCGCCCACACCCAATTACCCCCACATATATCCACTTGCAAGTGTATGACTGCACATGCAGCATCACACACATGTATTCAGCAAATACGGACACAAACACATATGTAGATATGTGTGATCACACATGAGACCCATTTATGTAAACTCACTTATGCACAAGTTCTACACTCACACACATGCACAGCACACACCCAGGTTCCCTCACTCATAGGATCAGATGTCCCCACCTCCTACTGCAAAAGGGGAAGCTGTGCCTGTCCAGACACAATTGAGGACAGACTCTGGTAGAAGCTAGACCCTCAGGTGGCTTGCGAGGGGGGGTTCTTTACTCTTCTTTCTTGAGACAGGCTCTTTCTATACCACTCTGACTGTCCTGGAATTTGTTATGTAGACTAAGCTGGTCTTGAACTCACAGAGATCTATCTGTTTCTGCCTCCTGAATGCTGGGATTAGAAGTATGCACCACCACGCCTGGCTAGACTCTTGAGTTTTTAAAAGGATGCATGCTGGCACTGCCATTTAACATCCCTGGAAAATGTGAGCCGACAGCAGTTTCTCACAGGTTCAGGCAACTCACGCTACATCATCTTGGCTAAGCCAACAGGTAGTCCCAAAAACTGCCAAGTCATAAGCCAGGGGGAGCCAGGCTACGCTGGCAGCAAGGCTGGTCTTGTCCTGCTTGCTGTTTGTCTTCTGCCCGGAGCACTGCTATGGACTCTCCTTGCTCAGTGGACTGGTCCTTGAGTCATAAGGCAGGTTCCCCACCCTCTGAAGAGAAGGGTCGAGGTGCCCATACTTAAGGGCAAAACACCCAGAACCACTGATGGGTTTTATAAAACTTAGTGAGTCAGCTAACTCAAACTATTGAGTAATATGTTGAGATGGATTATTTGGGCCAAGTAAGCTTTTCTGAGTGACTGAAGCATATGAACATACCAGATACAAAGGACTCTCAAAACCTAGATCCTGGCCAGGTCCAGCTGTCAATCTTCTAGATGAACATGGATGAAGAACAGCAAAGTTGGAAAAGAGGTGAGGCCTCTTGAGTTGGGCCTTGAGTGAGGAATAGGAGTTCACTAAGAAGTTTTCAGACAGGGGATGTTGTTTCGTGGAGCAGCTTAAGGATGGATTAGATAGAGTACAGGGTACAAGAGTTGAGGCCAATCTGAGGCCACCATTTAGCACGTACCAGTTACTACTATATGTGACATTATGACACATCACACCATCCAGGCTGACTCTGGAGAGCTCAAGTTTAGGGATTTCAAATTCCATAGTGTTGGGCGCCAGGCAAGAGTGCAGAAGAGTGAAGGGGACCAACACAGGTCAGCCAGTAGTCTGTATCTGCCTGGAGATCCCTGGCTCAGCCTGAAGCCTTCAGTCAAGAGTCTCTGTCAGTCCTAGGGTAGCCATGCAGCCCCTTCAGTTGGGCTGGCCTCAAGGGTGGTAGACCTTGAGTTGTAGTTCAGGTTCCAGATTCTATAACCTAAACCCAGGATCGAGAGCAGTGGTTCTCAACCTTCCTAAAGCTGTGACCCTTTAATACAGTTCCTCACGTTGTAGTGACCCCGACTGGCGATTTGTCACTCGAATTGGTTTTAATAAAATCCTGATTGGCCAGTGACCAGGCAGAAAGTATAAGTTGGGGCAGGGGGCAGGCGACCAAACTAAGGATGATAGGAAGGAGAAAGAAGTCACCAGTCAGACACAGAGGGAACATAAAATGAATGTGCCATGCTAATAAAGGTACGACCACATGGCAGAGCATAAATAAGGAATATGGGTTAACTTAAAATGTAAGAGCTAGTTATAATTCATATTCAGCCTCTGAGTCAGTTATTTGAGGACTGACGGGCGGGAGAGAAACGTCCAACTACACCCAACCATAAAATTATTTTTGTTGCTACTTCATAAATATAGTTTTGTTACTGTTGTGAATTGTAATGTAAATATCTGTGTTTTCCATTGGTCTTAGGTGACCCCTGTGAAAGGGTCATTCAAACCTCCTACAAGGGGTTGCGATCTGAAGGAAGCCAAGTTGCCAAGAGGTTTGGGTCAGTCTCTACAGATAGACCTGAGAACCCACAGGAGGGAATATTGGTCACAAGAACTTCAAAAGTTCACTATGGCCACTGGACTGACAGGACTCTTCCTAGCCTAGCCCTGTGACAAGTGTTTTCTAGCAAAGTCCACTCTGTGTCCAGCCAACCCTTCATCTTTATACCTCCTCCTACCCCACCCTAAACTGCCCCTTTCTATGCAAATCTAGAAGGCAAAACTGGTTAGGCTGGGTCCCCTCATATTGCTCTTTCTGGCCTAAGGCCCTCCAAAAGAACATGACAACACAAACATGCACACGCACGTACACACATACACACCCGTACACACTCACATACATACACACATACACAGCACATACGTGTACACACACTCACACACATACACACATGCACACACACATACACACATACACACATGCACATACACACTTCTGTCTGGGGAAATGAGGAAATGCCCCATTTGGCCTCTATTCTTAGACTATTTGGCAAGCCCTTTGGGTGTGGGCACCAGGGAAGCAGCCCCCACTCTACAAATTTAGGGAAAGAGAATGACCAGGGCACAAGACAGGCCACCAAATAAGCAGTCTGTCATTCAGCCATGTTGATGACTTATGGTCTTGGTCCTACAGTGTGGAAAGGTCACTGGACATGGACTCAGGAGCTCTGGATTCTTAGCCTGATCTCCATTCTGCTGAATGGCCTTAGGGAATTCCCTGCCTCGCTCTGGTTCTGAGTTTTGCCTCTATAAGGAAGGCCAGTGAATTAGGCCAACGGGTCTAAAATGATTTTCTGTGCATTCCATATCTTATCAAAGTGTCACAAACGCCTCGGCTATGGTGTGCATGTTCTCCTGCAGTCCTTTGAGACTCCTGGAGACCAGATTGGCATCCCTGGTTCAGATGCCGTTTTCCCAGTGCACAGGGAGGGCATAGGGTGGAGCTTTCAAGCTCACAGAACAGCCAGCCTTCTCCCTCCGAGCCCACACAGCCCTCAGACGCTGGGCTGAGGGACCTGGGAGTAGCCCTAGCCACAGATTGGCAACCTTCCCACTCCCCAGCAGTCAAGTCTCTCTCCTGCAGCCTCATTAAATTATTCTGCCTCACTGACCCCGGGCTCAGGCTGCCTTTGATGTGTGCCCATCCAACTTCTGAAGCCAAGACCAGAGACCCCTCACACTCGGCCAGGCTGATGGGCTTCGACAACTTCCTGGGGCCCCAGTGGTGGTGGGAACACCACAGAGCACACCCACAGCACAGGGACACATGCTCAGTTGCTCGCGCACACATGCTCTCTCTCTCTCTCTCTCTCTCTCCCCCTCCCACACAAAGACATACAGACAATACAGTACGGCATGGACACATGCAAGCAAAGCACCCTAGCGCACACAAACACACTCCAGCACCCCCTGCACACACACGCCCTTATGAGGCCTTGCAGCCCCTATACCCTCTAGTACCCTCATAGGCTCACACACCCACAGCCACTCCTCCTAGCTCCTCAGGACAACTTCCCTCTGCCTCTTCCTCGTCCCTCCATTGGGCATCAGCAACCTCACTCAGGGCCCCCTTACCTTTTGTCTTCTAAGAACTCACTGATCTGTCTCATGATCTCCAGACTCCATCAGCCTGGCCCACTGTTTGAGTTTGTACTCTGTGTGTTTCTAAGATGAACAAATGACTAACTTCTCTGGACTCCATAGCCTCACCTATAAAGTGAGAATGACAGCACACTCCTGTGCCTTCCTTGGGTTCTTATGTGGCTTAAAAAAAAAAA
>JAQHUG010000284.1:231307-271613 GCA_028555095.1 Dicrostonyx torquatus
CTCAAATTCACAGAGATCCACCTGCCTCTGCCCCTGAGTGCTAGGATTAAAGGCGTGCGCCACCACCGCTGGGCAACGGTTTGCCCATTCTTTACAAAGTAATTTATACGTCTAGGTAGAACATTAAGGAATTTAAGGAAGCAGAAATGGAGGATGACCAGGTCACCCAGTGCAGCTGACTCAAACTCTGCTTCCAGAAGACAGAGCCCCAGAGGAGTGTTGCCTTGTTTGTTTTTCCTAGCCCTTTGTTTATCTGCTGTGAGGCTCAGTGGGTTTACAGAGGAATGCCTACAGGGGATTTTGTGCCCCAAAGCAACCACAAGATAAGGAGCAGATGAAATTCCAACCGAAGAAATCAAGATAAGGAGCTAAAGGGATTTAACCCAGGAGACCAGGCCTCTAACTCCCAGGCCCAGAATTTTCTCAGAGAATCCTCAACAATGGACAATGCCCATGGAATTTGTCACCTTATAAAGATGAGATAGATTTCACTTGTTGAACTGAACCCTAAAACAAGACCTGCAACCCTTAAATTCCCATAAAGAAGGATCTTGACCTGGGCAGCAGTTCTGAGCTCAGAATCACAAATTCAAATGTGTAGATTCTTCCAAAGAAAATGAAACCTGATGGTGCATCTCTTCACGCTCTGCTGATGAGAAGGGCCAGGTCTGTTATTGTTGGGACTCTCTGCTCTAGGAATGTAAGAATCTGGAAGCCCTTTGGCTCCTTGCTTCTCAAAGTGTGGTCTAAGGATGAGTCTTCTTGGGATCTTGCTAGAGATCTGAGCTGTCATCAGGGCCTGCTGAACCAGGATTCCCTGGTAATTGGTGAATGTCAGAGAAACACTGTAGATGTTAAAACCCCAATGCCACCTCCTGCCAAAGCTAACAGCATCACTGACTTCAAAGAGAGGCTCAAAGGACTCTGGGGGTCTGGAGTTGACTCCATCTCTGCAAAGGGACCAGAGGGTCTGCTTTCTGGGATCTTTCTGTTTCTTCTCAAGACCTACCCACCCACCCAACTTGTTCCTCCCTGTTTCCCCAGTGTAATCCCCTCAATAAAGCGAAGCTTCCAACAACCCAAACCTGAAAAACTAGTTGTCCACAGAAGACTTGATCAGCAACCCTGCCCACCACCACTCTAGGCAGAGCCCAAAGGCGCCACTCTCTACTTGGAATGAGGGCCAAAGCCACCTGCACAGAACAGCATCCCAATCCATTATCTCGACACTCTGGCCATTCTTTAACCCTTTCTATCAATTACACCTAGGTTTAAATGCAAACCAAAGGCTTAGCTTGTAATTCTAACGGGTTTATTTTTTAAAGGGAGTCCTAGGTTGCTTCCGAGACTCACGAGACTTTAATGAGTTAGTTTAGGGATTAAGAAAAGTATTTGCCATCAACAATGGAATATGTTCTTTTGTACTTTTTAGGGAGGGGGAGAAGGTAGGGGGCTCTTCTTTCAAAATAAGCACTGTGAAGGAGCTCATAGCATAAAATACTGGAGTTGCTTTGGCTATAAAGTGTAGACCCAGAACCCAAGACACATGGTCTCCTCTATACTCCCTTAACAGCCCAGATAGTGGCTCAACAACCTGCCAAGCTCAGTGGAGCAGGAGATGGAAGACTGGCTTCAGCTGCCCGTCCACAAATACCCAAAACTTCCTCATGGCTTCCTTTCTCTGTCCTCTAACCAGTTTCCAAGGCAGAGGCCTTGAAGGGCAGCCAGACCCACAGTCCAGACACACACAGGATTGGAAGGTGATAGCAACTCATCTGACATTTACAGTTAAAATTGCCATTTCTTGAGGACTACAAGAAATGGACTCATTTCCTCTTTCCCATGATTTATAGAACATAGAAGATTCTAGAACACCTCTTAGAGATTAAGTCTTGTAAAAAATGGTGGCCAGGCAAGATGACTCAGATAGCAAAGGCTCTTGAGAGCTGAATCCACTGACCTGTCTCCAGACTGTCACATGAATGTCACACCACACACGCACACACATACACACAAACCAAACAGGTAAATGATGAATTAATGAAATCAGCGAGGCAAAGGGCTGAGGAAAGAAATGAAGTGAAGGGATGGAAGACAGTCTCATCTGGACTTCTTCAAGTCTGTAACGGTTCTGGAAGATGGGGTTGAGAGCTTCCTGGAACTGTCTAGAAAGCCCAAGCAATCCTCCTGCCTCATCTTTCTGAGTGCTGGGATACATGTGTATTACCACCCAGGCTGGAATCCAGATCTCTGTAAACATGATGGCGTGTGAGAAATTTGCTATATTTGAAAGTAACCATGTTATTCCAACTGGAGCCCAGTGCTTTCCAAATGTAGATAATGAATTATGTCACTAGGTCCATCAAACTAATGTCATGGCTCTCAGTCAAAATTTGCTTAATGAAAGAATGGAACAGGATGGAATTGAGTGGAATGAAATAGATCTAGGTTGTCACTAGGTTGGGAATTCTTTGGAAATTTTTATTTTTCTATTTATACATATGCATACATATAGTTATGTGTATGTATACATGTGCAAGCCAGTTCTTGATATAAAACATATTTTCACCATAAATCACAGCTCAAAAAACAAAACCCAAAACTCTAACTTTATGAAGTGATATTATGCCTGCCTTCAAATAAAGAAACTCATAAGGAAATTAAGCTGTTCAAGGTCACCCATAGCAAGTGGTAGAACTAGGGAGCGGTCAGTGGTGAAGACTCCAGAATCTGAACCTTAACCTTCCAGTCTGAGGCTTTGGTAGACATGGCTGTACGGAGAAGGCAAGCAGAGAGCATTGCGGGGCAAATGGGAGTCATGGAGGCGTCTGGCAGGAGTTTTCTCTCACAACTTAGACACACACTCCCCACCTTTGCACTCAGTGCGCTGTGCAGGGCACACCCGGAGCAGACATGGTTACAGTCACTGAAGCGCACTGTGATGTGTAGTTCCCCAAGCAGTGATTCTCATGAATCCAAGTAAACCGGTATTTTAATGATGATTAATGTGATCGTTTTGACAGCACTCTCTCTGCTTTGAGCTGCTTCTTGTAATAGAACTGTCACTGAGCCAAGCAGCTGGCTGATAGCCACCTGGACAAGTTTGCACTAATGTGCAAGCGAGATAGTTGGTATCTGAGGCCTTTCCCTCCAAGTCAGGAAGCTAAGATAACACATCTTCAGGCACTGCAAACATCAGTACCCACGTGAGGCACATCTGGCTGCGACTCCACCCTTTGCTTGTTTTCGCTCTGGAATGGCATCAGCCCCTGGAGGCTCTGCCCAAGTCAACAGTCTTTCCCTTCATTGTGAACAACTCTCAGACCCAAATCGAGCATCATCACCGTGAAGGAACTGGTCCCCTAGACCTATGCAGTAACTTCTCCATGGACACACAGCATTTACTTCCTTACCAGCACTTGGTGCCCAGGGATTTCTTATACTTTTTTTGTCTATATTTTCATTTACTTGTGGGGATTGTGTATGTGTGTGTTTTGCTTAGTTTTTCTTAGTCTGCTTTTGTGTGCATTACAATAAACAGATTAGCTCAGAAAACATTCCTTGAGGTTAAATGTTTGCAGGTGGGGGAGAATGTTTGCCTGTCCAGCACACAGTGGACCATGCTGCTTGATGCTGTGGGTCACCCCACTGTCAAGCCATGCCTTCTGCTCTGGGCAGCGGACTGTAACCAGCCACACAGACCCTGGCCACCCTATGATTTGGCAAAAATTTCCCTATGTATCTTCAAACATAAGTGTGAGAGACATCTTTACAAGTTTTACAAGCTGGGCATGGTGGCACATGACTTTGATCCCACACTTGGGGTAAGGGTGGGAGGTGACACCGAGTAAATCTCTGAGTTTGAGACCAGCCTGATCTACAGAGCTAGTTCTAAGACAGCAGGGTTACACAGCGAAACGTTTCAAAAAACCCCACTCCAAAAAAGGGAGGAGGAGGAAGAGGAGAAAAAAAAGCTTTACAGTCAAAGTGATCACAGCATCAGTGTCCGACAAGGAACCTAGCCCCTTATCCTGCAGACCTTCATGCCGAGGCAGGGTCTCACTATATAGCCCAGGCTTTCCTTGAACCCAAGATCCTTCTGCCTCGGCCTTTAAGTGTCTAAAACAATCTTGATGTTCTCCTTGCTGGGCAAACTCAGAGCCTTTTCTACATCATAGCTGCTTTACTGACTAATGTTACCTCTCTCTGAAATGCATGCTGTCCATACCCATCATCACAGGGCACCTCATCTTCCTCACTAGAGTGCCCAGGGCCCCTCTTCCACTGCTGACCATGAGGTAAATTTGGCAGCATCAGTCTCTGCTCTGCTATAAAAAGCAGCCTATAATTTTCCTATATAAAGAGCCAGGGTGTGGTAGGTCCAGGTCCTTGCTAGTGGGCTCTCTCTGCGCTCCATCAATGCATGTCTTACAACACCGCAGTCCTTTTTACAGCCCAGAACCTGTGGTTCTTTTCCCACAACATGCTCTGGCTACCCTTCCTGCAAGAGAAGTCTGGCATTCGGTCATGCTTTGACCTAAGTCAACCCATCTTGGCTCCCAATAATCCCTGCTTAGACAAGGAATTTCTGGACATTTGCCTAGGATTGTCATAAGCTCACTGTACCATATTTTTCCCATGCTTAAAACAAGGCAGTGTGTTTCAGGTTTTGCCTCCTGATAACTCTCAGCTCCCATCTTTATCTTACTGTTACTTCGACCAGTGTGGAGATAGTTGGATCCTACCCATCTTGGCCACCGTTTCCTGTAGCGGAACTGGGCTATATCTCTGCTTTGACTTGCTTTCTCCTGGATATTCTAAGACATCAGGGTCCTCTGTGTTATACGCTGATACCTATAAAAATTCAGCCTGCACCTTATTCTCTCTCAATCACTCACTCTCAATCTCATACTCGCTCTCATGCATCCTATCAAACTCACTCTCTTAATCATGCTCTCTCTAAATTAATTCAGAAAGTCCTTCTCGTCTTCCTTAGGTGCTTCAGTTAGGATCAGCCACACCAATAGCAGCTTCAAATTCCAATACTCCAAGCCCCAAACCTAGAGTTTGGAGCAGGACTGAGGAGCCAGGGATACAAGACAGAGATATGGGCAGAGTCAGACAGCTTGGTTAAGACATGGCTTGTTGTGTTCAGCCATCAGTCATTCACAGGTAGATGTTCATATCTCCATCAAGAGAAGGAATGACTCTAAGAGATTGATGCAGGAGGACTGCAGTGAACTCAAAGCTGTGGGAGGGTCCACCTGTATTTCTGTGCTTTGATTGGTTAAATAAAGAGCTGCCTGGCTTATAGTTAAGTCAGCCCTTAGGTGGGCAGAGTAGACAGAACAGAAGTTCTGGGAGGAGAAGAAAGGAAGTGAGCAGACGCCACGAGCCACCGTCGCAGATGGATGCAGGTTAGACCTTTCCGGTACGTCACCACAACCCGCACCTCTCTCCTCTCACCCTTAATTTACAACACAAAGCTGGACAAGTCTATAAAGCAAATATCAGGCCCACCAGGCTTATGTAAAAAAAAGTTTGTTTTATAAAAATAGATAAATAAAAACAGAGGGGGAGGTGAGAGCCACAGAGAAAAAGGCAGAGAGAGAAACAGAGACACAGAGAGATAAAGTCTGAAACAGAGAGAGGTAGAGACCTAAATGAACTTTGAAGTCAAACAGACCCCCCACTTGGGAATTCCAGCAATTCCTCCCCCCACCGTGGTTAAATGAGATCTAGCACCTAGGAAGGATTTAAGAACTCACAGTGACATGCTTGTCATGACTTCTGCTGCTTCTCAGGGAGAGCTGGTTATCCCAAAGTCCCCTAGGGAGCTGTCAGAGCTGCTCCTGACTTCTCAGACTTTCTCCACCCTGTGCCATACAAACACCAGGCTCCTAATCCAACACAGACCCCACCAGCTGCAGCAGCTGGACTTACTGCTGCTCCTACACCTGGTTAGCTGGCTGTGAGCCAGGCCCCTTGGATCTCCATGCTCAACCTAGGGAGGCATGAGAGGGAAACCAGAGGTGAGGGGACCTCAGACAGGAGTTCAGCCCCACAGCCCTGCTCTGCCTCCTCGCTTCTGCCCTACCTCTGTTTGCTCATTTGTCCCAAGAACGTGACAACAGGGCCACCTCTTTAGGCAGGGGGGAAGGTATTACAGAGGGCGCCAAGCTTGAAAACCCGGCACACAGTAGGGACTCTGGAAAGTTTACAAAATTTCTCATTGGGTGCCCAAGAGAGTAGAATGAACAGTGGTCTTAGAAATGAAGACTTTTCCTAGAGTTCCTTGACAGCTCCTGGCAGAGGATCTGCCCTTGTGGGACAATGGCGGGCACGCGGTGTAGATGAGAAGGGAGAGAGGAATCCAGAGATGATGACGGTGAGGCCTCTTGAACAGACCTCAAAGCTCTGTGGTCTGTCATGAAGAAACCTGGATTTATCTGACTCTAAAAGAGTCTTCTGCTGGGCGGTGGTGGCGCATGCCTTTAATCCCAGCACTCAGGAGGCAGAGACAGGTGGATCTCTGTAAATTCGAGGCCAGCCTGGTCTACAGAGAGAGTTCCAGGACAGGCTCCAAAGCTACAGAGAAACCCTTCTCAAAAAATAAACAAACAAAAAAGCCCTTCTGACTCTCAGAGTCTGTCCAGCAGGGAGAGAGACTGGCCTCCCAAAAGAGCCTGTGATGACCTTTGACCTCCCATACCCATCCAACAGAACACTGAAAGCCTGGCTTATCTGAGGTGACCTAGAGTTGCTTATGTTGTTGCCATAAGTACTGGTCAGCTGTTCCATGACCATGTGAGGAAATACAAAGTCACTAGGCAGCAAGGTTTTAGGGTTCTACCAAGTTCTCAACCACTTGCTGACTGATGATGGTGGCTCCAGAACCTACCCTGTGCCCGAGAAGCTTTTAGAAGCGGGCGGGTACTGGATTCAAGTCTCAGTTCCAACACTTGAATTATTCTGTGACCTTAGAAGAGTCACCTCATGCTCCCTGTCCCCCCAGAGCCTCAGGTTCTCCATCATGAAGTAATGTTTCTAACTTATAAATGAACTTGAGTTCTCTCTTTGTGGCTCAAGTTCATAGAATAGAGTCATATACAAAGTAACTACTCAAGGAATACATTAAGTAAGCAAATTAACTCCAACTTCCTGGGTCTCAAGCACCACTGTGAGCAATTTGCCTGAAATCATACCAGAAAAACAAACAAACAAACAAAAAACCCTCATTTTATTGATTAAAAACCCCAAAGCACAGAGAGACAGGAGCTAACCCAAGGCATCTAGAAATTCAATGGCAAAACAAGGGTTCAAATCTAATTCCCTGTCAGTCCAGAGCTGGAGCTATGAAAGGGCCCCCAGGAGCCCCTTGTTCTGGAAACACCTTAGCTGGCCAGAAGGGAGCCTCTGCCGGGTAGAAGAGTCCACACGGCATCCCCACAGGTGCCTGTTTGCAGCAAGCCTGCCATAGCTATCAGTTCCGTTTCTAGAGTGGCAAAAAGAAGTCAAGGCCAACTGAACACAGCATCTCATTTAACCACAACACCCGGGGAGAGCGGCATCATCCCTTCTGTTTTACAATGGGGAAGGAGGCTCAGAGAGAATACACTCCCTCAGGTCTACACTAGAAAGCAAGTGTATTACAACCAAGCTCTTTGCTTCCAGTCCTGTGGGAAAGTGGTCGTGGGTAGCAAGGGAAAGGCAATGGGGGAGGAAATGAGACTGAAGCCGTCAACGGAGATGAGAAACTGCCCAAGCAAAGACGGTCCGCTGGAAAAGTCCCACACTGGGACCCATGTCTTTCTCATGTCTCTGAACCTCACCCAGAGAGTTGACTGTGGCTTGCAGACACTGTACCTAGAAGCTGTCAACTTCCTGCCCCCTCACAGCTGAGTGGCCAGTTCTTGAGTGAAGGGAGGAGGCTTCCAAGACTCCTTCAACCACCCACATACTGCAGGGTTCCTAAGGGGAAGACTTAGAAGAGGGAAAGTAAGGAGACGAACGACAGACCCTTGCTCCGCAGCTGACCTTGGGGTTTCATTGAGTGCCCATCATCTCTCTTGCCACCACCAATTCTGAATTCCTCTCACTTTCACTAACACCTTGGCCAGTAGGTGGAATGACCCTCTCTCCTGGTAACCACACCTTTCCCGCTCAGTCACAAGTAAGTCTCAGAGGTCCCAGAAGGACCATCTTAGCTCCACACACATTCTTGTTTTTTTCTTTTGTGCATAGATGTGTGCATGTGTGCATGTCTGTGCACACGTTCACACTCATTGTATGTGTATGTATGTTCACATATGTGTAGGTACATGCATATGTGTGGGTGTGCCATGCACATATGTGACATACATGTAGGGGCCCAAGGCTATTGTTGGGAGTCTTTTTGGTTCATTCTCCATCTTATTCATTGAGTCAACAAGGCAATATCTCTCAGTAGAAATCGGAACCTCACAGACAGCTGGTCTGGCTACCCAGCTTGTCCCAGGGTTCCCCATCTCTGCCGTCTAAGCTCTAGAATTACAGGCAAGCTGCCACATCAACCTGGCATTTGTATGGGTTCTGAAGATCTGAACTGCACGGTAAGAGCTTTGTCCATTGAACCAGCTCCCTAACCCCATTCCCCTTATTTTCTTATTGTGGAAAACAAAACAGCTACATGTTCCACACCAAGCAGCCAGCTAAAATGGTAATTTTTTTTAAGATTTCATTATGTAGCCATGGCTGAACTTGAACTCACTATGTATACCAGGCTTACCTTGAATTCACAAAGATCTGCCTGCTCACCTCCTGGTGCTGAGAATAAAGTGTGTGCCATCACACCTAGCCTTGCTGTATGCTTTTAGCAACATCACCTCTTCTCTAGGACCAGGACCTCTTCCCTTGCCAAGCCAGGCATTGCAGGGGTGGGAAACACAGTCTCCTAGTGGGTCATGGGAATGACAGTAAATGAGGCCATTCCTATTTCATCTTTTGATTCTTTTGTTTGTTTGTTTGGTTGGTTTTTATTTTGATTTTTTTTTGATTGTTTGTTTGTTTGTTTGTTTTTCGAGACAGGGTTTCTCTGTGGCCTTTGGAGCCTGTCCTGGAACTAGCTCTTGTAGACCAGGCTGGCCTTGAACTCACAGAGATCTGCCTGCCTCTGCCTCCTGAGTGCTGGGATTAAAGGTGTGCGCCACCACCGCCCGGCCTCATCCTTTGGTTCTTAAACCCTAGTATTTTTCTGAACCTATGAAACCATGTAGAGGTTTTAGAATCCAAGTCTGGAGGCCAGAGTCCATCTTTACAGAGGTCTACCACAAAACAAACTTGGGTGCAGCCCATTCTCCTGAGTAGTCATATCAATATCAAGTCATACCAAGCACCCATAGAGACACAGAGGATCATTGGTGCAACCACGATGGGTGATTCCGGAAGCAGAGACCACTTGCTCATGCAGCTTACTGAGGTCCCAGATGTAACATTTCATCACAGCTAGACCTGTCTAACTTTATGATTCAGTGGGTCCAACGGAGCACAGGACATATAGTCGATTCCAGATACGTGGTGGGACAATATTGGGTGTCAGTTTGACAGACAGTCAAGACTCACCTAAGAGGCAAACTTCTGGGCTGCCCCTGTGGAAGTTTCCAGACTGAGTTAACTGAGGCAGGAAGACACACACATCCTCCCCAGGCTTGCTTGGGGTCCCACACTGGATAACACAGTGAAAAGGAGCAGGATGCCATGTAACCGGCTGCCTCGAGTTCCTGCCACCATGCCTTCCACGCCGTCATAGACTGTACCCTCAAACCAGGAGCCAGAATAGCACAGTCATTCTTATGTCTTTTGTCAGGTATTTTATTCAAAGCAACAAAGAAAGCCATGGAGCACATATGCTCACCTGTTGTTCCATGATCCTCACAGAGATGAGGGTCACCATAGCGCATGGGAACTGTTTTCCAAAAGGAATTCAGTTCTCTGAATGGGTGGCACAGCCTTGTCCCTGAACCCTAGGGCCTGAACTGAGATCTCCCCAAGTGGCATAAACCACGTTTGTTTCCACCCTGACACCTCCATCACCAAAGTGCACTGCAACCAAGAGCCTTTCCTGTCCCAGACCACATTCAAGCTGGAGATCATGCTTGACTTCCAATATGTGGGCAGTAGAAATGTCCCCAGATATGGTGTGTGTGCTGCCTAACTATCCAGAGGCACAGTGCCTCCCTCTTTATGGTGCCAGGAACAAAATGGTAGCAGTAGGCCAACATGGTAGCACCGATCCAGTACCCCTTGCTTTGGACTGAACATTCCAGCATGCCTTTGACTCCTAACCACACAGTGTCCTCACTGATGTGGTAGTCTTGTGAAGCTTTTGACCTCGCCCTCTGGAATGCGTCTTATCAAGACCTGCAGTGTGCTGGCCCCTTCTTTACATGTTAGGGCAGCATGATGTCGTTGGTGTAATGAATCCATGAAATGTTCTGTGGAATGTCCAGGTGACCCATGCTCTTCAGACTTTACTGTGACAAGGAGCAAGGGACTTAACACAGCTCTGGGGTGAAACTCGGAGTGTATATTGTTCATTCTACATAAACATGATTTCTTGTGATCTTTTGGGAGAGAAAAAAAAATTGATCGAATTGGCGTCTGTATACTATGTGCCTGAACTCGTATGAATGTGTCCTGGTAAAGACAGCAGACCAGCAGGGGCTGGGTTTAGAACTTCGATTTGATAGAATTTGTCTATAGCCTTGCTCTGGGATCCGATTGGCTTAATTTGTCCTTCTGACCCCTAGGAAACCACACAGGTTTCTACTCCTGTGTCCTGAGATCTTATTTTTATAGGCCAGTGCCCTCATGTGGGAATTAATCCAGCCTCCTAATATTTCAAACCACCTGTGCTTTAGGAAACCAGAGAAGGAGCCAGAGAGACATCTCAGCAGGTAAGGTCACTTGCTCCCAAGCCTGATGACATGAGTTTGGTCCCATATGGCGGGAAAAGAGGACCAATTCCCACAGTTGTCCTCTGACTTCCACTGGGGTGCTATGGCTTATATATGCCATTCCCTCCCCCCAATCTCTGCACAGATAATAATAATAAAAATGTAACAAGAAACCAGAGACATGACTATGAAGTGACCTCGTATTCTCAGTGGCCCACTATGAACTAGACTCTGAACTTCATTCATTAGTAACCATTACTCAAATGACCCCACTTTAATAAGGGGACTGTAGTGACACTTTGAGTCTCTAAGTATCTGTGCCAAGCCTATTGACTCTAAACTCAATAGCCCTAGACTAAGGAGGTCTCCACAGATCATCCTAACCATTTCAGCCCCTTCCTCTGGAGACCTCCATGCTCTCTTTAGTAGCAGGGTTTCCCTTCTATTAACACAAAGGCCTAAGTACTCAGGTCCAGAAACAAAGCAAGAGATTATGATGGTGGGGGCAACTGCTCCAAACCTCCTGTGTGTGAGCATCTTTGCTCCCTTCAGATGCTCTGCTCACTGTACTGTCTATTTTGCCTGTAGTGATGTCTTCTGTAACCACGTCCACAGCTCCTCAGGCCATGCTTCCTTGGCTACCTTCCTAATATTGCTGGTTGCTATAACTGTGACTCCCTAGGTGTGTGTTTATTTATTTAGCTGTTTGGTTGGTTGCTTGGAATGAGAACTCTTACGCAGTCCATGCTGACCCTGAGCTCTCCACCTCCAACCTCCTGTCCCAAGGGCTGAGACTGTAAGCACGCACCACACGTCCCAGACTCCAAGGTCATATAGTTCTATTGTCTCCATTTTTGTCAACAAGTCATGCTTGGGAACCATCTCTTCTAACACCATTTTTAGGCTAACAAAAGAGGACGTTGTCACTGAACTTGGTCTCACTGGGGCTGCTTTCATCCATTCCTAGTAAACCGGTGGATGATGTTTCTTCTGTGCCTTCCTGTGGATTATAACCCTCTGATTTGTCTTCTGGCTGAAAATAATAAACCCACTCTACCCTGCCCACTTTTTTGAACCTTTTAATCCCTTTCTCCAAAAGCCAGGTATTTCAGCCTTGCTTGGAATGGGCTATCACTTTCTCCATGCTTCTAGAAGCTTCCTGAGCATCAAGTTTGTACCATCCCCCATTCTAGATTTCTTTATATAGCATCATGAATATGCAGTCAGCCGCATTACATGCTGCTTAAGTCTCGATGCCCTTTGGGGTGTGGTCTCTTTCCTCCCAGATAAGACCCTGTTAGAGTCACAGTGCAGCTGAACTCTAGTTATCAGTCTGGCAGCCAGGAAAGGAGGTGAGGGTGGACTCTTACAGGGAACCCCTGTTGGGCCCCTATAGCCTGGCAGGAGAGAACGTTCTTCAGTACCTCTTACATGGAAGTGATGGTTGCTATCTCAAATTAGGAGAAGGTGGGTCATCTCTGTGTGTTTTTGATAGTACAGAAAATTCTGGAGAGTCAAAACATGTACATGTCCCCATCTTGTGTGTCTCCATCTTATGTGTCAGAGCCTACGTGGGAATGGGGAGGAAGGGTAGAAGACAAAACTTCACACATGCCTAGCAAGCACTCCACCACTGCTCTGTACTCCAGAGGTTCGTGTTTTCCCGACCAGTACCCTGAGCTTAGCATAATAGACCTATACCACTCAGGAGTGCTGTCAACACTGAAACTTTCTTCCGTTAAGACCTACCTTTGGAATTTAAGCTTTATCTGCTAGTTGATAAGCCATTTAGGAACTCCCTCTCTCTTAGTTTTTGTGTTTTTAAATGTGTTTTATTATCTCTCTGTAGAGTCAGTGTTACCTAAGACAGCTAGCTAATTCTCTTGTTCTTGTATCCATCATCAATTGTATGGCCACAGTGAGTGTTCCCTCTATTGAAATTTTTAACTAAGTCTCAATTTTAGCAGCACAGACATAATCTTCTGTCTGTGACCCATATATCATGCTTCATATATGTGTGAGCATGTTTATGTAAATATACGTGTAGAAGGGGATAAAATATTCATGGATGGTTGGGCAGCAAGTGGTCTAGTAAATAAAACAATCATATACCCTGGACCAGCTGGGATTCTCCAGAAACAGACAAGGAGACAAGATTAAGAATGAAAGATATTGGGATATGAGGCCTGTGAAAGATGGAGGGGTTGGCAACATAGTTTGACATGTACAGTGTTTGTTCAGCATGCATAAGGTCATGCATTTGATCCCCAGTTCTATATAAACCATGTGTTGTAGCACAGACTTGTAATACCAACACTTAGGAGATGAAGGCAGGAAAATCAGAAGTTCAAGATCATCCTCAGCTACATAGTGAACTGGAGACCAGCCTGGACTACATAAAACCCTTTCTTTTATATATATAAATAAACAACTAAGGGAAGCAAGATAAGGTAGGGAAAGCCTTGAGACCATGATGGAAACATGATCAAAGTTCTACCAGTGTGCAGAATGAACATGGACTATTGAAGAAATCCACCTTGGGCAGAAATGACCAAGTCTTATTATTTTCATTGTATCCAAGAGCTACCAGGAGAGACTGGTCACCCAAAGGAGCTGTGATTAAAAGTTCCCCACCTCACTCCTTATAGTTTGGTATGAGTTATGTCCCCTCCAAAAAGATATGTTGAAATCCTAACCCCCGTGCCTCTGAATGTGACTTTAGTTAGAATAGTGTTGGTACAGATATAATTAGCTAAGAGAAAGTCATACAGGAGAGTCAGTTCTTCATCCTATAGATCTGGTATCCAGACAGGAAAATGCTCACATAAAGATGGAGACACAGAAAGAAACCCATCTGAAGCAGGATGGGATGGTACATCTCATAAGCCTGGGGATACCAGAGCGGGGAAGGGCTAGACGCATTCCTCTCTAGCTCCTTCATTTCACACTTGGGCTTCCTGAACTGTGGTACAGTGAGTTATCTTCAGCTGCCAGGTAGCTGAAGTATAAAGTCTTCATGACTGGAGAAGATAGCATGTCCTAGGGAGTCTTGAGGTTAGTGTTCCAGCGGAGGAAGTGAACTGTAGATCCCTCTGCCAGACCCGACGTGGGTCATTTCCTCTCTTAATCTCATTGATCCTCACTGGCCCCATTTTGTAAGCCATAGGTCATGAGCATAGAGAAAAGTGAATGGCCCAAGGCTACGCAGCTACAGAGTGATGAGGTTGAACTTGAGCCAGGTTTCCACACTGAATAGCAAGCTGCTCTCTCCTGAAGCACCCACAGGAGCAAAACCGTGGAGTGAGGAAACATGTTGATTCCCCCAGAATCCACGCTTACTGAACATTTTCACTGTATTTCCCAAACCTATTTATTTACTTACTTGCTTTTGGTTCTTTCGAGACAGGGCTTCTCTGTGTAACTCTGGCTAACCTGGAACTTGTTATGTAGACTGAGCTGGCCTTGAACTTGGAGATCCACCTGTCTCTGTCTCCTGAGTGCTCCAATTAAAGGCATGTGCCACTACTGCCTAGCTACCAAATTTATTTTCTTTCTTTGTGTGTGTGGGGGGAAGGGGGCACTAGGCAAGCATGTAGTGCAAAGACATACATGCAGACAAAAACACTCATATCCATAGAAAGAAAGAAATACTTAAAACTAGAGTTCTCTTCCAACTCATTTTTTGTGTTTTTATTGTCTTTGAGATCTTTTACAATTTTATAAATTATGAGAAATTAATAAATAATACAAAAAATTCGCATAGAAATGTGAGTGAATTAGGCCCATTAAAATATAGCTGGTTATTGCTCATAATGGCTCAGTTTTAGAAATAGTTCCAAATTCTTACACATTCTTTTTTTTGAAGATTTATTTGTGATTTTGGTTTTGGTTTTTTGGTTTTGTTGAGACAGTGTTTCTCTGTGTAACAGTCCTAGCTGTTTTGGAACTAGCTCTTATAGACCAGGCTGGCCTCGAACTCATGGAGATCTACCTGCCTCTGCCTCCCGAGTGCTGGAATTAAAGGTGTGTGCCGCCGCCACCTGGCCTATTTGTATTATTTTTAACTGTGTGCACGTGCATCCAAATGGGTGTATATGTGTGTGTACATGCATGTATGTGTGTGTACACATGTGTGTATATGTATGTGTGTACGTGTGTTACACATGACTGAAGGAGCCCACAGAGACCAGAAGAGTCAGAGCCTTCTGAAACCAGAGTGACAGGCTGTTGGGAGCTGCCTGATGTGGATGCTGGGTGTAGAACTCCAATCTTTTGGGAGAGCAGTACGTGCTCATAACTGCTGAGCCACTCACAGAACCCCAATGTGTGAGTCTCTTGATTCTACTCGGAACTAGCTGTAACATCTTAGAGGTTTCCTCATTAACTAATGTTTTAAATGATCTTCTCCCATAATACATCTGTCTGTGAATGGGATATCCATGTTACCAGATTACCTTGGCTCTGTCTCCTCCTGACAGGGGTCTAAGACCAGGATATTGCATTTCATACAGTTCGCTCTTTAAGATCTCTTTCAGAGACCATAAGGGACATTCCTTTCCTTTTTGTTCTTTTCCTTATTTTTATTACTGCTTCCTGTCTTCTTAATATTTATTTTTCTGTGTATTGTAGGAAAGGCCACAAGTCCAGATTTACCTGTCTCTTAGTGGAAAGGCATGTGTGCTAGCCAAGGCCGCATGGAGACATTTATTGACACTGTCACCTCCTCTGTTTATTCTCTCTCTAAGGACACACTGTAACCCAGCAGGCTGGGAAGGGGCAGGAGGTTGAAGTTCCTAGGTGGACACTCAGGCTGTTGGAGGTGCCTGTACTCATAGCCTCCTGGATCACTGCGAGCCAGTGGAGACAGTTTGGTGGCGGGGAGAGTGGATGGCTCTTAAAAGGCTGGGGAGCCACCAATGTCTGTGAGATGATACTGAAGGTCCCTGTGGGTTCTCAGTAGGGACCCAGTGCAGGAAGGAAGCTGTCCTGAATGTTGAAGTTCAGGACGATTCCCTGGGGCCGTTGTTCTCTTTGATCTCGTACCATTATTGGTTAAAAATAATCTGAGCAAGCAGCTTCAATATAGAAACATTTTCTAAATTTTCTATTTATGTGCCAACAAATAATAATAATAATAAAGTATAATTCTATTATTTAACAAATGCTTATATAAGGACCTATAAGATGGCTCAACAGGTAAAGGCAACTGCTGTCAAGTTCAGTAAATAAATAAAATGCAATTTTTAAAAAAAATCTAAATAAATAGAACTATATATAGCAGCTCATGCCTTATAATCAAAGCTAGAAGCTGAGAGCAGAGGCAGGAAAATCACAAGTTCAAAGCCAGCCTGGGCTACATAGTTTATTCCATGAGAATCCAAGCAAGGAAAAAAAAGAATGAAGGAAGGAAAAGAGAGAGGGAGTTAAAAAGGAATGAAAAAAATTCCCCCAGAAAATAGTCTTGTCTCCCCATTGGAAGCCAAACTGTCCCCTAGGGAGCTGTCTTCACAGCTAGGGAGAGTGGCATTTACAGGAACTGTTGATGGCTGTGTCGTCTCCTCCCCGGTCCTGGATTCCTTCACCTGTTTAAAATCGGATCAGAGTACCTATTACCTACAGTTTTAGGTTAAACACCAATTTATGCAAAAATTCCAAATATCATAATTACCTGCCACGAGTGTCATTTCCAATCTTCTGAAATGCTGGTCTCTTTTCATATTTATGTTTTCAACCGTGAAGGTATAGATTCGCTGAAGCAAACCCACAGGGATTATTGCAATAAGGTTCTCTTCCAAGGGGGACAACATTAGAATGAGACTCATAGAGGGGTGAGGATAGTCAGAGCCCTGAACTAAATATGGACACCTTCTCTTTCTGCCTCGGTCATATCTCCAGACCTGTGGCAATGTTAGCCACCGAAAGTTCCAGTACTGACCGCTGATGTCTAGTCAGAACCCAAAGCCCTGGCGCAGATGGACCCCATTTAACTTTAGAAAGCGTATTTTCCAGGGCTGGAGAGACGGCTCAGTGGGTTAGAGCACTGTTGCTCCTGTAAAGGACCCAGCACCCACGTAGCCTCTCACATCTGTATCTCCAGTTCCAGGGCCTCCAACAGTTACATACTTGGTGCACATACATGCAGGAAGGTAAAACATGCATGCGTGCGAGCAAAAGTAAAATGAATAAATCCATTAAAAAAGAATAAAAGCAGGCATAGTGTGCTTCCATGTTTTACCTATGTTTTATCTGCCACCCACATACCAAAGTCACAGATCACAAACGGCCAACTGTTTTTGCACTCATGTGGGCTATTCCAAGATCACCTCTGCCCCAGACTCCTGTGCCTGCTACAGTCACCTGCAGTCTCGGATGAGGCTGGGAGCAGGGCTCCTCCATCCAGTTCCCATCAGGACTCCCCTAGGGCTGGGACCAGATGTGTCACCAGCCCCTTGGACAGAATTTCTGGTCCCAAGGAAGTCTACCAGCAGCCTGAGTCACACGTGGATGAAGGGCACTAGGGAACTGCTTTTTCCCCAAAGCCTGAGAGCTTGTGGTTGAAAGGCATTTAGGCCTGTCTTAATTTCCTGTTAACTATTTCACTAAGAAACTAAGACCGCCCCCCAAAGAGGTAGCATACTCTGCTTAAATTTGCTCATAGTGGCTTAATTAGAGAAGCTGCCATACTAGCAATATTTCTTAGGCATTTGTTAGCACCGGAGTGGGTTTATTGATTGAATCCCAGCTCTACCACTTCGGTTCTCTGAATCTTTGTTTTGCTTAAAGACAGGATCTCATGTAGCCCAAGGTGGCCTTAGACTTGCTATGTAGCAGAGATTCTACTGCCTGATTCTACCGCCTCTACTCCCAAGGTTTGTACAGGGACTGCAGACATATGCCCCCTTGGAGGGCTACCTCTCTGAGTCCTAGTCTTCTTTTTTCCTTTTTTATTTATTTATTTTTTTACTTATTTTTATTTTGTGTACATGGGTGTTTTTCCTACCTGTATGTCTGTTCACCGTAAGCAAATAATGCCTGCAAAGACCAGAACAGGGCATTGGATCCTCTGGAACTGGAGTTACAAATGGTTCTTAGCCTCCATGTGAATGCTGGGGATCAAACCTGGATCCTCTGGAAAAACAGCAAGCACTCTTAGCCACCGAGCCATCTCTCCAGTTCCCTCTAGGGCATAGCATTCCTTTCAATGAAAGATAATTTGTACCTTAGGATAGTTTTGAGGGCTAGTCCATTATTCATTCCATAAATATTAGGTTGAACTATATGAAATTACCAATATCTAACTACTTACAACACATCATTCGACTATAGTATTTTTAAAACTTCTCTCTCTCTCTGTCTCTCTCTCTCTCTCTCTGCTTGTGAACATGTGTGTGTCTAAGGGCTTGGGAGTCTTGGGAGAACACTGTGTGATTACCAGGGCTGGAAATTTAAAATCGAATAGGAAGGCCTGCAGATTGGAAGCTTGGGTAAGAGTTGCTTTTACAGCCCTGAGTCACAAATCCTCAGGACAGGCCGGCAAATAAGAAGTTCAGTCGGGGCTTCTTCTGCGCTGTAATCCTGAAGCAGAAGTGCTTCTCTGGGGAGATGGATCAGGCTTGGACCTTAATCACCCACTGACTGTGGAGGAGCCCCACCCCCGAATTGTGGAGGCTAATCTGTTTTATGCAGTCAGTTGGTTATAAATACTAGACATATCTAGAGTCTAGATGAGTTACAGGTGTTAGGAAAACTGACCAAGGCACCCAATCTGGTGGATCTGAAAAAGTCAACAGCGCCCTAAGTAGCTGGAGTCTATCTTAAGAGGTGCAGGTCATTGTGAGAATAAATGTGAGCTGGGGGCTCAGATTCAGGGTTCACGGCGAGCTGCCTTGAAGAATGTAAGAGTTTAAGTCATGACTTGAAAGAGGTTGGGAGTCAGCCCTGCCCGAGCATGCAGGCATGGAGTCGTCAGTTCCGGATGTGCAACGCCAAGGTGGACAAGCAGGCTGGGCAACAGTGAGCAGAGATCCATTCAGAGGCCCCATAGGGGCTTCAGATACTATCAATAGGGGCGATGGGGGTTAAATCAGAGACCCAAGTCAGACCCCTCACCGTTGACACGCTACCCTAAGACTTGGTGCACAATCCAGGGACTCTCTGTTCTGGCTCCCTGGACCTTGCCTCTTGAATTCTGATTTCCAGTTTCACCAACTTCATTCCCAAATTAAAAATTTTTTTGGAACCCAAGGGCCAACCTTGAAATCCAACTGCACATGCAGTATTTGTGATGGAGTTATGACCCCCAGGAGAGAAGAACCGGGGGAGGGGACTGCCCTGAGTGGACCAGGCTGAGGAGGGACTGCCAGAGATGTACAGACCCCACCCCCACCTTTGGAACCCTGATCGCCTGCCCAGGTCACTACAGTTCTATCCAGCGCTGTCCCCGCCTTGGTTCCTGAGTCCCCAAGGCCCCCCTTCCTGCCAAACAAAGCCCCCAGCCACCCGACTGACGTCCAACAGGCACCTGGGGCCTCTGGGCCTGGGAATCAAAGCGTGTTTTTGCAAAGGAGGCCCTGTGTTTGGAGAAACACCCATCCCCTGCCGCCCATTCCTTCAAAGAACCGGCATTGTTCTGTGCTGAGAAGGCGCCTCCTGACGCGCAGGGCAGGGTGCGGGCTGACGCTGGTGGACCTCTGATCTCAGGCCAGGCCCCCAGCCACTTGGGGGAGGGTGGACCTAGGGGCCAAAGAGGGAGCAACCTGTTCTTGTGGCACTGTGCCCCTTCCCCGTTCTCTGCTCACCTGAGTTCCCATCTCTGAGTTCAGGCTCTCCTACCTGGGATCTGAACAAGGCAAGCCTCAGGAGATACCAGGAACAAGAATTGAGGTAGCAGCGGCATTTTAGTGACCATAAGAGGTGTTTGGGGGCAAGTGTGTCAGAGACTGAAAACATACTGTTGGGCACAATGGCATATAACTGTGAGTCCGGCACTTGAAATGCTGAAGCAAGACAGTCATGAGTTTGAAGCCAGTCTGAGCTACACAGAAAGACTCTGTCCCCAAAACCTGGGGAAGAGTGTGGATGAGCGTGTCGTCTGTGTGTGTGCAAGTATATATGTGAGCATATGTTCTCATTTTACAGACCACAAGACTGAGGTTAGAGAAGAAAGAATTGAGCCCGGAGCCCAGTTCAAGCTGTGAACGGACAATTCTCTTGTCCAGAATCTTCCATCTGAAGCTCCACGCTTTTTTCTTTGTTGAAGAAATGTTTTACTTTTGTCCCACCGTGGTTCTCATTGCAAGCTAACGTCAGTACAAGCAAAGTTCACTTTAAATAAAATCTTCTCAGTCACAAAATAAGGCCACAGAACTGGCAATGGTGCCAAGGTGGGTCATGGGTGGCTCAGATATTGCGTAAAAGTCACCCTCAACTGCCCGACCCTTCTGCCTGCCACACATAGCACGAGCTGGGGTGGAGTGGGGTCTTTTAGTCTCACTCCTGTGGCATAGAAGAAGTCTCTCAAGGCCCAGAGACCATAAACAACCTACTCAAAGTCACCCAGAAACTGAGGTTATGTCAGAACCCAGAGCCACATCTCAGGAGCTAATTCTGTCCTGTCCTTTCCTCTGAGATCACCCTTCCTATTATGTGACACTACAGATCCTTTTGCCCAAACGATCCCACTGTGAGTTTGGATTCTACCACTGCAGGACGTCCACCAAACTACGTGCCCACCCTGAGCCTCGGTTTCCGTTTCTGTCACATAGGAATGCCAGCGCCCCATTTGGGGCTCTTGGGAAGATGAACCTGGGGGACAACACAAGGAAAGTCCTGGAATGAACAATGTGCGTGATCACAATCGCTGTGATTGCTCCGCTTTCACTGTCTGGAGAGAGGAGAGGAGGGGCCAGGCTAAGGTGAGGAACTGTCTCAGTGGGAGCTGCTTCCCGAAGCAGACAGCAAGGCCTGCTTCCTGTAGGGTTTACCAGAGAAAGAAGGGGCAGGAAGGGAAGTGCTGGGCGCCTGAGATTCCTGGGATTCTCTAGTCTTACCGTCTTACCTACTTGGCCTGTTGGGGCGCCAAGTGTGATCTTTTGACAGTCAGGATGTTGCTGTCCTGGTAATCTCTGCCAAACATCTAAAGACCATAAAGGTCACATCCAGCCCCAGGACCCTGGAAAATTCCATCAGCCTGCATAGGAAAGTAGTGTGACAAGGGAAAAACTTAGGGCAACTTAAGCAAGTTACTTGACTTCTCTGTCTTGTGTGAGAGACAGATGGGGCCCCATGACCAGAGGAGGTCCCGTCCTCCACCCTGTCGCTGGCATCCCCGAATACCACACAGGGGCAAGTGTCTCACTTTTTCTTCCACTCAACAAGGACAATTTCCATGTAGTGTTATTATTTAGGTTATCCTATAAGCCATAATTACCAGGCCCTAAACAAGGCCAAAGATGGCATTATCCAAAACATAAAATGTGGAAGCTGTGGAGATGGTCCTGGCATCCAAAGTGCTTGCTGCTCTTCCAGAGGACCGGAGTTCAGTCACCAACACCTACATGGCTGCTCACGGCTGTCTCTAATTTCAGTTCCACGGGATCCAGCACCATTTACTTGGCTCCTCAGACACTGGTACACACAAGGACAGACACACAGACACACATCCACATCCATATATAAAAATAATAAAATAAATCTTTAAAAAGAAATAAGAGAGAAGCTAGAAAGATGACTCGACAGTCAAGAGCACTGGCCGCTCTTCCAGAAGAGACACGTTTGACTCTCAGGACCTCCATGGAGGTTCACAACTATCTGTAATCCGGTCCCAGGGATCTGACAACCCTCTTTTGGGCACTGGATGCACACAGTCCACCAACATGCATGCAGGCAAAACACCGGACTCATAAAAACAAAGAAACAAAAAGAAAAAAAGAAAAGAAAAAGAAAGATCTCTGTTAAAAAGAAAAAGAAAACATTACAACATTTTGTATGTGATATTATTAGGTAACTAACAAATAGTTCCCTCAGAAGCAGAGTCAGGAATCTCTCTGAGTATATTGGCAGAAAGCCACTGGGGCTCTTTGTGGTGTGATTCTTAGCCTGTTGCTGGGAGGCTTGAAAGAGTTTCATTACTATTGCAAGTCAACAACCTGATGTTTCTTGACTACTACTACTTGCTGACAGAGAAACTGAGGGAGAGAGGTGCTCAAAGTTAGAAGACTGACAAAACTAAACATTCAGCCAAAGGCAGGCAACGTCAAAATCCTGCTTCTCACCCCAACACAGTCCCCCTGCAGTGGGGCTCCTGCAGGGTCAGCATATCAGAACAGTAAAAAAAAATAAAATAAAGGGCCGGGCGGTGGTGGCGCACGCCTTTAATCCCAGCACTCGGGAGGCAGAGGCAGGCGGATCTTTGTGAGTTCAAGACCTGCCTGGTCTACAAGAGCTAGTTCCAGGACAGGCTCCAAAGCCACAGAGAAACCCTGTCTCAAAAAAAAACAATAAATAAATAAATAAATAAATAAATAAATAAATAAATAAAATAAAATAAAGGCTTGCCTCCGTCAACGTAGGTGCTCTGCTGACCTCGCTAAGAAAGAAGCAGAGAGACAGGGGTTGTAGATGCTGTTGCTGAAATGGATCTCTCTGGATAGCCCTGGCTGTACTGGAACTCGCTCTGTAGACCAGGCTATTCTCAAAGTCAGAGATCCTCCTGCCTCTGCCTCCTGAGTACTGGGAGTGTGCGCCACCCCACCCAGCAGAAATGAATGTCCTAGTCAGAAAAGTACTCATGGAATTACAGAGAGACTAAGACGAGGCAGGAGCCATACTTCATGCCTACAATTCTTGCATGCCGGAGATTGAGACAACCACAGAAATAAATTTTTTTATTTTTATTTTTCCATTCAAAAATTTCCACTTCCACCCCTCTTCCCATTCCCCTCCCGCTCCCACTCCCCCACTCACCCTCCTCCCTTCCCCTCCAGTCTTAAGAAAGGGCAGGGTACCCTGCCCTGTGGGAAGTCTAAGGCCCTCCCCACTCCATCCAGGCCTAGGAAGGTGTGCATCCAAATAGACTAGGGTCCCAAAAAGCCAGTACATGCAGTAGAAACAAGTCCCAGTGCCATTATCAATGGCTTCTCAGTCAGCCCCCATTGTCAGCTACATTCAGAGAGTCCGGTTTGATCCCATGCTTGTTCAGTCCCAGTCCAGCTGGATTTAGTGAACTCCCATTAGATCAGGCACAGTGTCTCAGTGGGTGGACCAACCCCTCGTGGTCCTGACTTCCTTGCTCATCTTTTCCCTCCTTCTGCTCTTCAACTGGACCTTGGGACATTCCAGTGCTCTGATGTGGGCCTCTGTCTCTATTTCCATCCATCATCGGACGAAGGTTCTATGATGATATTCGAGATATTCATCAGTGCGACTATGGGACAAGGCCAGTTCAGGCACCTTCTCCTCTGCTGTCCAAGGACTTAGTAAGGGACATCCCTGTGGACACCTGGGATACCCTCTAGAGCCAAGTCTCTTGCCAATCCTAAAATGGCTCAGAAATGAATTTTTTTAAAGATTTATTTATTTTTATGTCCATTGATGTTTTGCCTTCATGTATGTCTGTGTGAGGGTGTGAGGTTCCCTATAACTGGAGTTACAGATAGTTGTGAGCTGCCAGGTGGGTGCTGGGAATTGAACCTGAGTCCTTTGGGAGAGCAACCAGTGCTCCTAACTGCTGAGACATTCTCCAGTCCCCAGAAATGAATATTTTAATGTTTGCTTTTCTTGGTCAGGAAAGGACTCATGAAATTACAGAAGGACTGAGGAAGAAGTAGGAACTGCAGTTCCTGCCTACAGCCCTTGCATGTAGGAAGAAGTAGGAGCTGCAGCTCCTGTCTACAACCCTTGCATGTAGGAAGAAGTAGGAGCTGCAGCTCCTGTCTACAGCCCTTGCATGTAGGAAGAAGTAGGAGCTGCAGTTCCTGCCTACAACCCTTGCATGTAGGAAGAAGTAGAAGCTGCAGCTCCTGCCTACAACCCTTGCATGTAGGAAGCTGAGGCAGGACTTCACACCTGGATGACTCAGCTGCTAACTTCATCTGCAGTAGCTCACAGCACTGAATACAAAGGGCCACAGTGCAAGTGGCCAGGACAGCCTCAGGGGATGCAAACACAAATGAGAGAGCCAGTGCCTTGGAGACCAGGACATCCTGAAGGAGGCCCAATAGGCCAAGAGTAGGGAACATTCTGTGACAACCCATAGATACAGGTCCTTACCATTCAATAATCTCTCAGGAGTTAACCTATACGGAGGATGTCAGCAGGATGCAGATCGGAAGAGCTGGAGAATTCCAGAAACAGAACCAACAGGCCAGGATGGTGCACATCTTTAATCCCAGCACTCTGGAGACAGAGGAAAGAGGATCTCTATGAATTTGAGGCTAGCCTGGTCTACATATTGAGTTACAGGCCAGTCAATGATATAGAATGAGACCCTGTTATAAAATTAAAATCAAAATCAAAAACCAAACCGGGCAGTGAGTGGTTCACATCTTTAATCCCAGGACTGGGGAGGCAAAGGTAGGTAGATCTCTGTGAGTTCAAGGCCAGCCTGGCTTACAAAGTGCGTCAAGGACAGCCAGAGCTGTTACACAGAGAAATCCTGTTTCAAAAAACAAAAACAAAATAAACTAGAAACAATTCATGAAAACCTGTCAAATTCAACAGGTGGTGATGCACACCTTTAATCCCAGCAGTTGGGAGGCAGAGGCAGGCTGATCTCTGAGCTTGAATTCAGACTGGTTTATGAATAGAGTTTAGGATTAGCTAGAGCTACACAGGGAAACCCTATCCTGAAAAACAAAACAAACAAAAAAAGAAGAAGAAAGAAAAGAAAAGAAAACCTGTCAAGGGCACATGCCCTGTAACCCTATTCTACTCTAGATCCTCACAAAGGATCAACTAAGGGCAGGCACAAGATGTAGATGGAGGCTGCACATCTGGGCATTGAAGTGAAGAAGATCAGCATGGAGAAGTGAGCCATAGACTCGGGATCCTCCTCTGCCTGAAGTGCCTAGCCCACTAGCTCAGTGGTTCTCAACCCTCCTAATGCTGTGACCCTTTAATACAGCTCCTCGTGTTGTGATGACCCCCAACCACAAAATTATTTAGTTGCTACTTCTTAACTGTAGTTTTACTACTGTCATGAGTTGTAATGTAAATATCTAATGTTCCTGATGGTCTTAGGTGACCTCTGTGAAGAGATTGTTCAACCCTCAAGAGGGTCACAACCCACAGGTTGAGAATCACTGCACTAGTTGCTATGACCTTGGATAAATATCTTTGTTTGCTCTCTCTGTGTTTAAATATTCCAATTTATAAAACGTGAGCAGTGATAGCATAAAAATCTATCAAACCAGATAACCAGATAAGTAAGCACCAGGTGTGTGTATATATGTGTGTATACATGCATATATATGTACATGTGCACATATATGCATATACATATATGTAGAGATACATAAATACACAATACATATATGTAGAGATACATATATACACACACACATATATGTAGAGATACATATTTGAAAAACATCAAAAACACCTGTATATTGACACTAAGGTTCCCTTTACAGAATGTCCATAGAATACCACACAGATACTAAAAATTGAAAAGTATTTTAAGATGTTTCAATGATGTGAAGAGACATCCAAAATATTGTGATTTTTATTTAGTTATTTGTTTGTTATGTGTATGAGTTTTGCCTGGTGCATATATAAGTCCATGAGTGTGCCTTATGTTCTTGAAGGCCAGAAGAGGGTGTTGGATGCTCTGTAACCTAAATTATAGACATTATGAGCCAACATGTGGGTGCTGAGAACTGAGCTTGCACGAAGAGCAAGTGCTCTTAACCACCAAGTCCTCTCTCCAATCCTACATAATATTAGGAGAAAAGAAAAATAAGGCCAATTACCAAACAGTGTGCCTCAATGCATTTAAGTGGATTTGCTTAGAACACCTAGAAGAATTCAGATAACAGATGGATATTCCACCCCTTACCAGGAGGGAAGTACAGCAGGGCAGTAGGATGGTACTGACAACCTTCTTGATTTTCCTCTTTTCTTCTATCTATCTATCTATCTATCTATCTATCTATCTATCTATCTATCTATCTATCTTTCTTTCTATTTAGCTAGCTACCTAGCTATTTATTTATTTGGTAGACAGGTTCTTTGTGTAATGGCCCTAGCTGTCCTGGAACTCACTCTGTTGACCAGACTGTCCTTGAACTCACAAATCTGTCTGCCTCTGCCTCCTGAGTGCTGAGATGGAAGGCGTGAGCCACCACGCCCAGCAGGTTTTCCTCTTTTCTTTTATTTATTTATTTATTTATTTATTTATTTATTATGTATACAATATTCTGTCTGTGTGTATGCCTGCAGGCCAGAAGAGGGCACCAGACCTCATTACAGATGGTTGTGAGCCAACATGTGGTTGCCGGGAACTGAACTCAGGACCTTTGGAAGAGCAGGCAATGCTCTTAACCACTGAGCCATCTCTCCAGCCCTTTCTTTCTTTTTTTAAAAAGATTTATTTATTCATATATTTGTATACTCTGTCTTCATGCACACAAGAGGCAGACCCTATTATGATGTTTGTGAGCCACCATGCTGGTGCTGGGAATTGAACTCAGGTCCTCTGAAAGAGTAGTCAAGTTAACCACTTAGCCATCCCCAGGTTTTCCTCTTTTCAATCAACTGTACTTTCTAATTCTTTTTCTAGGATTGATGTGTATTTATTTCTTAATTATTTGTTTGAGATAAGGTCTCACTATGTAACCCTTGCTGGCCACTACTTACTATGTAGATCAGGCTGGCCTCAAACTCACTGAGATCTACCTACCTTTGCCTCCTGAGTGCTGAGATTAAAGTCATGATGCACCATCTATCTTTTTAACTTTAAATCATCCACAAATTCAGGAGTCGTGATGTAGGCCCACTGGCTAACAGGGCGAAGAAGGAGTGGATCTTATTCTATAACTTTTGTTTATTCACTTAGTAAACATTCAAGTATTTGCCCATGCGTGGGTGCTAGGCACTCTTCTTTGGGGCGTTTGGTCCCAAATCCAAAGTAACATCACTGTGAAGAAGTGAGGAAGGGGAGACGAAGGAGGGAAGGCCTAGGGTATCTGCTACTGCTTTAAAGCACGTAGC
Source organism: Dicrostonyx torquatus (assembly GCA_028555095.1). NCBI lineage: Eukaryota > Metazoa > Chordata > Mammalia > Rodentia > Cricetidae > Dicrostonyx > Dicrostonyx torquatus. Next base: position 258,451 of record JAQHUG010000284.1, read on the forward strand.
CCTTGCTTCCCAGGTAAGTGTGCCCCCTTTTTCCCTTCTGGGTGTCTGTCTACAAGAACCAGGGTGCCCTTCCACGTGATTCACCGAGAGGGAGACACACGCATTCACCTTACCTGTGAAGGGACAGAGAACAAACATCTGTTGAGGTGACCTGTCATCACTCTGGGAACTTTGTTCCCGTCCACACAACAAATTCCTCCAGCCACCTCAGGAGGGGCATAGCCTCCCCTCCATTACTGTAGATAAGAGAGGAGGACCAGGAAAGGAAAGCCACTTATACAAGGTGACCCCCTGTCAGACAAGCTGAGACTTGAGCTGCGTTCCTCCCTGCAGAGAGGCCTTCGCCATCTAGGTAGAATTCCTCCATGGTCTTTGTCACCAGCCTTCCCTGTATTCTGTGTTATCTGTTAACGACAGCATCCCAGGTCTTGTCTTGTACTTCAGCTGCAATGTGGAGGTATAAGGTAGGTGTTATTTATTGATGAGGAGACAGAGACCCAGAGAGGTCATAGCCTGCCCCAGTCACACCTCTCTGAAATAGAGGAGCCATGACTTGCAACCTGCCCTAACTGGTTCCAGAAGTGGGAACCTACACACCTGTGCCACCCGGCCTCCCTTCCCATCCTCATCCAGCCTCCTCCACACAGCACGACTCTCAGAGCTTTTCCTTCCTTTGTTTCTTTCGCTGTTGTTGTTGCTATTTACTTGTTATTTACTTTCTTATTTTGTTTTTCTTTTATTATCTCATTTATTTTATTTATTTATTATGTATACAATGTTCTGTTTGTGTGTATGTGTGCAGGCCAGAAGAGGGCACCAGACCTCATTACAGATGGTTGTGAGCCACCATGTGGTTGCTGGGAATTGAACTCAGGACCTTTGGAAGAGCAGGCAATGCTCTTAACCACTAAGCCATCTCTCCAGACCTACTTTCTTATTTTGATACAAGGTCCCGCTATGTAGCCCTTGGCTGGCTGGGAATTTGCCATGTAGACCAGGCTTTCCTCAAACTCCTAGAGATCAGCTTGCCTCTACCTCTCAAGGACTGGGATCCAAGATGTGCCCCACCACACTGGGCCACCCTCTTCTTACTTTACACAGTGTTCAGTGTCCTCTATCAGAGTATCAACTGTGCAGTCATGAACGACAAGGCAGAGGGGTTCAGGGGAGGGGATGCTGTATGCCTCACAGACCTCCAACATGACTTCTGTCCATGGAATCTAAAATGGGTGGATGGTCACCATCTCTGCCTGCGTTCCCTAAAGATACCCTGGGGAAGAGAGGCTAGTTTTGTGTGAGTTAAGAACATAAAGGTGAGATGTCAAGAGGACCCTTAGTGCATGGATTTCTTCCCTGAAGGAGGAAGTACTTGTGACAGGCAGCTCTCCCAAGGCAGATGGCTTGCCTCAGGGAAGTAGCAGGCTCCTTGTCATGAGGAAATAGCAAAGAGTGGGCGCTTAGAGCTATGGGGAGAAGGAAAGAGGAGGAGAAAAAATGAACCAGGTGTTATGACTCACACCTTTGACCCCAGCTTTCTCCGGATGTAGATCTCCATGAGTTCCAGGCTAGCCTGGTCTACAGAGAGAGTTCCAGGCTAGCCAGACTTACATAGTGGGATCTTGTCTCACAACAAAACAAGAAGAGGAAGTGGAAAAGGAGGGATTGGAAAAGGGCTTCGGCTGCCTAGCTGCCTTAACAGCCAAAACTTCATTTCTTTCTTTTCATAATACAGGGGGTCAAACCCAGAACCTCTCATTTACTAAGCAAATGTACTTAGAACATTTGATAAAAGGTCTTACTACGTAGCCCTTGGCTGGCCAGGAATTTACCATATAGAGCAGGCTTGCCTCAAACTCTTAGAGATCAGCCTGCCTCTACTTCCAAGAGCTGGGATCAAAGGTGTGCGCCACCACACTGGGCCACCCCCTTCTTGCTTTGCACAGTGTTCACTGTCCTCTATCAGAGTGTCAACTGTGCAGTCATGAACAATGAGGCAGAGGGGTCCGGGGGAAGGGATGCTGTAGGTGTTTCTTATCGTACTGGAGACTAAGGCCGACATCAAGAAACTGGCTCTCTCTGCCTGGCGAGGGCCCCTTCTGGGTTTGCAAACAGTCACCTTCTGGAATTGCCTTCATGCAGCCTACCTCAGCAGGTCAGTACAGAGAGACAGAAGCGAGCGCTTAGCACCCATTCCTATAAGGGCACAAATCCATCGTTACAAGGTCCCATTGAGATCACTTCACCTGACTTTAATTATCACCCAAAACTCCATCTCTAAATATCATGGCACCGGGGTTTGGTGCACACAATGTTTAGTCCATGATACCAACCTCAATTGAGCAGGAAGAGAGGAGCTAGGCTGCTATGACAAGCAAACCCGTGGGTGTGTGTTTATGTGGAAGCTAAGGGCCCCTGCTGCTGAGGACCTGGGATGACTTGGGCAACTGAACTTGAGATGAGTGAAGACTTGAGAACCAGCCAGTACTCCTGGGCAGCTCACCCCTGGCTCCTTCCCACTTTAGACTTCAGATGTGGAGATGAACAAGACTCCCTGGTTGTACATCTCTGAACAAGCCACTTAGCCTCTTGAAATCTTAACTTCTGAGACAGGAGGTGTGATGGTGCCCTCCACCTCCTAAAATTGTTTGGAGGTAAAATGGGGAAGTGGGTGTAAGACCTGAGCTTCCAAGTTGAATCCATGAAGACCCCTCTAAGGATGAGAATTCCACTCTGAATTCTGCCGATCATTACAGCCAAGGGCTGCTGGTGTGAGGAAGAAGGTGGGTGCGGCTGCCCTTGCCTCAGAGGACCTCTCTGGGTATGGCATCCAGGGAAGGCTGCTTAGAAGAAGGGGCTTGTTAAGCAGAACCATGAAGAAAAAGGAAAAGGGTAAAGGGTCTGGAGGAAAGACATAGCGAGCCAGAGAATGAAAAGGGACAGGCTGACGGGTTAATTACAGGACAGTGGCTCAAGTGACCTCAGAAGTATATTAGTCTATCATCCTCCATCCTGTGCTTCCTCTGTCCTGAGACCTGCCTCAGACACTGCCGGTGCCCCAGGAGCAACAATAATCACGCCGCTCTAAGCCGGCTCCTCAAACATTGCATTCTCCAACCACAAACTCTGTTCTTCCCAACACAGGCACTGCCCAAGAGCCACTCCGACTGCTCTTTGGTGCCACTGTCACCTGCAGCCCTGTCCCTCCACCTTCCGGCCCATCACCCCTCTTCTTCCTCATACCTTTCCCTGTTACATCTCAGAATTGAGGCCCAGTGCCCCCATAACAATCTCAAGCACACCTTCCTATGTCCTTTACCTCATTGGTCAGACAAACCTCTTCCTATCTGCTTCCTTCATACCTGTGCCTAGCAAGCCAAACTCTGTAGAATCCATCACATCACAGGCAAGAGGACTTTTCCTCAGTACTCCACAATCTTGACCTCAAATGAGCCTGGGACGCTGCCCAGCAACCAGCAGCTTCTCTCAACCTTCACCACTCTCCCCAACACCTGTGATCCTCTGTTCTTGATCTCAGTGGCACCTCCACCTCCCACTTGACAGAGGAAGGAGACACCATCCTTTATCTGCTCCCTACCATGCATGCATGTGCAAACATGCATACAGAAGCACACATGCACACACACCTACAGAATTACACATGCAGATGCATGGGAACCATGTATTTCTTTGTTTTTGTGTTTTCTGAGACAAAGTTACTTATTGAGGCTCAGGTTTGCCTGGAACTCCCTAAACATGCCTCAGCCTCCAAGCTCTGGGGTTGCAGGCATGCACTCCCACACCCAGCTTTGAAGTTCTTGTTTCTTCTTTCTCTTGGATGTCTACTCAGATTCTTTCTGTTGGCCTGTATATGTGGTCAAACCACCTCATTAATCAAAACTGAAAGCCAGCATCCCTTAGCAACTCATGGCCCCTGCTGGTCTCCTCCAAAGGAGGTCTGTCCCCAGGTCTGTCCCCGTTCTCACTTCTGATGCTCATCTTTTAGAAAGTACTCAGTCTCCTCCACACAGCACAGTGCTTAGAGATTCTCCTTCCTCTTTGTTTCTTTTGTTGTTGTTGTTTGTTGATGTTTGTTTGTTTGTTTGTTTTGAGACAGGGTCTCACTATGTAGCCCTTGGCTGGCCTGGATTTGTCATATAGACCAGGCTGACCTCAAACTCCTAGAGGTCCTCCTGTTTATTCCTCCTGAGTGCTGGACCTAAAGGCATGTACTACCATGCCTAGCTTTGGATTTGAAGTATTTTTTTCAGACGTCTAAGAGGCAATCACCACTCCCCATAGGGTTTGGGGACATGGAGCTCACTGTGCCTTCAAGAGTATGTTCACTGTGTAATGGAATAAGAAGCCTGTCTAAGGCACCTAGTGCCCATGTCTGTCTCTGTACTTCTGTACACACGTGTGCCTGTGGGGTGCTAGAAACACTGGCTATCCTAGTGTTTCTAGGATACAGTGGCCACAGTGGCTCTGATGTGGGACACTTGCCACGCTGGACACTTTAACTAGGAGCAGTATACTGTTCATCTGGTCCTTACAGCAGCCTCTCGCCTTGCCCAGGGACTTTTCTCAACAACTTCTGCCACGCCACAGAGTACCACCAAGTCACCCCTCAATTTTCCCTCCTCTCCACCCCTTGAATCCCAGTCTCCCAAATGCTAATGACTCGCCACCTATGCCATAGTAACAACTTCTTGGAAGCTGATTGCATCACTGGGTGCCCAGGCCTCACCTCTAAGCTGCATTTGGAGGAATCATGTTGGAATATGACAAAGCCTAAACTCCATGACGTGGCTGACAAGGTCAGCAAACTTGACTTTCCTTAGCTCCAGACTTCTGCCTTCCTGGGACTCTTGCTCCTCAGGCTCTCACTGCACTTGGACTTCTGGGGATTCCCTGTCTCAGGATTTTGTACCCAGGGTTTGCTCTTCCTGTTCATGCTTCAGATACTGGCTCAATTATCACCTCCTCAGGGAAGCCCTCTTTGACTTATCCTTATGCATTTTCACACAGAGAATCTGTATTCTATTTTGCAGTATTTGCTGTGATTGTGGTCTGGTGCTCTGTGTGCCTGTTTCCCTCCTGAATTACTAGGAGAGAGCCTGTCTGTCTCTGTCCGCCATTGTATCACTAATGCTTGATCAGATGGACCTAACCCATAACATTAGTCATAACTATGTGAATTGGGGCTGGAGATGTAACTCAGTTGATAGAATTTACCTAGCATATGCAGAGGCTTGGGTTCGTTCCCCTGCATGCCCATAAAACTGGGCACAAAAGCACACACCTGTGATCCCAGCACACAGGAGATGGAGGCAAGAGGAAGATTAAACATAAATTCAAGGCCAACCAGTTGAATTTCAGGCCTGTTTGAGATCCTCCTGTCTCAAATAAAAAAAAAAAAAAAAACAAGAAAGAAAGGAGGGAAAAAGAAAACATGAATTAATAAGCATATAAACAGCATGTATGTGGATGTATTCATCCCCCATAAGCAATTTTGCTCTTGATAGATGAGATAATATAGATTCAAGGAGGCGAAGAAACCGACCCCTGGCCACACAGCTGCAGGGCATCGAGCCTGTGCAAGAACGAAGCCAGAGTTCTCCAGCTTCTCCAGGTGCCTGGATTGGGGAGAAAGTATTCTCACATCTACCCATCCCGACTTCAGGCCCACAGAAGCAGCACCTCCTAAGTTCCTCCTCAGCCTAGCCCATGAGGTGGGCAGTCCATGCTTTCCCAGCTATGGCAACTGAGAGCAGGGTGGCATGAACTACCTCCAGTTACTCAGCAACAGAACAGAGCTGGGTTTCTCACCCAGGACATCTGACGTTCCATAGTGCCAGGCACGACAGAACAGGCCAGCGAAAGCATAGCCAGGATGCCAGGGGATTGTTAACCTCCCAATAAAGAACTGAACTGACTCCAGGGCATCTTCCCTGGTTTACAATTGCCACCCTGAGTCATCTTGACTATGAGAACTGCTCGTGCCTCGAACTGCTCTGTTGACCCATGACCCATCAGGAAGTGTCTGCACCGAGGGAGAAACAAAGGTAGAAGCCATGCCATGAACCATCCCTGGGACCAACTCAAGAAACCCAAGGTCAAGACGACCTCTTTCTGAAGTTCCACCTCAGCTTAAAACTAAATTGTCTGGAGCAGGGCATGGTGGTGCACACCTCTAATCCCAGCACTTGGGAGGCAGAGGCAGGTGGATCTCTGAGTTTGAAGCCAGCCTGATCTACAAAGCAAGTTCCAGAACAGCCAGGGCTACACAGAGAAACCCTGTCTCAAAGAAAGAGGTGAGAGAGAGAGAGAAGAGAGAGAGAGAGAGAGAGAGAGAGAGAGAGAGAGAGAGAGAGAGAGAAGAAAATACAAACTGTCTGATCTTTAGGGTGACTTTTAAGGACAGCCTAGGTCAGCCATTATTGTCCCCCTTAGGGCACAAGGTGGAAACGTGAAAATGGGGGTGGAGAGTACCAGGTACTCAAAGGCTCTGGGCAGAATCAGCCAGTATCCACTTGGATCCAGACCAACAGCCTTTAGGCACTGGAGCTGCTCAGACCTGCTGCCTGTCTTGGAGGCAGAAGAGACCAGGCCGACAAGCTACAGCAATTGGTGCAAGGGGTGGAGTTTCCAAAGAAAACTTCTTGGCTAGTGGGGTGGATATTCTGCCTTTTGGGCTTCCTGAGACAGTTCTTCATGAGGCATGGTCCACACCTTTCTTCTAGACCCTAACAAAGCTGTGTGTCCCAAATTACTTACAAACCTAGAATCTGGTTTTCTTTTCTTTTCTTTTCTTTCTTTCTTTCTTTCTTTCTTTCTTCCTTCCTTCCTTCCTTCCTTCTCTTCTTTTTCTTCTTCTTCTTCTTCTTCTTCTTCTTCTTCTTCTTCTTCTTCTTCTTCTTCTTCCTCTTCTCCTCCTCCTCCTCCTCCTCCTCCTCCTCCTCGTCCTTCTTCTTTCTTCTAATCTACAAAATGGGGTTATCTATTCTAGAAGATGTCAATTGGTTCTCTGGACAAAACCTGACTTCCATCCTTTCACTTGATGGATAGGCATTTAAGCTAAGCATGGCCCGAGTGGTTCAAGTACACTGACTAGCCAAGAAGTAGACCCCACAGGCTGACCCAAGGCAGGGCTGCCACAGTACCTTGGCTTTGCTGGATAGAGATGCCTCTTTTTGCTGAGACTTCCTACATCACTAGTATCACTGCCCCTCCCCGCCACCCCCAATTTATGAAAGGGCTTCATGCAGCCTGGGTTAGCCTCCAACTTGTTATTTAACCAAGGACAGCCTTGAGCTTCTAATCATCCTGCCCCTATCTCTGAAGTGCTGGAATTATAGAGGGCGCCACCACACCTGGTTTATGCAGTACTGGGTATCCAACCCAGTGTTTCATGACCACTAGGCAAGTTCCCCATCAACTGAGTTACAGTTCCAGCTAGAGCATCTTCCCCAAAGCCAGGTCAATACCAAGGACACAGAGCCAAACGTTAGAGAGGAACAGTGTTTGAAGGCCAGACAAGCCTGGAGCTACACTAATCCAAGGATCTTTCCATTTAACACTATGCATATTTTTTCCTTAAGTCAGTTTAATTCTGTTACCTTTAACCAAAGATATTGTATACACCCATGATGTGATGAGGTCATATGTGTAAAGGGCTCACCACCATGTCTGATGCAGATCAGTCACCCACTAGAAGGATGCTGTCGTCATTAGCCACTACCAAGAAGTCATTGAGTGCATCTTCTGTGTGTACTGGGGACATGCAGAAAGATCAGCTGAAATCTCCCTCCTTAAGAAGTACCTGGTCTGTGACAGGATGTGAACCACAGCATTCCCTGTGAGCTCTTCAGGACCAGCAGGGCAGGAATGACCCAGCACATGAAGGTAGAGTGAGTCCCCACCATCCTCCTTCCACTGACCTTGGTCAGAGGCCATTACTCCTCCTCTTCCTCCTCTCTGACCTCCCTGTTGACTTGCACATCCAGATGATGTCCTGGGACACTACCTGAGCAGGGATGAAGCAGACCATGATAGCCGTGTAATGCCAACACCCATGAGGTTGAGGCCAGGGAATTACCAGGAGCTGGAGGCTAGCCTGGCCATTTTGAAACAGTCTCAAAGAATGAAACAAAACAGAAGGAGTCAGAGACAAAAACTGGGCATGGCAGCTCATTCCTGTAATGACAGCTCTTGAGAGAAGGAGTGAGGAAAGGTAGAAGTTTAAGGTTATCCTTGGCGACATAGGGCATTGGAGGCCAGCATGGACTACATTAGGCCCTGTGAAAAAATATCAAATAAATAATAAGAGCCAGGGACAAGCCATGGAACTTTGGAAAAGCTCAACAGAGGCATGAGCAGACATGGTTTGGGAACTTAAAATGCTAGGTCTCTGCTCAGGCCTGCTGCTGGTAACCAATCTTTCCCGAGGCCGTGTGACACATGCAGATAGAGAGCACAGAGAAAGCTTTTGTCAAAATGGTCTTCCCTCACCGCCCAGTAGCTGCGTGACCCTCTCTCTCATGTTCAACCTTTCTGAACCCTCGTTCCTCACTTAAAAAGTAATAGCACCTCACAGCCAGAGCAGCTGTGAAAATGTTAAAAAGCACACATGACACACGGGTACCTTAAACATGGACTTTACATCTAAGCATGGTAGTGCGTGTTGGTAATCTCAGCACTCAGAAGGATGTTCTCATTTAAAGTCAGCCTGGGCTACCATAGGTAGATAGATAGATAGATAGATAGATAGATAGATAGATAGATAGATAGATATCAAAAGTAATTTAAGTGAATGTTATTATTACTTTTAAGTATGTCAAAGTTAGGGAGAGCCTGGCTGACTTGTGCTCAGGAGATTCCAAGGGGCCACTGGTGAGCTGATGGCTCAGGAGGTAAGGGGTAAGGCTGGATGCTTTCAGGTCTGGCAACCTGCACAAAAGAAAAGAACTGACTCTGCAGGTTGTTGCTGCAGGATGTTTAAGCAAACTGCGTAAAATGTGTCTCTGTTTTGCCTCACCCGCCTAAGGCACCTGGTTGGTTTAATAAAGAGCTGGATGGCCAATAGTAGGCAGGAGGGACTAGGTGGGTCTTCCAGGGAGAGAGAGGAACTCTAAGAGTTAGAATCTAGGCATGGAACACCAGAGACACACATGGAGAGAGTCAGACATATGAAATGGAGGAGAGGTAAAAAGTCACGTGGCAGAACGTAGATTAATGGAAACAGGTTAATTTAAGTTATAAGAGCTAGTTGGGAATATGCCTAAGCCAAGACCGAGCTTTCATAATTAATAATAAGTCTCCATATCATTATTTGGGGGCTAGTGGTACAAAGAAAGTCCAACTACATGTTGTACTCTGACTTCCAAGTGTATTCCCTCCTCCACTAAATGAATGTAATAAAAATACTTACTTTATGGTAGGGTTCCTGGTCTGTTCGTCATGTTCACAACCCCCAGCATGTACCTAAAATGCCAGTCAGGGTAGCATGACTTACAATCTTAGTGGTGAGGAGGCAAAGACAGGAGGAGCCCTGGAGTTCACTGGCCAGCCAGGCTAGCTAAATATAAGAACCCTGGATACCACTGAAAGACCTTCTCTAGTAAACAAGGTGAATGGCTCCTGGAGAACACTTAAGGTTGATCTCTGACCTCTACATGCACATGCATACATGTGTAGAGGCACACACACATACACACACACGTGTCTTGGAGATATTAATTATACTTAATAAAGATACACCATTTGCATTTGGATGCCCCAATTTTTTTCCCCTTCTCTTCACACAGATCCAATCAAACTCCATTCCAGGCTTTCCTCTAGCCATCCTCATGCTCCTCCACCCTGCATCCCAAATGTCTCACATCACTGCCCTTCCCTTATAGGGCTGTCTGGAGCTGGTGAGAGATTCCATTGCTGACAAGCATCTAGCAGGAGTCTGCTGGGCTCCCATGACTGGGCTTTCTTGTCTACAAAGTGCTATTAGCATTCAGAAGTCTTTAGCCGCACACCTCACAACAAATTTGGTTTCCCATCTCAAGTGGTCACAGCTCTCTGCATCAGGATTTCATCTGGCGTGGGCAGCATTCTACAGCCGGAGAGTTAATGCCTCTGGAAGCATCTTCAGCCTTCACAGAGTTGATGATTCCGAAAGTCAGTGGATAAGAACTCCAACTTCCTCTCTCCCTCTGTGGAGCAATTTTGAGCTGTGTTCTACCATCTCTGAAAGGGCTCAACTCTCTGGGAGGCCAGCTCTTAAGGAGTCGCACCTCACTTCCTGGAAACTCTCAAGAAGTAGAGAACTCACTTCCTGGGAACATCCTAGCTTTGACCCATCCCACTGAGCAGATCGCCTGCATGTTCCTAGAAAAAGAAAGTGTGTCCTTTAAAAAATTTCCAAATGCTAAGAAGCTTCCCCTGACTTGGTGAGGCTCCAAAATAGGGGAACACAGTAACACTTCTGTGGTTCCCAGGGGCATCCTCTGCTGCGTAACCCCAATATACTCAAGGTATGCCTGGAGAAGGGACAGACTGAGGCTTTCCGGTATGAGGCAAACACAACTGCAAAGGTTCTAAGAGTAAACCTGAACACACTGCAGTGTGTGTGGCTAAATCCCTGCTTCAGCATCTACTTTGTAAAGTACCAGTTAAGGCGCCTCCATCACAGTCAATCTTCCTGTCTTTGTTTCAGGATGTCACTCTGTAGTCCTGGCTATCCTGAAATTCACTATGTAGACCAAGCTGGCCTCGAACTCACAGATCCTCCTGCCTCTGCCTTCTAAGTGTTGGGATTAAAGGTGAGCACCACCATACCAGGCTACCTGTCTTTGTTTGTTATGTCTTTTCATCTCAAATATCCTCCTACCTCCCATTTATCAGCTTCTATATTTTTCAATAGTCAGTTCCAGTAATAATAATAATTATTATTATTATTATTATCGTCATTATTATTATTGAATTTCCTCATAATAAGTATAGGAATGGTTATCTGACTCTTTGAACTTCCAGAATGGTTTGTTTCTTCTTTGTTGTTGTTTTGTCTTGTTTTCCAGACGGTATCTCAGGCTGGTCTAGAGGTCACTATGTAGCTAAAGGGAACCTTGAACCGTTTATGCCCCTACCTTCACCTCCAATGTGCTGGGGATGGAACCCAGGACTTCAGGCATGCTAGGCCAGCATTCTACCTACTGAGCTGTGTCCCCAGCCCTTGGTATGACCTCTGCCTGCCTTGACCCTTGACCTACTGGAGCCTATTGACCCCATCTCCAGATCCACTTTTGTTCAACTGACCACCCCAAGGCTACAACTAACCTTATCATTACCCAGAACTGCTCCTGCTCTGGGTTTTAGGTGGCTCCAGGGATCTCTGCCCATGGGGTCATCAAGGCTTCCAATCTCCTGCTTCCTATCCCAGTCCCTCGGACCGGACCTACTCCACTTCCTCTAGACTGGAATATTTCCTCCAGATTCACCAGTCCCTCACCACTCCAGCTGTCCCACTACATGAAACTCAGCCCTTGCTCTGATCACCCCAGCTTTTACCAGTGACCTCAGGAGAAGTGTGAATCAGTCAGAGATATTCACAGGAGTTGAAATTAAAGTTGAAATCCTGGCTCCACTGCTATTCACTGTATGTCCCTGGGCGAATGATGTAAGTTCTGGGCCTGTAGGTTCCTGTAGGAAAGACAACAAAGAAGCCCGCTGCTCAGGTTGAAGCTTCAATTTTTATTTTATTCTTTTCTCAGTTTTTTTGGAGATAGGGTCTCTCTCTGTAACTGTGGCTGTCCTGGAACTCCCTCTGTAGATGAGGCTGGCCTCCAACTCACAAAGATCCTCCTGCCTCTGCCTCCCTGAGTGCTGGATTAAAGGCGTGCAACACCACCCTGGCTAAGGTTCAACCTTTAAATGTTAAAGCAACCCCTCAGTAGCTGTTACGTGAATTCTGTTTTTCTGACTATGTGCTTTGCTGGGTGGTAGGAGGAATTAAATGAAATAATTTCCAGAAGGCACGTCGAATTCTACCTGGCCTCCGAGTGTTCTCTCTCAGACCCTTTGCCCCGTGTCACTGCATCAGCCCAGCTGCCTTCACAAATCACCACAAACGAGGGTGTCGACAACAGGTGAGTTTCTTCAGAGGTCTGAAGGCCAGAGTCTAAAATCAAGGCATTAACGGGGCTGACTGTTCCAATGCTTGAGCGACATGCTCTTCCACGCCTATCTCCTGGCTCCTGGAGACTGCCACTCTTGTGGCTGCCCGCACCTGATAACGTCAACCTCCGCCTTTCTATACACCGTGACCTTGCCCTCTGCGTCCACCCTCCAGTCTCCTCTTTGCTCTTATAAGGACTTTGTCACTATATTTAGGGTCCACCCTAAATCCGGGATAATCCCCTCTTGAGAGCCATAACTTAGTCACATCTATGAAGACCCTTTCAGGGTCCACAAGCTAAGGCTGGGCTATATCACTTGCTAAGGAGTAGGGGGCCATTTTTTATGCTAGAGAATTTAAGTAAGAACAGATGTCAGATTCCTGAGGATGATGTATCTAATCATTTGGAAAAAAAAAAACTGGTTATGAAGGATACAGATGGAGGCTGGGGGTGTAACTCGGTGGGTAGAGTGATTGCCTCTCATGCACACCTGAAATCCAAGCCTCAGGAGGTACAGGCAGGAGGACAAGAAGTCCAAGTTTATCCTCAGCCACATAGAGCCAGAGGCCAACCTGGGCTTCGTGAGACACTGTCCTGGAGGGAAAGAAAAAACATAGAGATGAAAAGGGAGCTAGAGGGCCAGGCAGCGGTGGCGCACACCTTTAATCCCAGCACTCCGGAGGCAGAGGCAGGCAGATCTCTGTGAGTTCGAAGCCAGCCTGGTCTACAAGAGCTAGCTCCAAGACAGGTTCCAAAGCTACAGAGAAACCCTGTCTCGAAAAATCAAAGAAAGAAAGAAAGAAAGAAAGAAAGAAAGAAAGAAAGAAAGAAAGAAAGAAAGAAAGGGAAGCTGGAGGGAGACTCAGAAGACAGATTTTTGTCTCTATTTAGTCGTGTGTGTGTGTGTGTGTGTGTGTGTGTGTGTGTGTGTGTGTGTATCAATATGGTGAGATCTGAGGACAACCCTTGGGAGTCAATTCTCTCCCTGTAACATGTGGG
>JAQHUG010000284.1:272543-301045 GCA_028555095.1 Dicrostonyx torquatus
AGTTCCATCCCTAGGTCCCATGCAGGAGGAGAGAACTGACGCCAATGAGTTAGACTAAGGTTTTCAGAGATGTGCCTAGGAGATCTCTCTATCCACCACTACCGCCAATAACAAAATAGTGATGGCAGAGTTTGAGTCTCCTTTGGATGGTAGAGACCTTAAAGAGTTTAACAATATACAGATGTGGGGGCAGAAAGCTGCAATCCCAGCACTCAGGAGGCTAAGACAGGAGGGTCCCTACAAGTTCAAGGTCAGCCTGGGCCTACAAGAAGACTCTGCCTCCAAAGGGAGTGGGGATGGGGCTATAGAAAATGGATTGAGGAGCTGGCCTCGGAACAGTCACTATCAATAAATCTGGGCTGAATAGATGATTCAGCAAACCCCAGGCTAGGCCAGCCACAGATCAACAACAGGCCACAGAACAAGTCAGAACAGAGATATGGTGGGAAGAGAGACAGGAGGGATATGTGAGCCAAAGAACCACCAAAGACAAGAGAAAACATAACCAGCTGAGCCTGTGATGAAAGTGCCTGACATTTAAAAGGCGAATCAGGGGCTTACAAATCTCTCCTCCATTTCTTCCTTTTCTTCCTATTCTGTTTTTGTTTTTGTTTTTTGTTTGTTTGTTTCTTTGGTTGGTTGGTTGGTTTTTCAAGACAAAGTTTAGCTCTGGTTGTCCTGGAACTCATTCTGTAGGACCAGGGGACCCCCGAATTCGAACTTAGAGATCCGGTTGCCTCTGCCTCCCGAGTACTAGGATTAAAGGTGTGTGCTGCCGCCACGACCAGGTTCTCTCATTTCTCAAAGCACTGAAGACTGCTAGAGGGTAGATAGATGGTGACCAGGCTGAGACCCAGGAAGTCCTTGGGATTCCTGAAGGACATACACGAAGCTAGGTTGTCTCTCACAGGCCCCAAACAAGGCTGTAGGGAGCTCACAGGGGTCCATTGTCTGCTAGCAAGTAAGGACAGTCCCCAAGAGTGCTCTAGAAACAGAGTACTTCTTATACTCTTGCTGTCTCCTTTGTCCTCCCCGCTCCTGGAAGGTGGGGAACTCTGAGAGGAGCCCTGCCTGATGCACTGCCTCTAGAGCCCCTTCAGACCGTTTTCACAGTGCCTGCTGGCCCTCTTGCTCTGCACAGGCAATGTTTTTCTCCCACCAAATTCTCTGGCACGGTGGGGGCTGGCACTCCCCAGCCTCCAACCCACCCTGTACCTCCAGCCTGTGGCTTCTAAACCTGACCTTCTTCTTCTGTCTCTCCTGAGCTGCAGATCCACGTGGCAGCTGCTGCTGCACTGTCCTTCTGCACATTCCAGCGCACTTAGAACCCCACAGATCCAAGACTGGCCTTACCTCGTTCCTGCCCACACTGGTCCTCCCAGGCTCCCCTTTCGGAGATGGGTAACACAAACCCTGCCTGTGCCTCCGCATCAGTGTCCACCAATGGCCAAGAGGGTTCAGTCCCTGAAGCCTGGCATTCACCTCAGGATCCCTGCCTCCTTCTCTCCATCCCAGCCCCCTTCTTGGTACACCTTACCCAAACCCCAAAAACAGGCTCCCACCAGCTCTCACTGGCTACTGTCCTCTGCAGCGCAGCCCCCAAATTCTCATCTTTATCTTCTCTTTCTTCTTCATTGACTTATTATTTATTTATTTATGTGTGTGTGTGTGTGTGTGTGTGTGTGTGTGTATGTGTGCGCATGCACACATGTACATGCACAGGCCACAGCATGCATGTGACTGTCAGGTCACAACTTTCAAGAGTCAGTTCTTTCCTTCCACCGTTTTCAACCTGGGTATTGAACTAGATCAGGCTTGGTGCCAAACACCTTTCCTCTGAGCTGTCTCCTAGGCCCAAATTCTGATCTTAAGTCACAGAAGTGATCCTGCTCATGTCCTTAAGGGTCCTCCTGGCTTCTTCTCTGTCTTTGCTGGGTAAAACAGCATTGGCATTCCAGGCCTTTGCTGAGCTGGCCTCCTGTTCTTTAGCCTTACACCAACCCGCGTGCCTCCCATCCGGCAGCCACACTTGAAACTTGTCTTTTCCTGGGTGCCCCTCATCTTTGTCTGCACTGCACCCCCTCTTCTCCACTCTTCAACATGGAGCTAGGAAGGTCTCTGCTCCAGTAAGACTTTCTCCAGAGACCTCCCTCTAGGTTTGACCCCTCCTGGGCTCTTCTCCCTCCTCTGTCACTCTGTTCCTTCTGTGTGGTACGTCCCCTTATTTGCCTGTTGGCGTGACTGGACAAGGTAGACTTTGCATGTTCTGCATGTGTGCTGTGCTGTGCTGTGCTCGGGTCTCACAATGTCTACTGTTCTGCCACAGCTTGGGCTCTACTTGCTCACCGCCCTGTTATTTCCACTCTTCTTCAGAACACACAGTCAGCTCAAAACGTATTTGTACAAATACGAGTTCATTTTGCCATTGCATTACTTGCTTAGGCTACACTTCCAGCACAGAGTCCATGGTTATATTTAAGTGCTTAAGAGTATGATTTGCTTTTGTTGTTTGTTTTGGGTTTGAGAAAAGGTCTCACTATGTAGCCCTGACTATCCTGGAACTCACTGTGTGCACCAGGTTGACCTTGAACTCAGCACCCTGACTCAGCCTCACATGCTGGGATGACAGATTTGAACCATCACGCCCAATTAACTATATATTTTGTTGTTGTTGTTGTTTTGACAGGGTTTCTCTGTGCAGCCCCAGCTGTCCTAGAACTCGCTCTGTAGACCAGGCTGGGCTCTAACTCACAAAGACCCACCTGCCTCTGCCTGGGATTAAAGGCATGCGCCACCACCGCCTGGCAACTATGCGATTTTTTTTATCAGGTATTGATAATGACTTTAAACAGTGCTGCTGATACATGTTCATATGGTCCGATGCAACACTGCCAGCAGTGTGTTTTACTATTTTTGCTCATGTCGTTCACTTTAAAAGGCATACAGAATGGCAGTCTCTTTCTGCCAGGTGTCTTTCCTGGTCCTAAAAAGTATGCAGCCCTTGCTATTTGGAAGGGTATAATCGCCATAATGGAGGGTAGTAGAGGGGAAGCCTAGGATGGGGAGGCTAACCCAGGCTGTGAGAGACCCTCAGACCCAGTTCCCTCCTGCCTTCTGAACATTCTTACTGGCACCAGCTTTCCCCGGCCTTCTGTCTCTACCTTCTGGCTAATCTTTATGCATCTACTGTGGTGTTCCAGTCCCAGAACAGGAAAACTACAGTGACTCAGTGTGAGCAGGGATACTGGGGCTCACAAGTACCACACAGTCAAGAGCCAGCTCTAGGCACCTGTCCCTGTGCCAACACTCTCCCCACTGTACCTGCTGTGAAGACACAGGGTACAAGAAGACAGTCCTAAGAATGACTGTATGCAAGACCCTTTAGACGGCAGTTTTCACCTATCCTCTCTCTCCGCACCAATCTGGAGGGTCCACCTACAAAGCATAAAATTGTTGCCCAGGGTTTATACACTCTTCCCAAGGTCACACACAGGAGCCAAAGAGGACTTCCCCTCCCACCTTCCAGCCACTTGCGTCTCAGAGGGAACACACAGGATCAACACAGCTGGGGCAGTTTAAGTCCCCTGCAAACTCCCATTCATGTCAAATTTCTTCATACATCAGAATGTGACCTTATTTGGAACAGTTATTCAGACTAAAGTGAGATCATTAAGGTGAACGAACCCCCACTCGTCCTATATGACTAGGAGCAGAAAGGGAAGGTGTGAAGGCTCACAAGAAGCAACAAGACAAAGAAGCCCCAGGCTGCCCACAGTCAGGAGAGGCCTGGGCACATCCTCCTGCAGCCCAGAAGAACAATCTTGCCAGCACCTTGGTCTCAGCCTCCACAGCCTTGAAAAAGAATTATCTGTAGCTTAAGCTTTCAGGTATGTGGTACTTGGTCCCCAGTAGATGAGCACCAAGAAGAGAAAACTGCCCTCCATCCAACCCTGTAACAGTCTAATGAAGATGTGTGGGAATAAATGGATTTTGTTATCTCAATTTTTGTATGTTTTACCATGCTTTTCTCAAAGAAAATTGGGAAGCGATTAAAAACTAAAATCACAATAAAAGCATACGTGCTCCTCAGGTCACTGCCAAAGTTTGAATTTACTTGCAGTTTGATTTCAGTTTGGGTTATCTTTCCTCTTTGCAGCTGCTCGAATCTTTCTCAAGAACTGTTCCGGGCTTGGATGAGAGCCTGGGTGCAGGTCTCAATCGGATCCAACCCTATGCACAGGGAATGCTGCGCAGATTTATGTAGACATTGTATAAAATGAGCCATGCTGCTTGATGACTTCCTTTTTCCCCTGGCTTATCTTGAGTATTTCCTCCTGTATCTAATATTCTTCCACATCGGGCTCTTTCACTTCTGTACAGACCTCCCCCTCTGAATGTGGCCTGATCCCCCTACCCCATGCCCTTTCATGGAACATTTACAGTTACCTACTTTGCCCAGTTACACATAGGGCCGGGTGGATCTTTGATTTGGGCATAAGTAGGGCTGCTAAACCTGAGCGCCCAAATCAAAGCATTGCCGGAGAGAAGCTTTGGTACCTACTGCAGGGACCGCGCTGAGACTGCAATCTACCTCCTCCTGTAGCCAGACGAGGGCTAACTCCCCTGCACCTCCCCAACATCTGCTGTTTTGCCTGCTATTGTTTTGACCAGTTGTATAGAGAGGAAACCCCAGAATCTCCTTTTCATTTGCACTTTGGACTTCTAATGTTTTTACAAGGTTTTTGTATTTCTTCAGTGAGCTACGTTAATCATCCTCTGCCCGTTTTTGTCCACTGGTCAGTTCCTCTCATTGTTAGGGATTTAGCGGACTTGAAAGGGCAGCTGCAGATGGGCGCCCACTGCAGCTTCCTCCCCGCCCTTCTGACCCTCCTCCTCCTCCTTTCCCATCCCCCAAAGAGCTTTCCTTTGCTCTCCAGGGAACCTTTGTCATTCAAACGGGCCCCTGCTTCCCAGGGCCCTGGGAAAGTCATCTCTCACCGCCCTCTCCACCTTTTTCTCCTTTGCCTCCGGAGCCCCACATTCTTGTAGTTCTCCCCACCTCTCACCACGCCCTGCACGTCCTCCCTCGAAATTCTTCTCGGAGGCTCTAAACCACAGGGGACCCTTACTAATCTAGGGCGGGAATCCCGCCCCACCCTGCTCCTGGGCTGAAAAGAGAAGGGGGAAGAAAGATGGAGGGAGGTTCAAAGGAGCAGTGTAGTCCCCGGGGTATGACCCGGGAGAAAGAGGAGAGAGAGTGTGGTGGGGAAAAGAGCACGCCTGCTGTCTTTTTGACCTTTGAAACCTTTCTAGGGTAGCGCTTATGTCCCAGATCCTCCTGGTACAGGCTCTACATCGCCCTACAGGGTTGTAGGGGGTACAAAAGCAACCTTATCAGCAGATCATCTGGCACAAACAGGTGCACGGGCCACCACCATCACAAACCTCCTAGGGTCAGGCCTGGCTTCTCCAGGCAAGGTGAACCCTGGGCAGGCCAAGTTTTCACTTGTTTAGAGAGGCAGAAAGAACAGCCTGAGTGAGGCCGGAAGGCCAGGGGTCCTGTTGGACAGCGCAACTGAGCGTGATTTGGGGGGACACACGAGATGCCCTGCGATCCATACAGGATTCCTGGTCTCAAATCCATTCAGTCACCTATTGAAATCATCTTTATGACAGGCCAGTCTGCGCCAGGGCTGCTGCTCGGCCTAGATTTTGGGGCGACAAGCATGGACCTGCGAGAAATCTGAGCAAAGGGCACTCGGAGAGGGAACGAAGCCGGGAGAAGCGGCAGGGCCTGGGGCGCAGATTTTTGAGACTGACAGGGAGGGTAAGAAAAAGAAGGCATCGCATGCAGAGGGAGGGTCACCTAAACACAGAGTGGAATATGAAATATGACTTCCTTGAGCCTGAGAAACTACAAGAGGGAAGCGAGTGAGGGGCCCCAAAGCCTGGACCCCCAAACTTGAGGCGAGGCACGTCAGAATCCAATTTCACTAAGATCCAACTGGAGGTGGCAGCAGCCCGGGGCTGGACTGTGTGAGGAGGGGGCGGGGAAGCAGCCCAGGCCCGCGCCCCCTGGTCCCCCGTGCCGGGTCTCCGCCCTGTCCCGGACCGCACGTAGCGCTCGTAGGCTCCGCGCGCCGAGGCAGGTAACAAAGCGGCTAGTGTGGGGCGGGCGCCAGGGCTGGGCCAGGAGGAGGAGGCAGGGGGATGGGGGTGGGGAGCGGGGGCCCAGGAGGGATCTGTCGCGCCAGGGCTCTATCCTCCACCCGAGAAAGGCGCCACGATCCATGCATTCTGGCGGGATGGCCCAGGCCCAGACGCAGAAGGGGACTGGGCACGGGTCTCTAGGGGAGCCTCACAACTCATAGCCCTGGTTTGGGTCGGCCAGCAAAGGGTTCCGATGTCTTTGTGATTGGTAGAAAATTATCAACTCGTGGTGGTCCAGTCAGCACCCTCTCTTCGGTCGAGGACAGGGACCGCCCCAGGCCTCTGGGCGGAATTAGATTGACGTGATGTGTACATTCTGGTGCTCGCTGTGGAATGCCTTATCGGAGAGGCCATTAGCTTACCTGGATGAACGGGTTTCTAAGTGGCACAAGGTTCTGAAGTCTTGTCCCAAACAAAGGATGGGGGAGGGATGGCGCTGATGAGGTTAAGAGACCCTAGGCTTCCCAAGCTACCCAGGACACCAACTCATGTCTCTACAGGATGCCTCTACAGGTGCTCATTCAGGGCACGGTTAGATTTCCATGCTGTGTCCACACACCTGACAACACACACGTGTAGGTGGGTCAGCTACTTCCCACTAACCAAGCAGAGCTGGTGGATGAACTTGGAATGACCCCCTGGGGTCATTCGGCTTCCCCCCTCCTGGCTTTTTGTTGGGTGGGAAGGGGGGTAAGAAACCAGAGGCTGACGGAGGAGAACAAAAGTAGTTTGGGAGGCAAAGTCTTTTGCTTCCAGGCAACAGCCCTCTTCTAGGGCCTCACAACCCAACTCCTTGCAGTGACCTCCCATCCCCCACCAAATGTAGGTCGTCAGACCACCCAGGATAGGCTTTGAGGGCACAAGAGAAAAGGAAACTGACCGGCACTGACAGAGTCTCAAGAGATGGGAGTGAGGGTGCCAGGAGAAAGTGACTGCCTCAGTTTCCTCATCGCTAGGGTGACTCCTGTGGCTGTGATGTGGGGTCCTGTTCTTCAGGACTGCTTTAGAGTTCACCATTCCCCTGGGAAACGGAGCCTAGGTACCTCTTGTGCCCCAATCCTTGTAACCTGGCCTGGAGCCCTCACTCTTAGGAGAGGAGCATGGAGAGCGGGAGAGAGAAACTCTTGAGATACCGCTCGGTCTGGGGCAGTAGACTACGCGTGAGCCAGAGAGGCTAGTGAGCTAGAGACCACACCCAGGCACTGGGGATGCTGTGCCCACTGTACAGATCAAGACTGGAGCTGCAGCTGCAACCCGGGGTGCTCAGGGCTTGTGACCAAAGCTCCTCACATACAGAGCCAAGAAAAGACAAATGTAGATGAGGAAATAAATGTCTCCGACCAGGGAGGCATTTGGAGAGAAAGCTGCTGCACAAGCAAGTTGGGGCTTGTGGCAGAATGTCACCCTTCCGACCCTGGTGTGGTCAGGTGGCATCTTCCCTAGAATCAGGAAGCCCTTGAGTCAAGCTCCCGGCCAAAAGGCAGGACACACACAAGCAGCCATGCCATGTTCTCCTGGCACTTGGCCAGTATTTCAGGCCATCTTAGCCACCCCTATGGTGTATGGCAACCAGGGCCAAAAGACAAAAGCCTGTTTGAAGGCAGGCCTGGCCACCTCCCAGTTACATGTCCTTGGCCAGCCACTTCTTTCTCTGGGCCTTGGTTTTGTTATCTGTAAAAGAGACAAAAATGCCTTGGTTGCCTTAGAGGATTGGGGCTGTGTGCAGCACCACCTTTCCCCTCTTCCCTACTCTCCTGGTTCCAAGCCCGTGGACCTGCACAAGTCCCGGTTTGTAGGAGCTGCTTTCCTTGATCTCTGGGAGCACTGATACCAGGAACCCAGGGTTGTCTAGCTCAGGGTCTGTGGTAGAAGGCAATGTTCACTGGATGCTAAGGAATGAGTGAATCCGCCCCGCACACCCACACAGGGTTCCCTGCATAGCCCTGCTGTCCTGGAACTTGCTCTGTAGACCAGCCTGGCCTCAAACTCACAGAGATCTGCCAGCCTCTGCCTCCTGAGTGCTGGGGTTAAAGGTACATGCCACCGCCACCTGGTAAGAAAACATTTTCTTAACTAGAAGATAAATCTGAGGGCTTTTTTTCATTAAAACATTTTAAATCACAGAGGTCCAGGACTTGACTGTTACCTCAGAAACAGTAAATTGTCCATTTGGCAGAAGAGGAAAGTGAGGTGCAGCATGTGACACAAATGCCCAGGTGGACCCCAGCTGCAGTCTTCCAGCTTCCAGTGAGAGGTCTCAGTACTGTTCTTGTTTTGCTTGCTTGTTTGAAGCTGAATACAAAAGGGGGGAGGTGCAAGTCAAACAATCCCAAGCTGACTCCAAAATAGTGTATTCTAAGGGCTTTCTTTATTAGAGGAGAAAACTCACGGAACAGGAACGGGGAGGTTGGGAGAGGGGGGTCCGATATCAAGGTGTGAAGCACCGGAAGAAGAGAGAGGAGAGCTGGGCAGGATGGCAGCTTTTTGGGAACACAAAATCACACCCCCACCTGGTCTAGCCTCTTAAAGGCCATTGGCTGAAGGAGGTTCCCCATCGCCTCCCTTTTTGTCTAAATAAGAGAGTTCCAAACCCAATATAAAACTATATACACTATGAACAGATATCAAGTATAAAATTAGAATTATAACCAGCATAAACAATATTAAGCAAGGAACATATGTTAAATGTTTTAATAATCGCTCTATGCCAAGGAGTCTAAGTCTTGTGCTAGAAATGGCTTGGCTAGATCTTAAGAGGAAGGTATCTACGACTATCTAGTCTTCAATTCCATTGAAGACCTGAGGAGGGAGATAATATTACTTGAGTAGGCAGCAAGTACAATTAAGCAGCTTCCAAAATGTGCAGTAGATGACAGAGACAACTGGCTACCTAGGCAATCCCCCAAAGTCTCATTTGCAATGTTGAAGCAACCAACTTTGGCTAAAGCCTAGAGTAACTGACAGACCATTTTTAGAGGCAGGAAAAATTTTCAAAATCATCTTACCCTGTCTTGGCAAGATTTGGCAGTCTTTTTCCTTGTATCCTGCTTGTCCAGTCCAGACATTGTGCACTTTGTCAGTGGTTGAGGCATGGGCAGTTCCTTGCCCAAAGGCCAGTTGTGCCACAGAGAAAACAAGCTCCCAGTGGAGTGACTCCAGTGCTCAACATTGGGCACCAAATTGTTGTTGGAGGCTACTTGTTTGTTCCTGGCTGCCCAGAACCAAAATAATCACACAGAAACTATATTATTTGTAATACTGTTTGGCCAATAGCTTAAGTGTATTTCTAGCTAGCTCTTATGTCTTAACCCATTTCTATTATTTTATGTTTTACCATGAGGCTCATGGCTTACCAGCAAGGTTCTGGCTCTCTGTCTCCTGTGGCAGCTACATGGCTTCTTTCTGATTCTGCCTTCCTTCTCCCAGCATTCAGTTTAGCTTTGCCCAGCCTAGCTCTATTCTGCCTTGAACAGGCCCAAAGCAACTTCTTTATTAACCAGTGGTATATTGACAGCATACAGAGGGGAATCCTACATCACTTGTTTATTGAGGATTGTGTGTGTGTGTGTGTGTGTGTGTGTGTGTGTGACAAAGATCCAGATCTAGTCCTGCAGTCTCTTGGGAAGGCTGGTGTTCAGCATAGATGCATGGCTTCCGGCTGCTGTCAGTGGGCTGGAGTCAGCCACCAGTGCCATGTACCAGTGCCATGTGCTAAGCTGAGCCATGTGCAGCTGACCTGGAAGTTTAAGATTTGCGTCACGCAGTCAGAGAACACTGCAGGCGCTCAGTAAAGACAGATCCAAATGGAAAAAAAAAACTCTAAACAGCTTAGAGTGTGCTTCGAAAAATGTCCATAGGCTTAAAAAAGAAAAGAACATGGGTATAGTCATAGAAAAAAAATAGTTTATAAATAATAAGATAAAGTCTTTAAAGAGAGAATAAAATAATATAAAAAGGATAAGTCACGGAAAGATGGAAATACACAGGGTGTCTGGATCCTGTATGGTGTCTTGTTGACTTTGAATTTTTTGATTGCTGATGAGTGCATGACAGCTGCTGAGAGACATGGGATTATAAACGGAACTGCTGAATTCGACCAGCCTACATACTTTAGGAGCGCCTTAACTTTAAAGTGAAAGTCAGAAAATTTATTGTTTTGGGGAAGAAGTTATGCTTTTGTTTCCACAGCAAACAAAAGGCTGTGGAGTCTTTCAGGGTTGATAGAGACCAGGTTTGATTGGGGAAGACCCCTTGGAAATCCTGGCTACAGACATCAATAAATAAACCTAAAAAGACCTACAAAACAGGTGACATATGTTATACTTGCTCCAACATAAAACAAGAAAATCATCTTTGGCTGGCTTGTGTACAATGCACAATTCATACTTGTGTTAATGTAGATGTGTATGTTACCTTTGAATGTTTGTGTGTTTTCAGAGCAAGGGGACCAGACACCAATGAAAACGGATGGCCCAGGTGATCCAACCTCTCAGGGTACCTCTGTTGCAGTTTCTCCAGAGTTCTACATCCAGAACAGCTTCAAGGATGCTGACTGAGATGGTGCAGCCTCACAGACTAGTCTAGCCAGGGCTACAAATAAGCCTTTGGCTTTCCCATTGCACAGAGACTGGACAACAAATGTTATGACTAGTTTTCCCAGGACTTAACTATTATCTCAATTTTCTCAGGTTCTCTAAAGATGTTATCAGCTACAGACAACAGGAAGCAGTCTAGAGAACATATGCTCACATTCTCAAGAGGTGGTGCATGGTTTTTGGTCATTCAGTGGGTTATGGATGTTTGTCATCATTTAGTGGGGTTACAGATTGTTACTGGTCGTGATCAGAGAGAAAGCTGAACAAAGGAAATTAGATTTGGGGATCTCTTTCTGGAGGTAAAAAGGGGGATGTATTATAGAAATTATGGAATAGAAGGGTAGATTGTTGTTTGCTTTTGAACAACTGTTAGTTTCATATATGTTACATTAGTATGGATTTTTGAATATTAATACAAATTTAAGGTTTTTTGTTATACTGTACATATGTTTCTATTCTTGTTAAGATATTTTTGTAGGGGGCTGGAGAGATGGCTCAGTGGTTAAGAGCATTGCCTGCTCTTCCAAAGGTCCTGAGTTCGATTCCCAGCAACCACATGGTGGCTCACAACCATCTGTAATGAGGTCTGGTACCCTCTTCTGGCCTTTAGACATACATACAGACAGACAGAATATTGTATACATAATAAATAAATATTTAAGAAAAAAAAAGATATTTTTGTATATTGATGCAAATTTAAGCTTATTTTTGTTAGAACATACAGTACATGTTTCTATTCTTGTTTAAGATATTGTACCTATGCAGCTCACTTAACAATGTAAAGTAAATTTCTAGTTCTTGAAAGTTATTATTACAAACTATTCAGGATAATAAAAAATGCAGGTTAGTAGTCACCTATAACAATATAACTTGTAATCATGTTAGGTATGTTTTCAAGGCCAAACAGAGATATGTTTTAGATAGACAAGTCATCTTCAAATGCTTCAGATATCTACAGAATATGGCATTTAAAATGTTTTATTGACAGAAAGCTTTTCATGACAGTGAGATATGTCTGCTCCTGGCAGCCACTAATCTACTTCAGAGAAGATGATGGATGTCATAGAATCTCACATGAAGTTTGCTTTCTATGTGGCAAAGCTAGCCAATTGGAGAAGAAAATGTTCTTGCCTTGACTGCTAATATGCTCTACAAACTAGACAAGCAGGACACACAGGGAAAAAAAAGACTGCAGAACTTTATCAAGATGAGGTAGAACAGTCCTTCAAAATTCCTGCTTCACAGAAAAGGCTGTCAGGTATTCTAAGCTTGTAGGCCCAAGATGGATGCCCAACTCTGCATAGGAACCATGGGTGACTGTCCAGGAAGCCAGCTATTTCTGTCATTTCAATAGTTTTGGAGGTTGCTTGCTCTGCATTTCCTATTTATTCAGGTTATTTGATATATATCCTTCTATAGTCACTAATGGAGCTGAAGACTAGATATAGTTACAGTTTTCTTTGTTAATCAAATTCAAAAAAGAAACTCACAAAAGAGTTGTAAAGTGTATAAGGTTGAGAGACATAAAAGCTTAAATTGTTTATCTAATAAAATGTTTTGCCAGGCGGTGGTGGTACACACCTTTAATCCCACACTCAGGAGGCAGAGGCAAGTGGATCTCTGTGAGTTCAAGGACAGCCTGGTCTACAGAGCAGGTTCCAGGATAGGCTCCAAAGCTACCGAGAAAACCTGTCTTAAAAAAAAATAAATAAATAAGAGAAAATGTTTTGAGGTCCATAAAGAGAGAGAGAGAGAGAGATAAAATAGTTTTGTGTTGGTAATACAAATTAGGATAAAAAGTAAATTAGGTACAAAATTCTAGATTCTCTAAGATAGGAAGGATAATGGAATATTTTCTCTGAAT
This sequence comes from Dicrostonyx torquatus, assembly GCA_028555095.1. Taxonomy (NCBI): domain Eukaryota; kingdom Metazoa; phylum Chordata; class Mammalia; order Rodentia; family Cricetidae; genus Dicrostonyx; species Dicrostonyx torquatus. The sequence goes on from JAQHUG010000284.1 coordinate 285,213, forward strand.
TTGCCACATGCAAAAGGATTGGACATTGTGAATGTAATTCTAACCTGGTAATTGTTCTTATTGTTTATAGTTTTATTATGTTAGAGTTAAAACCTTTCTTTTTTTTTTTATTTAGACAAAAAAAAAGGGGGAAATGTTGTGGAATAATCTTTTTATATACTGTGAAGATGTGTCTTTGCCAAGGCGCCTTCTGACTGGTTTAATAAAGAGTTGAATGGCCAATAGCTAGGCAGGAGGAGGTTAGGCAGGACTTCCGGGCAGAGAGAAAAGGAGAGACACCAGAGGACACTGAGCGGAAACAGGAGTTGCAAGATGGAAGAGAGGTAAAAGGCCATGAGGAAAAACATAGATTAATGGATTAATTTAAGTGATAGGAGCTAGTGGGGCAATCCTAAACTCATAATTAATAATAAGCCTCCGTGTTATTTTATGTGATCTGGCCGCCCAAAGAAAAATCTGCCTACACCTCCTCCCATCAACACTGACATGTCTATCAGAACACACACACCTCTCCCCCATCAACACTGACATGTCTATCAGAACACGCACTCCTCCCCCATCAACACTGANCACTCCTCCCCCATCAACACTGATGTGTCTATCAGAACACACACTCCTCCCCCATCAACACTGACATGTCTATCAGAACACGCACTCCTCCCCCATCAACACTGACGTGTCTATCAGAACACACACAGCTCTCCCCCCCCATCAACACTGACATGTCTATCAGAACACGCACACCTCCTCCTCCTATGGCTTCAGCATCACACAGCAATGACGCCTACATGCGGATCCCCTGCTCTTCCCTCCAGTACCTGCCTTCTGCAGGGGATCTGGGAGCCCCAAGTGCAGAGAGGAGGCCGAGGGCCTGAACCAGGTGCTGATGAGGAGGCACCCTGCATGTGCATGCCCTCCGGAAGGCAGGACTAGCCACCTGGCTGTGACCATCTTCAAAGTCAAACATTTGACAAGCACTAGTCAGATGAATTGCTTAGGCAACTGACTCCTCATGAACCTCAGTTTCCTCACCTGTAAAACGGGATTGATTGAGCTGATTCAACAAGAACAGAAGTGTCTGAATCCAGAGTGGAGGGGCAAGGTTGTATCTTCCCAAACTCTGTCCCTTTCTCCTTTCCTTCTCCTCTTCCCCAGGTTTTTCTTTTTTCCATTCTCCTTCCTCCCCCATCCCCAGTGTCCCCTGTACTCCCAAAATAAAGAAAGAATTGTGGGTTAGGCATAGGGGCACAGGCCTTTAATCTCAAGAAGAATCAGAGACTGGGGAATCTCTGTGAGTCTGAGACCAGCCTGATCCACACAACAAGTTCCAGGCCAGTCAGAGCTACATGGTGAAACCCTACCAAAAAAAAAAAAAACAAAAACAAAAAAAAACAAAAAAAAAAAACCCCACAGAACTGTAAACCCCTGCTCTTCTCCCACAGCCCAGCATCAATTGGGAAATGCCATGGGAGACCACAAGTGTTATCTAGGTTGATGCTCAAACCAAATTTCTGAATCCCCTGAACATCACCTTCCAGAACAAAAGGTATCTTTCCCTGAATTGTCCTTGCAAGCCCTGAAGGCCACCGCAAGCGTCTTTGAAAAAGAGGAAGGAAGCAGGTGTGTGCAGAGAGGACGGTGTGAAGACAAGCAGCGACTGAGGGGAGTGGCCACAGCCGTGGAACATCGCAGCCACCAGAAGCTGGAAGAAGCAAGGCAGTTTCTCTCACAGGTGTGGAAGGGCGGCTGGAGCCTGCCGCCACTTGCTTTCAGACTTCCTCCTCTGTGGGAAAGCACATTCCTGCTATCGTTGGGCACCCAGCGGGGCAACTGGTTCCAGCAGCCAGGGCACACTAGGTCTAGAGATCTCAGCAGCAATCAACCAGTAAACCCCTGCCACTGCCAAGCCAAATCTGGACTTACGTTGGCTCTCAGCCGGCCACTAAATTCAGACGTTGGATCCTGGTGGGGTGAGCTATCTGTGTCAGGGCAAAGGGAGAGTTCTCCTCTACCCTCCAAAGTTTGGCTGGAACAAATGTCAAAGACAGAGGGAAACAGGAGACAAGGTATGCAAGCTCATTAATATGCACAAAGAGACACATTCCAGCCTGGGGGAAATCATAGGACTGTGACTATCCAGAAGTCCAACCTGATCCCAAAGTTACAACAGTCTCTTTTTCCCACAGTGGTTCTCAACCTTCCTAAAGCTGCGACCCTTTAATATAGTTTCTCGTATTGTGGTGACCCCCCGCATAAAAATACTTCATAACTGTAACTTTGTTACTGCTATGAATAGCAATGAAAACATCTTATATGCAGGGTATCTGATATACAATCCCCGCGAAAGGGTCGTTCCACACGCACCCCCACCTGCCCTGCCCCAGGGGTTGCGACCACTGTTTTAGAGAGCCAGTAAGTGAATCTGGGAGGAACTCACAGGAGTGTGAGAACATGCAGTTCCTATGAGCAAGAGAACAGGTAATGGATTGTAAATTATTCTATTTTGGGACCAAAATAGAGGACAATGGTACATGGCAAAACCCACCTTACAGTGTTGACAGACTCAGGCTTTCTTCCTGCGTTAGCTAGTGCAGCTTCAGAAACTGAAGGCAACTGTGTTTCCCTTTTGGTGAATCTGGGCCGTTAGATAAAAGAATTTTGCAGCCAGCCTCTCCCCCATGCCTTGCCGAGAGGGAGAAGACACTTGAATTGGGTTACACTCTGAGATGCCAGACTTTGGGGCATCTCTCCAGCCCAAGGACTACTTTGGATTATAGTCACCATCTGCTCCGTGCCCTGCCTGCCTCGTCTGGAATGAAGCACTAGTTTCCCTGGCCCACAGACACCAGTGGGAGGTGAGAGCAAGCCTTGCCAACTGGCGCCAAGTACTGGCAAGTGGGGAAAAACCGCTCATGAGGAAATCAGGAGGCCTTTTATTAATTTCACTTCTGCACTGAGTTTCTGTGCTAATCGACTCAGCCAAGCCACTTAGCCTCTCTAGATGTGTTTTCTCCGCTGCCAAAGGCCCAGGCTGCCCAGTGTGGTTTTTGCAGCCCCTGTTAGGTGTAATGGTGAATGAATAAGGGAAGGGTGAGGGTTTAGAAAAGAAAAGGAAGAACATTAATGCCAATGGTAAAAATATTCAGTCCTAAAAGCAAATTTGATTCTTTCCGACTGGATGAAGAAAGCAAACCTCAAAGATTAGGAGTGAGGACTCTGGGTGAGGTTGGAGTTAGAGGTGGTCGCTACAGGTTCAGTCTCGTCAAGAGAGATAGTTGGATCTATCCACAACTTCAATTGCCCAGCGAAGTACATTTGATCCAAGGGCCCTTGTTTTTTGCTTTGATCTAAATGTTCATGTCCAAAATTCAGACGTTGAAGCGCTGGCCCCAGGGGGGTGATGTTAGCCAATGAGCATCGGATCATGAGGGCATGACTGGGATCCAAGCTCTTAGAGACTTCAGAATGCTAGTGAGCTAGGGACACCGTGTGAGGACATTGCCAAGAAGATGTTATCTGTGACTAGGGAAGAAGTCCAAACTAGACACACTCTGCTTCATACCTGGATCCTGAATGTCCCAGCCTCTGGAACTATAAACAATGTCTGTTGTACATAAGCCGTTTAGTCAGACAGTTCAATGGATTAGGTATCCTCTGTGGACAGAAGTGTTAGACCAATGGGCACCTGTCCAAACACTGCCTGACAGTCGGTGGGGGAAGGAAGAGTGAGATGGGCCAAATCAGGTGGGAACTCGAACTGGGAGAATGAGAGGAAGGGCAGAGAAGCCAGAGATGGCGCCTGTGCAGCTGGTGATCGACAGAGAAACCAAAGGAAGAGTTACCATCAGTGACTTCCGTGAAGCAAACAGGTAGGCAGAAACAGTGGGGAAGACATAAGATACAGGACTTCTTCTCTAGAATATGTAAAGAACTTTGCCATTTAATAACAAGAGAACGACTGAAATATTTGAGCAGATTCTATGTCAGCGAAGATGTCTGAATGTCCGGTGGGTGCCTAGAAAAAGAGAGACTCCACTATTGGCCGTTAATGGCTAGGTAATGGTGGTGGGGTAGAGAAGCCATCTTCTCCTGTGATGTAGGCACTGCTTAGTTGCCAATGCTCCAGTAAATAACCTAGTAACTAAGCCTATACTCATGCGTGTGCCACCAGCCCTAATTGAATTCGGGCGGACACACACACAAGAAAGAGATATGAAGTCAGGCATGGTGGTATACACCTTTCAACCCAGCACTTTGGAAGCAGAAGCAAGCGGTCTCTGTGAGTTCAAAGTCAGTGTGGTTTATGTAGTTAGAGTTCCAGGACAGCCAGGGCTACACAGAAAAACCGTGTCTTGAAAAAAGAAAAACAAAAAGTGGAGGGGAAAGGGGAACTTGATGAGAAAAAGTAGTTGAAGTAGTTCAGTGGAATTGGGGATATAAGAAAGGGTAATGGGGAGCATATTATCAAAACACATTGTATGCACACATGAAGTGGTCAAAGTAGAAATAAAAAATGTTTACTAGAATATCTTTTATTTGTTCTTTGACAGAAACCACTATTCTTTGATCATATGCACCTCCAACTTTCCAAGCCTAGTTCCTCTCTCAAGCATGTTTTCTCTCTTTTTTTTTTGGCAGGGGAGACTCAGTGAGCCCAATTAGTGTTGCTTATTGGAATGTTGGAAAGCTGACTGATTTTGATGGCTTGACCGTGTGCAGGTAACCATAGCTACATAGCTACAGTGTGTCTCTTGGTCCAGTAGCCATGTCATATTCAGAAGACAGAATCTCACAGAGCACCTCTTGCATTCTCTCCACGCATCCCACCGCAAAGCTCCATGAGCCTTGGGGAGAAGTGTGATATAGGTGTCCCCGAGCACTCAGTAGTCACTTATTCTCAGCATTTTGACCAGTTAGGAGTCTCTGCACTAATTGCTGACCGCTCCAGAGCAAAGCTTCTCTGGTCAAGGTTGAGAACCCTATCATCTCTGTATAAACACAAATATTTAGAGGGTTCTTTGACAACATGTCCATTTAGTAAGACAGCAGTAGTAGGCCCTGCCTTCTCTCTCTCTCCACCCCACACCTATGACCACCCTAACCATGGGTTTATAGTCCTAGGCATGGATACCTCACTATGGAGCAGGGTCTCAAGTTCAAGCCAAAAGCAGTTGGTTACCCCTATAACTTTCATGCCACTATTGTACCAGCGGGCACATCTTGCCAATCAGGTCAGTATTGAAGCATAAAGGTTTCACTTTGAGGTAATGTCATTGATAGCTATTATTTTTTTTAATTTTAAAACAGTCTTTTTCATTTTACATACCAATCTTAGTTCCCACTCCCTCCCCAACTTCCGTTCCCCCCACCTTCCCTCCACCCCACTCTGTACACTGATGACTTTTCTACTCCCAGGATCCACAAAACACCTTCCAGCACTATGATAGCTACCCAGCAGGGAAGGTATTTTCTGGTCAGCTTGAGCTTGATTTCTCTGTGTCCTGCAACCAAAGTGTGTTGTGTCTTTAGCAATCGGATGTTACCAGGTGGACAACCATGATAATAGCTTGTGTTATTTTGTTGCCCTCTGGGTCTTCACTGGCCAATAACTTGTAGGGAGGCATCCCAACCCTGTCACTGAGATTTTTATTTAAGAACTTATGTCTTCTTGGGGAAGCACCACCCACACAGTGTTGTGTTCAGGCACTTGTGTTCAAATTGTTTTTCTTCTGAATTATATAATTTTAATTAACTTACAAAGTAGGGGGTTTCTATAAGGGCTTTTCATACTTCCTTAGATTTGATTAACTTACCCTCTTGTCTCCTCTGTTCCCACACTTCATCTTTGCTTGTTTGTTGTTGTTGTTGTTGTTTTGAGACAATATCCCTCTCTACATAGCCCTGGCTGTCCTGGAACTCACTATGTGGACTAGGCTGACCTTGAGCTCACAGAGATCTGCCTGCTTCTGCCTCCCAAGGTCTGGAATTAAAGACATGTACCACCACACATGGCTTAAACATATTTTTTAAAGTATCTTTTTTAGGGAGCTGGAGAGATGTCTCAGTGGTTAAGAGCACTGACTGCTCTTCCGGAAGATCTAGGTTTGATTCCTAGCACCCACATGGCAGCTCACAACTATATGTAACTCCAGTTTCAGGGGATCTGATTCCTTCTTTCGGCTTCTGCAGGTACCAACCATGCGCATGATGAATAGACATACGTGCAGGCAAAACACTCATATGCACAAAATAAAATAAATAAAGTTTACAGAAAAAGTATATATCTTGAAATTTTATTTTTATTATTATATATTTATTTTATAATACACATTTATTTTATATCTATGAATATGTAGCCACACCATGTGTGTGCTGTGTCAGAGGTCAGAAGAGGATGATGGACCCCTGGAATTGGAGTTATGGATGGTTGTGAGCCTCCATATGGATGGATGTAAGAGCAATGGGTTCTCTTAACCACAGAGCCATCACTCCAGTCCCTAAGAAGACTTTAAAAAAATGATTCTTAATATTATTACTGGAGTAGTAATTGGAAAGCTGGAGACTTAAGCCTCAATGAAATACCACCACACCACATATCTAGTGGAATGGCCACAAAACAAAGACTGTCCTTGAGCTCAACCAGGAAGTGGAAAATACACGCAGCACTTTAAACTGGCAACATTTTTAAAGTCTTGACTACAGATTTGAGGGTGTTTACTGTGTTCATCCAATCAAAGATTTAGGAACCGCACGTGGGTTAGCACATCTACACGTGGGTTAGCACATCTATCTAGCAGAAAACTACCTAGCAACCATTTCTAGACCATGCTTCCTAGGAAAAGGATAGAGATAATTGCTTAAAGATCTTGCTGATTGGGGCTGGGGAAATGGCTCAGAGGTTAAGAGCATTGCCTGCTCTTCCAGAGGTCCTGAGTTCAATTCCCAGCAACCACATGGTGGCTCACAACCATCTGTAATGGGGTCTGGTGGCCCTCTTCTGGCCTTCTGGCATACACAAAGACAGAATATTGTATACATAATAAATAAATATTTAAAAAAAAAGATCTTGCTGATGGTTGGGACTTCTGATATTTAGAACTTGCCATATTGGATCCCAGATATGTCCAACTTCCTGGTTAGGGAGGGATTGAATTCCCCAACATTAGTCTGCCTTCATCCATGATGCCCATTGTGAGCACCTCTGGGATTTCTCTTTGTGCCCCATGCATATGCTTATCTGCTTATCCGAATGCCCCTCTGACTGGGTCAGCACAAACAGGCTGGACGTTTGTTTCTTGCCAACTAATAGCTCTTACTAGAAATGCTCAGTCAGAGTTCAAGTTCACGACTAAGGCTCCGGGCTCAAATGAGACTTAGGATTCTGGCCATGGAAGACATAACTCCAGCTACTACTCAGATTGTGTGTCATTGTCACGGGTAAGTGGTTGTCAAATGAAGAAATGAGTGGAAACTGGCTTAAACACGAGAAGCCTGCTCTTGGCTTCAGGTGGCTCAGCAGGTGTTATCAGGAGTGGGGAACTGGGTCTCTCCTGGGTTTGCTCTGACTCTGACTGTTGCAGAGCCATGCTCAGGCTTTCTGTCACTGTCAAAGGAGGACTTTCTATCCTCCTCTGTCCCAGTGCACAGCAGGGGTCTCCCTGGCAACAGCCTGGTGGTGGGTGGAGCCCACTTTTCTTTCTCTCAAACACTAGAACTTCTTGCTTTTCCTTGACTCTAACTTGGTTCAGGGCCAAAATTTTGACTGGCTAAAATCCATCAGATCTGTTCCTGGTTCTGTAGAGTGGGGTGCTTCCTAGAGCAGTAGTTCTCAACCTGTGAGCTGAGATCCCTTTGGGGATCAAATGACCCTGTCACAGGGGTTACCTAAGACCATTGGAAAACACACATATTTACATTACAATTCTTTTTTAAAAATATTTATTTATTATGTATATAATATTCTGTCTGTGTGTATGTCTGCAGGTCAGAAGAGGGCACCAGACCTCATTACAGATGGTTGTGAGCCACCATGTGGTTGCCGGGAATTGAATTCAGGACCTTTGGAAGAGCAGGCAATGCTCTTAACCACTGAGCCATCTCTCCGGCCCTACATTACAATTCTTAACAGTAGTAAAATTGCAGTTATGAAGTAGCAACTAAAATAATTTTATGGTTGGGGGTCATCACAACACAAGCAACTGTGTTAAAGGGGTCACAGCATTAGGAAGGTTGAGAGCCACTGTTCTAGGGAAATGTTGCAAAAACACTAGTTCAGAATATTATTGGTGGGACATTGGAATGGTATTGTTTTAAAGTGTTTCAAATGCATATATATGGTTAAAACTTAAAAGGGGAGGGGGCTAGTTAAGAGCATTTGTTGTTCTTGCAGAGGACCTAGGTTCGATTCTCAGCACCCACATGAGGGCTCACAGCCATCTATAACTCCAGTTGCAGGGGATCTGATGCCCTCTCCGACCTCTGTGGACATCCTGCATCCATGTGGTGCACAGACATACACGCAGGCAAAACATTCATACATATACAAATAAATAAATCACCAGGCATGGTGGTACACACCTTTAATCCCAGAATTTAGGAAGCAGAGGCAGGTGGATCTCTGTGAGTTCTATCCAAGCCAGCCTGATCTGCGTAATGAGTTCCAGGACAGTCAGAGTTACCTAGTGAGACCCTGTCTCAAAAATCCACTTAGACAATTAATTCTGACTTCAAGCCCTGGGATCCACATAGTAGAAGGAGAGGAGACAATTTCCACACTTGTCCTCTGAGTTACACATGCACACTAGGGAGCATGTGCTGGTGCAAACACACACAATACATAGTACATCCAAATGAGTGTGTCATACTGTTAAGTGGGAACTCTATACTTCCTAGAACACACACACACATTCATACCAATTTAAGCCCCCAATGAGGAATCCCCAGCCCCTTGTGACCTGGCTCACTGCTAACCCCAAACGTACAGCCTTGTGAAGCTACTCCACGTCTTCAGGCACACTCACGTCACTCATCCTGCTATATCTTCTCCCTCCTCTACCCAGAGAACTACACACCCTGCATGGCCCAACAATGTGCTGCCTCGTCTCGGCAGCCTACCCCATCGTCTTCCCACCAAAGCAGGTAGGACACTTTGCTGTAAGTCTCCCAGGACCTGCCATGCTGCCCATCAGCATTTCACAAGCTTGCATCCATCTGATGCTCTGTGTATGCCTTTGCAGAGGTAGACAGTGACAACGATGACAAAGATCATGACGATGACGATGAAGGTGGTGATGACCAATGGACAGGAGTGATGACAATGATGCTGGTGGGAAATATGTCCAGGGAGAAGTCCACTCCATTCCTCTTCCTGTGCAGCCACACCTTGAGGTTCTCACAGCAGTCTGGGGGCTCAGCTCTGTTGGTATAAGGTCCTATCCAGTGAGAAGCCTGGAAATCCCGGGCTCTGGTGCCTACACTCACCATCCTCCTTATTTGCATAGTTGACAGAAGCCTCTGACTTCAGAGCTGCACACTCCCACATAGGCCCTGCTCAAACCTTCCGAAGTAATCCCCAGCCAAGCCGGTCTCCTGTTTCCTTGGCCTTAGGATCTGGGTTGCTTCCAGTTCTTAGCTATTACAAATAGTTACTATAAATATTCATATAGGACCTTGTGTAATGCTTCAACTTCCCTTGAACAAACAACTAGGAGTGGAATGACTGCATCATGTGATAGTTGTGTGTTTATCTATATATATAGAACTATATATACATATGTAATTGCTATATATGTGTATATGCACTAGATAGATAAGTAGATAGATAAAGTATTTTATTTTGCCTATATGAATATCTGTATACCACATGCCTGCCTAATGCCCACAGAGACCAGGAGAGGTTATCAGATCCACCGGAACTGGAGTTACAGGTGGTTGTGAACCACCACAGGGATGCTGGGAATTAAACCCAAGTCCTCTGAAAGAGAAGACAGCCATATCTTTGGCCCCATATGTTTAACTTTTAAAGGAACTTTCAGACTTTGAAGATACAGGAGTCAGATCATAAACACCATCCATGAAAACTCCAGTTGCCCCACATCTTCTTTAGCATTTGACATGATCAGACTTTTTAATTTTGGACATTCTAATAGAGGTGCAATGCCATCACATTCTAGTGTGTGTGTGCATGGGTGCACTCGTGTGTGCAAGCATGTGTATGTATGTGGTGTGTATGCATGTCCGTGGTATATGTGTGCATGCATATAGATACATGTGCCCATGTGTGTAGAGTCCTGAACGGACATCACTGTCATCCTCAATCACTCTGCACCTATTTTTTGAGACAATGTCTCTCACTGAGCCTGGAGCCTACTGTTTCAGATAAGCTGACTGTCCAGCAAGCTCTGGAGATCCCATTCCCTCAGAGCTGAGATTACATGTCCCATATATTCCCATAGATGCATGGATCCAAATTTAGAACCTCATGTTTGCACAGCAAATGATTTACCCACTGAACCCCCCTAGTTTCAAATTTTAGTTTTAAATTACATTTTCTTTGTTTTTTTGGTTTTTTGAGACAGTATTTCTCTGTGTTATAGCTCTGGCTATCCTTGACCTTGCTTTGTAGATCAGGCTAGCCTTGAATTTACAAAGATTCACCTGTCTCTGCCTCCCAAGTGTTGGGATTAAAGGCATGCACCATCTCCACTGTCTAAATTACGTTTTCTTAAGGACCATGATATTGAGTTTCTTTCCATATCTTATTAACATCCTTTTGTTTGTTGGTTTTTATTTCTTTGAGACCAGTTCTTACTATGTAGCCTTGGCTGGTCTAGAACTCAATATATATACCAGGCTGATTTCAAACTCAGAGATTCACCAGCCTCTGAATCTAAGTGCTGGGGTTAAAAGCATGCACAATTAACCTATCTTGACTTTAAAAAAAAATTAATGTGTATGTGTGTTTTGGTTGCGTGTAAGCATGTGTTCCTGGTGCCTGTGGAGGGCAGACGAGAGCAACAGATTCCCTTAGACCAGAGTCACAAAGAGTTGTGAGCCACCATGTGGGTGCTGGGAATCAAACTTCCATCTTCTGGAAGAGAAGAAGTCAGTAGCCTCAGCTGCAGAGACATCTCTCCAGCCCCTTTTTTATCTTATATGTATGAGTGTTTTGCTTGTATATATGTCTGGACACCACACATGTGCCTGGCACTCACAGAGCCAGAAGAAAGTGTTGGGTCCTCTAGAACTGGAGTTACATATGGTTGTGAGCCAAAATGCAGGTGCTGGGAATCAAATCTAGGTCCTCTGCAAGAGCAACAAGTGCTCTTAACCTCTGAGCCATCTCTCCAGTTCCCAACATTAACTTATTTATTGTTGGTTGATTAATTACTTGATTGGATTTTGTTGTTGTTGTTTTAAATGGTGTCTCTTATAGCCCAGGCTGGCCTTGACCTAACTACAAAGTCAAGGATGATTTTGAACTTTGAGCTCTTCATTTTCCCAAATGCTGGAGTCACGGTTCTCCTGGTCTGGCTCAGAAGCCGTCTGTTTTCTTGGTGAAGTGTATGTTCAAATATTTGCCCATATTTTAGTTACATTGTTTTCTTAGTACTGACTTGTAATGACTTTTCATATTTTGAAGCAAATCTCTTGCCAGATGACTCTGTTTTCTATTTGGGATTCATTTTTTTCTCTTTCTTAGCAACGTGTTCTTGAAAGCAGCAAGTTTTAATTTTTATGAAATGAAATTTATCAATTTCTCTCTTTTGGGGTATGCTAAGTTATCTCAGCAATTTCATCAGTTTGACATTTAGTTCTTACATCTATTTTATCAGATCTATCCCTAAAAACTTCATTTTGACCATGTGGTGCATGCATGCATGAGTGTGTGAGGGCGTATGCATGTGTGTGTGTGTTTGGTGTATGAGGTATGTGGGCACGTTTGTGTGTGTGAGTGACAGCACCCACCTGCATGCTGCTGGGCAGAGGACAAACTCAGGTGTCTTTGATTTCTGCCTTGTGTGAGGCAGGGACTCTGCACTGCTCATAGCTCTGTGTGCCAGGCTAGCCCACAGACTTCAGTAAATTCTCCTTTCTCTCTTTCCCATCCTGTGGTAGGAGTACCGGGATTTGTGCTCTACTGAACCTGGCTCCTGGGGTTTGGGGACTTGAACTCAGATCCTCATGTTTGCAGGACAAGCACTTTACCTACTGGCCATCTTCCCAACCCCTAAATATTTCATTTTTTAGATGCATTTTTAAAATTTTTTAAAATTATATATAGGTGTGTGTGACTACATGTGGGTACATATGCAGATGCCCACAGGAGCCGAGGTTACAGTTATGAGCCACCTGGTGTGGGTGCTGGGAACTGAACTCAGGTCCTCTGGAAGAGCATCCAGTTCTCTTAACCACCAGGTCATCTCTCCATCCTCTAAATATTTCATTTTGTTCTATCACTGTCTACTGGGTCTACCGTCTGTGTCATTTCCATGGCAGTGCCTATGGATTGATTGATATTTTCACTGTAGGCAGAGTTCTTTTCTCTTTTAAGTGTGTGGGGGGTCAGAATACAACCCTGTGAAGTCAGTTCTGTCTTCCGCCTGAAGTCCCCAGACTTGCATAGAAAGTGCCTTGAGATCTAGCCATCTTAAGGCTGTGTGGGCAGTGTTCTCTTTGATCCTTTACCCTTGGTAACTGCTGACTGGAAGCCAGACACTTGTCCATTTGAATACATTGAGTGCTACATGTGTTTTGTGTTTATATAAGAATGCTGAGTTTTATTCTGAGAATAAAGTTACTTGGAGAGGGTTTGGTCCTTTGGTTAAACGAGATGGAGCTGAATTTGCATAAAGCTGCTTCCTTCCTGTCAGGTCCAAAGGAAACTCCAGTTCCCTAAACTCCAAAGGTGGTCCAAATATCCAAGTATGAGCTTAATTTGGACTATAGGAGGATTCCTGGTGGTTAGATAAAAGCCAGTATTCCGCCAAGAACTTGCGAAACTGGTTCCCCTCTACCAAAAGGAGTCCTTTCCCTTGCCTTTGGCAGAAGGTGCATATGACTACCTGTGGTGCTTACTGGCATATCAAAGCTTATGCTGACCTCCAGGCTCCCTCAGTATCACAAGAACCTGTTACACATTTCAGAATCCGTGCTCACCTCTTCCCCTACCCTAAACTCCCCTGGCTCACAGGCCTCCTTATAACCCTGCTATTCTCAGTTTCCTCTTCTCTCTCTCTCTCTCTCTCTCTCTCTCTCTCTCTCTCTCTCTCTCTCTCTCTGTGTGTGTGTGTGTGTGTGTGTGTGTGTGTGTGTGTGCGCGCGCGCGCTCTACTCCGGCTTCTCTCTGTTTTCTTGTAAGCAGGCTTCCTTTTGGGCCAACAATCAGCTCCCAAATCATGACACGGAAATTTATTAGTTATATATATTCAACCTTATCTTATGCTTGTCCCACCAGCTCTTATAACTTAAATTAGCCTTTGTTTTTTCATATACATTTTGTCTCAGGGCTTCTTACCTTTCTTTCATCTGATGCCCTACTTTCACTGCTTTCTCCATGCCTGCCTGCCTGGCCCTGGGCGTCTCCCTCTCTTTCTCCCTCATTCTCCCCTTTCTCCTCTTTTGAGCCTAGATTCTTTCTCGTACTTATTTTCTACCAGCCCCACCTATCCCTCTACTGCCTAGCTATCAGCCATTCAGCTTTTTATTAGATCAATCAGGTGCCTTAGGCAGACAAGGTGAAACAGCAACATATCTTTACATAATTAGACAAATCCAGCATAAACAAATGTAACACATTTTTGCCTAGTTCAAGTAATATTCCACCACATTTTCTATCTTCGCCTAGTTAAAGTAGTATTCCACAACATTTTCTCCATTCTCTCTCCCCTGATTCTCTCCCCTCTCTCCCTGACAGCTCCTGTCTATTTTCTCTCTCTGCTCTGGACTCTTTCAGATGCCTCTGGCTGTCCTCTCTTTCATATCTACAATAAAAACCTTCCCCTCAACCATCCCACGGAGCAGTCCTGCGTCAGTTATCCCCACCTCTTAGCCAAGGCCCTTTTTAGGAATTCTCACCCTTGCCCCTTGAACTAAGAAGCTTTCTCTCTGGCTCTCAAAAGCAAGCTCTGCTTCCCAGCATTGTGTGAGTTCTGAGAGCTTCTCTGTTGTCTTTTTGGGTGGGTCTTTTCTAGCCTCAGGCAGTATCCATTGGCACTACTCAATTAAAGATCCAACCCTCTGCTCTTCCTGTGTTTCTTCTGTCTTTTTCTGTGGCTCCCCTTTCCCCCAACACACTGCCGCACCTCCCATAGACTCTAGTTTAATCACTGGCTGCCCTAGACTCCCAGGCGTGTCTTACTCATTCATGGAGTACCGTGACCTTAGACGGGTTTCCCAACGGTAAGTCAGCCCCGGGACGCACCTTGTTTTCCTTCCTTTCTCTCGTAGATCACTGTTCATCATTGCCTAATTGGAGTTGTCTGGAGTGCCACTCCTTTGGTCTGTTTTGTTTTTAAACTATTTCATATAGGAGTATAAACCTAGTCTCTTATGGCACCCTGACCTTGCATTGATATTGGTTGAGAAGTGTCAGGGTTGGCTCTGAGCTGGAGCTATGAGGATTTTTGGGGTTTGTGGTTTGGTTTGGTTTTTTTCCTCCTTCTCAAGGCTGCAAGGATCAGAGGGACCAGTCCCACTGTGCTTTGAAGATGTCAGGCACTGAGTGCTAACAGGTCAGTAGTCAGAGGAAGGAGACATTGGCACGGCCATGGGAAGCCAGGTCTACCACATCTCATAATGTCACTGGAAGAAAGACCTGCCCGATTCCTCCCCAGCATCCTACTTTGCTCAGGATGTAGTCAGCTGACAGTTACAACCTCACCCCTTACCACCAACACAAAAGCCAACTTTTCTTTTTAAGCAGTTACCATTTGCTGGCCTCTGAGTTACCTGCTAAGAACTTGGGGTAGAAGAAGTAATGAAGCTGTCCAGGGATGGGCTGCAGAGAGGAAGGACTGGGAGGTTCAGACACTTAACCTCCAGAGTCCTAGGGTTGGCTGGCTAAGAACGAGTTCTGGGAACCTTCTTAGTCTTCTCTTCCTTCACTTCAGTCTGGAATTCAGATTTCAGATCTCACTTGTGTTTGCCTCTGACCCTGAAACCCTTATCCTGAGTCTGCTGGATGTGGAGGACGACATGGTAGGTAGGATGCAGACTTTGTAAGCAGACAGACCCAAGTGCAAATTCTGTTTTGTTGTTATTGGTTTTGGTTTTGGTTTTTTTGTTTTTGTGAGACAGTTTCTCTGTTTAGCCCTGGTTGTCCTGGAACTCGCTTTGTTTTGTAGAACAGGCTGACCTCGAACTCAGAGATCTGCCTGCCTTTGTTTCCCAAGTGCTGGGACCAAATCCTACTTTCTACCTGTAAGTAAAACTTGGAGCAAACTGCTTAGTTCTTACTGAGCTCAGGAATCAATTTCATAGATTGGAGTAGTGGCATTGCTTCAGGGGATTGGTGAGTTTAGATAAGATAATATTTAAAGTGTTTACACGAGTGTTCAACACTTGGTAGCAAGATTTCAAATGTCTAATTAGAAGGAGTTTAGGAGCTAGAAATGTGGGTCAGGTGATAGAACACTTATCTAAGACCATGAAAGCCCAAGTTCAGTCCCCAGTATAAACCAAGAGAGATGACACATGCCAGTAATCTAAGCATTTGGGAGCTAGAGACTGGAGATCAGGAGTTCAAGATCATTCCTCACTACATATCTATTGGAGACCAGCCAGAGCTATTTAAGAACATGTCTCAAAGGGGAAAAAGGGGTGGGGGCTAGAGA
>JAQHUG010000284.1:312882-367842 GCA_028555095.1 Dicrostonyx torquatus
CAGTCAGAGCTCTTAACTGCTGAGCCATCTCTTCAGCCCTGTTTTCGTTTTCTTAAGACAGGGTTTCTCTGTAAGGTCTCAGCTGTCCTGGAATTCACTCTATAAGCCAGGTTGGCCTTGAACTCAGATCTACCTGCCTCTGCCTCCCCTGAGTGCTGGAATTAACAGTGTGCACCACCACCGCTGGGGGCGTTCAGGTTCCCTTCTTACCAATACATCACATAAACTGTCTCTCTGCCTCCCACTCTTCCTCACCTGAGAACTTCCACAGGTCTGAGACCCAGCCACAGTTCTGCCTTCTCAGGGCAGCTTTCCCCATCGCCCTACTGAGCAGAACTCTTCTTGTCACTGTGAGTCTCCTGGCACTTTCCATCACCCTGGTCACACAGCATCTGCCGCTCTGCCTATTACTATTTAGCGCCAGACATTCAGCACATGTTGCTTTGCATAAGCTTCCCTAGACCCGCTTGAGATGGCTGACAAGGACACAAGGACAGCAGTGGTGATGACAGTGAGAAGCAGTGATGGGGGAGGAAGGCAGTAAATACCAGGTAAAGAGTCTGGACCCCCTCATCCTCCCAACACGCCTTTGATATTGGACTTGTTTGGTATCAGATAAGGTCACTGAGACCTACAGGGGTCAATTCATTTGTCCCAGACCACATAGTAGGTAGGAAACCCAGGATCTAACCCAGGCCACTGGATCACCATTCTTTTACGAATGGAAACAGCAAAGTGCATGAAGACCGTTAGCCCAAACTCAACATCTTCATTCCAGAACCTCTGACCCTGGAGCTGCACACTCCCAAACGGCCCCCACTTAAACCTTTGCGAAGTTACCCTGGGCTGACCCCCTTGCCTATTCAGGTTCCCTTCTGCTCTCTTCCCACAATCCCCAGGGACTTGCCTCCTCCTTTTCTATGCCTGCTTCCCCTCTGACCTCACTCCGTACTCATCCTGCCCCACCTTGATTCCCTGGAAGCGAGGCCAGCCAGGCCTGGCGGAGGTCACTGCTTCCTAGGCAGGCAGGGATCCAGAAACATTCAAGCTTTTCCCTGAGTTTCCTAGCCTGAATTCCATACTGAGCCTGTTGAGGCAAGGAAAAGCACCAGCCTTTTCTCCTCCCCAGGCCTCAGTTTCTCTACGGGAAAGGTGGAGAATGACCTTGCTCTGGTACCTGCCAGGACTGAGAGAGACAAGGAGATACTGAGCATGGGTAGGGTACTTGCTAATGGTCCCACTAACTGCCTCATTCTTGGGCAATGGTTTAGAAAGTAGGGGGTCCTGAGTCAGCCGGGCACCCCTGGACATTTATCTAACTTTGTTGGTGCCCTTCTGGACCTCATCTAGTGGACAGGAATCCTAGCAGTATGCTTTGCACACTGCAAGACCTGAAGCAATGCCACCCAGTCATTAGCACGGGGCAGAACCTCCATTAGCAGCTGGTGTGGCAAGTATCAGCGAAGCCTCGCCTTCCTCTGTGGAATGCAGGGACATCATGGGGCAGCTTGTCAGACTCTTGTCTGGTCTCCATGGTGGGTTCCCAGTCCAGCCATCATACCACGCCCACTGAGAATGACATCTGTAACTCACCACCCGGTGGGGTGGGTGTTGTTGTGCCAAAGCTGATCTTGAATGCTGCGATGGTACACAGCCCCTCCCCGACCTCTGTTTTGGGTTTGTGTTTTGAGGTGGTGTGTCGTGTAGCCAGGAGGGTGTTGAGCTCAGTACGTAGCTGAGGATGACCTTGAATTCCTGCTTTCACCTGAGTGCTGTATTAGAGGCATGCGTGTTATCAGTTTCTTCACTTTCTCCTTTGATCAGAGCAGCCAATCTATGCAAAGCCAGATGACTTTTCCTGATAAGTCTGAGTTCATCACCAGCTCTGCTGCTCATTCCCAAGGAAGCTCACGCAAGCCACTTCTCTTTTCTGGGTCTCATGTTGCTCAACTGTAAAGGGGGCAGGATGCTCCCAGGCATTGAGTGTTTCTACGAGGATCACAAGAGTCGGGTAACAGAAGTACATCTCAGACCCTGAAACTCTAGTCCCTTCTTCTCTTGATGAAGACACTGAGGTTCCATCTTTTGTTTTGGTGGTCTTTGCTTTTCATCTGTCTGTCATTGTGTGTGTGTGTGTGTGTGTGTGCGCGCGCGCGCGCGTGCACGCACACACATGTGCATGCCCATGACACACATGTGGCATTTAGAGGACATGGTTCAGGAATGGTTTTCTCCCTCTATGTCCTGGGGACTATACTCAGGTCATCAGTTTTGACTGAAGTGCTGTCTAGCTGGCCTCAGTCTCGTGGTTCATTCCATAGTCAGGAGAAGCAAGCAGAGTTCAGGAGTCTAGTTGCACTCGGAAAGGCAGCTCCCAGGGCAGGGGGTGTTTGTCACTTTGCTTTTGTGTTACCAGGGCTCCTCTCATGCAAGGAAAATCTGCCACCCAGCCACATCTTCAGCAGAGTCCATGAGTTTCTGAGAATAAGACTCATCTCACGGCTCCACCTTATGTCTTTTGTTATATCCTCTTCAGTAGTGGCCAGGCCCCGCTGCAGCCCAGGTCCTCCAGACTGGGTTAGAGGGAACAATCACAACAGGACAGGTGTGGCAGGTGAGGCCACATGCCTTGTTCCCACCGGAAAGTCTACAGACACAGGACAGGAAATCAGTGGGCTTGTCCCAATAGCTGGCACTACGAAGACAGTGACCTTAGACCCACTGCCGGGAGCTTGGCTGTCAGCACACAGCACTGATTTCCCAGTCTGTTTCTGTGTGTCTTGTGCTTGCTCTCACAAAATCAAGCACTCTTGTTTATTTCCAGCTTGCCTACCCAGGTTGGGATAGGCAAGCCCTCTGCCACAGAGCTGATCACCAACTCACCAAACTGCACTTAGCTCAGAGCCACTTTGAATCTTCTCTCTTTTAAGAATAATAAGACACTGTTTCCCATGGACCCAGTTGTCAAAGACTTAAAGGACACTTAGGACTGATGCAGACTGTGAGAGAGCAGTATCCCTGTTAGGGATTCTGTGGCTGTGATAAATCACCATGAAATCCTGAGTGGATGTGTTGTTGACATGAGCACAGCCATGATGAGGACCCCAGTGCTTCAGACTCATAGAGGGATGGCAAAGCCTTCCTCTGGCCCAAGGAAGACCAGCCTGTATAGAAAGTGTCAGCCACAGCTTCCTCCTCCGGGATGATGCTACTGAGGCAGCCCCTACAGAGACCGCATAGTGAAACCCACCTCCTCGATTCAGAGGGATAAAATAAAGGCGTCAGTTTCTGGGTTGTTGCTGTTAGGGGTGATGTGATTTCATCAGTGCACGCAACCCACCCCCTCCCAGATTTTCTTTATGTATGTCTGTCCTTTCTTCATCCCTTCATCACCCCTGACAGGCTTCCAGGACCTGATCATGACCAAAAGCAACTTGGGAAGAAAAGGGTTTATTTATTTATTTTACAAATCTCAGATCATAGTCCATCACTGAGGGAAGTCAGGGCAGGAACTCAAGGCAGGAATCTGTAAGCAGAAACCGAAGCAGAAGCCATGGAAGAACGCCATTTACTGGCTTGCTCCCCAAGGCAAGTTCAGCCTGCTTTCTTATATACCCTAGGACCACCTGTCCAGGGTTGGTACCCCTCAAGGTTGGCTGGGCCTTTCCGTATCAATCATTAATCAAAAAAGCCCTGGAAGGTCATGGCGGTGTGGCCCTTTAATCCAGTACTCTGGAGGCAGAGGCATGTGGTTCTCTAAAGTTTCAAGGCCAGCCTGGTCTATAGAGTGAGTCCCCAGAACAACCAGGGCTACATACAGAGACCCTGTCTCAAAAAAAAAAAAAAAAAAACTCTACAGACTTGCCTATAAGCCAGTGTTTATGAAGACATTTTCTCAATTTAGAGTCCTCTTCCCAGATAACTCTAGCTTGTGTCAAGTTGACAAAGAACAACAATGACAACAATATAGGACCGGCAGGCGGTGGCAAACTGAAGATATGAAACCTGGTGTCTTCACTCTCGAATTCACCATGAAGCAAGTCAGAAAGGAAAGCTCATACTTCAGCAGGCAGAAGAATGAGACGTTAAAAAATAAAAATTAGTTTTTGAGACAAGGCTTTACCTTGTAGCCCTGGCCCACCTCAAGCTTTCCGTAATCCTCCTGCCTCATCCTCTTGAGCATTAGGATTGCAAGTATAAGCTACCACACCCTGAAAAATGTATAATTCTTGAAGCATATGTCAAAATCTTAAAAAATTACTTTTACCTTTTCATCTTGTAAATCCTCTCCTACAAAAATTTATGTTGGAATCTTTATATTTTCATTTATAGTTATTTATAATTGCCTCCAGATGAAAACTATCTAAAGTATTTCAGTGGAACCTAAATTCAACCAATAGGCTGTCAGTACTCAAAAACTATGTTGGACCTGATGCAGTGGCTCAGGGCTATAATCCTAGTACTTGGGAGCTAGAGTCTAGAAGGCCAGGAGTTCAAGGTCATGCTTGGCTACACAGCCTGGGCAATATAAGACATTGTCTCAAAAATATGTACATTATGTTAGGAAATTTCTACTTGCAGGGACATGTTCACTGGTCATTATTGGTCAGGTGGCAGCAATCTAAACCCAGAATGATCTACATTGATATGGCTGGCCGATAAACCAATAAGTTTCTCACATTGGGGCTTGTCTTCCTAACACGCAGCTGCCAGGCTAAAAGGAAGCTGGGCTATCATACAACAGGCAGAGGAGGATACAATACACTGTAGAGTCTAGAAACACAGCTGCGTGGGTGACCTCTGCTGATGTCATGTGCAATCCTTGCTGTTTAAAGCCACTATGTTCGGAGGTGCTTCCTCTCCTGCCTGTGGCTGAAGCCATGCAGCTGTTGTCATGTCTAGTCTTCAGAGAACATACAGACTTCTCCTGAAATGGCTTCAATGTGAATCCCCACCCTTGTGAACCCCAGTTTACTGGACCTACCCTGGCCAGTGATTGCGTAGCTTTCATAAATACCAGTAGGAGCATAATAAATACTCACATATATTAGAAATTATATATACTCACAGAAATTAGAAATACATATTAGAAATATATGTGTGTGTATATATATATATATATATATATATATATATATATATATATATAGAGAGAGAGAGAGAGAGAGAGAGAGAGTCTATTTTCCTGTGAGGAAAAAATTACTCAATGGCTACTCGTTCCTGATAGAAAAAACAGAAAAATTATTTCAAAAGAAGAAAACAAAACTATCCCTAGTTTTACTTCCCATAGGTAACTTCAGTTGACATTCAGCTTGTAGCTACAGAAAGCTAACTATGAGGCACATGTATAGCTTCACTCTGTAACCCAGGCTGGCCTCAAACTGAGGACAATCCTCCTGCCTCAGTCTCCCAAGTTCTGAGATTACAGGTGAGTAACTACCCCTGGATTATTTACATTTTATGTTGTTTTCTCAAGACAGGGTTTCTCTGTGTAAACCTTGCTGTCCTGGAACTCACTCTGTGGAGCAGGCTGGCCTTGAACTCATAGATCTACCTGCCTCTGGCTCCTGAGTGCTGGGACTAAAGGAGTGCATCACCACTGCCTGGCTTGGATTATATGTGTTTGAAATCGTGACAAACTTACAGCTTTGTAACCTGCTTTTCTACTCCAGAGTATCTTGGCTTCCTTTCCATGGCAGGACACATGTGCTTTGTGTGGCATGCGTCACCAGGTCCCTACACAGAGAGGGCCTCTGTCTGCTGTGTTTGTGACTGGGAAAGGGTCACCTGTGGCGATGCTTCCATTATAAAGCTGAAAAGTCTGAGGGACAAAGACTAGCCTGAAGTCACCCAGCAAACTTAGATTCAGGCAGATCTCCCCCCCTTTTAATTCCCAGCCACAGTAGTCACCCTCTCATAGACACTAGACTATCCTGGATCTGCAACAGTCATTTCAGACTTCCATAAAGATGGGATCTCACTCTCCCTCTACTACGGCATGAGTCAGCTCCCGCGTCAGGGTGAGTCATCCAGCTCTCCCTGAGGAACGTGCCTCTGACTGCCAGGACACATCCAGGTGGGGGGCTCTGGGGACAGCCAGGAAAGATGAACACGGGCTAACCTGTTCCCTGTTAAGGGTGAGTAATGTCTTTCTTTGGGGTCTAAATTGCTGCACGGTAGAATCTAAAAGTGAAGATGCCCACATTTCATGTCTTCTATTTGCTACTAAACTCCTCTCTTACCATGGCCTCCAGCAGCAGCTTAAGGTCCCTGCTACAGCTTCCTGGACCTGCCTTGCCTGCCCCGTAAAGGGGGAGGGGGGGAGCAGCTTTGTGGGAAGGTGTCTTATTGGTTACATCAGCATGAAACACATGCCCAGTCCACAGCTCTGGAGAAATCTGTTCTCAGATCAAACTAGCCAAGCCTGGCTGTCTGTCTTCCCATTGGCTCTGAGCTTCTCAGGCTGTTTACTCATGGCTCCTCACACCCAATCTTTACGGAAGGCCTACTGTGTGCTAGGCCCAGGGCAAATCCACCTCAGAGCTGGACAACTCCAAGAGTATTCGGGGCTGGTTAAGACCAGACTTCTGACTCCTGGCACTCTGCTCTTCCTGAAGGCTTGAGGAACAGAGGTGTTAGGGCCACATTCAACCCTCTCTCCAACCTCAGAGGCTCCTGGGGGAAAAAAAATATTATATATATATATATAAAATTTGCAAGAGACAGAAGCCTGCACCCCAGGAGTAAACAGGGCTTTGAGGATGTAAAACCCTGCATATAATGGCTACCATTCTCCAGGTACTTGGATGTCGAGACCATGTATCAGCCAACAGCCACCTTCTCATTCCGTATCAGTTCTTCCGGTGGAGCTATTCCCATGATGTGTCTGGAGGACACAGGTCAGGTCACACACCCAAATCACACCGTGAAGCAGGTCTCCAAATCTTCTCCACACCTGTCACCTCCACCTCATTTAGCCTTCATCTGTCACTCATTAAGTATTTACAGGTTATTTCCAGTGCCAACTAACTTGCTGGACAGAGGGAAGCTGGAAATGCTAGAGCGCTTGCCCTAGGGAGGTAGTTATCTCAGGGGAAGATAAGGCCCAAATAATTGTAATCTGAGTGATTAGAACCAGGCTAGGCAGGTGCTTGGTTGGTACTGGGTCAGCGGCATAGACAAGGTGCTGCTGGTCCAGTCTTTATTTTAAAGATTCGTGTGTGAGTGTGTGAGTTACAACATGCAGAAGTCAAAGGGCAACTTTCCCACAGTCCTGTCTTTCCTTTTACCTTGTTTTTAAATTTTATGTCTCTGTTTCTCTCTCTCTCTCTCTCTCTCTCTCTCTCTCTCTCTCTCTCTCTCTCTCTGTGTATAATAAATTTTGTTACTCTCTCCCCTTCTATTTCCACCTTGCTTTTAAAGCAGGGTCTCTCTCTTGTTTCTGCCATTGTTTTGCCAATGGGAGTTTCTGTCTCCACCTCCCATTCCATCTGGTCATGCTGGGTTTACAGATGCAGACTCTGGCTTTTTATATAGGTTCTAGGGTTTGAACTCCAGCAAAGCCTCTCACAGCAAGCGCTTTCATCCAGTCAGCCATCTCGCTGGCCCCATGGTTTTAAAACCTAAGTACCAAAAACTCATATTTACTACCTATAGGATTTGGGCAAATTTGTTGACTGTGTAGAGGTTTTCTTTTATCCTTTAGAAAACAGAGGGAAAACATTCATCTCATAGAATTCCTGAGATTAAATCAACTGAATTAATGTATTGTTTCATTTAACAAATTTACAAAAAAACAAGAGGTAGCGGTTCACTTGGGGGCTGAGGCAGGAGGATTATGAGTTTGACACAATGCAACTCTGTCTGAAAAACAAACTAACAAATGAAAAAGATTCAAAATAAAACAGAAATATGTTAAGAGACCCAGTGTGTAGCAGGTATTGGTTTGGGATCTTGGGATACTGGAAGACACCAACAGGGGACGTTTTGTTAGAGCCGTGTAAAGGTTCTAAGGAAAAACGAGCAGAAGCATGATATGCAGTCTGGCAAATGCAGAAATTAGAAATACATATAGCTCAGTTTTTTCACAAATGGAACACACCTGCGTACCCAGCATCCCCATGAAGAGCATTATCAACAGGGTCAGAAATCGAGTGTGGAAAGACAACCCTTTCTTCCTTCCCAAGTTCAAGGCAGGAGTGCCCCAAAACCCAGTTGTAAAGATAAACAATAATCTTAATGCAATTTTTCATTATAGTGCTGGGAAATCAAATCCAGGCTTGGCAGACACTCTACCACTGAGGTGCAGTCCCAGTCCTTAATGCCATATTTATGAGAAATCAAAACCAATATAAGAAAAGAAAACTCCAGGATAACAAAGTATCAAAATTTTCAATAAAGATGGGATTGGTTACTGTGAGAGGCTGAGTCATATAAAAGCTCAGGGCAAAGAGAAAAACACCAGGATTGCTGATTTGTTCTCTGCCTGCCTCACCCTGATTACCCAGCAGCCCCCTCACAGCGGAGCCCCTCCCTTCCAGACAGAACTGCTCTCCAGACTTCTGAGCTCAGGAATGTTTTGCATGTTATGTGACTATAGGCATAGGGCCCTTCATGTGATGCCTGTGAGAGTTAGCCACGTTGTCATATATCACGAGAAAATACTCAGAGCAGGGAGTGACGTTTTTTGAGAGACAAAGGCCCATGGCAAGTATGAAGATGCCTGAGAAATGGCTCTATCTGATGCGAGGTAGGAGTGGAGAGGAAGTCAGGGAGGCAGAAGCCACAAAATTGGCTGGACTAGGGTAATCAGGGTGAGGATTCTGGTGGCTGCCAGGTAGCTGAGTAGGGCAGTTTGGAGGTGCCATCTTTGGGGTGCTTGGAGGACAGAGGGTGCGGTGATGAGTCCAGTTTTAAGCATGGTGAGTGTGCGCACCTGTGGACACCCAGAACACTGTCCTGGAGGCATCTAGACTGCCAGTTCTAGAGCTCAGCAAACAGTGGGGAAGGGTTCCTTCAGCATCCCCCCAGATGATCAATGAATAGGTGGTGGCACTTGCAGAGGGGCACACAAAAGGATAAGGAATGGATGCCCACTGAGCTGGGAGCAGGTGTGCAAATCAGAATAAAATATTAACACTGAGAAGTGTCCTGCGTGGCCCAGCTTGCCCTCTCGGAGTTCTATACCATGCTTTCCTCCAGGGCGGGAGGATTTGAGTTGCAAAACAGCCTTCGGATTAGGGGTTCCCCATCCCAGCCCCTGCCTGCGCCCCTTGCATCAGCTGCCACTGATTCAGCAAAGCCTTTTCGCCCTACCAGGGACACTTGCCTTTAAAGGCAACAGAGCCCTTTCCGGGCTGCCTTACTCACTTTTACTCCGTAGCCGCTAGGGCCCGCCCCGCAAAGCACCGCCCCATTTCTAAGACTCCCAGCCCACAGGCGTGCTGGCAGACACGCACCAGGCCGGCAGCCGCCCGCATCATTCTAAGCATCTGGTACCTTCCGTCCAATCCTGGGACCTCTTTTTCTTCCAGACTGGCTGGGGCTGGAGCAGCTTGGGAAGCAACCCAGAAAAGACTGCGTTCCTTTAAGGGTTGAAATTAGCCTCCAGGGAACAAAGCTGCCAGTGTACGCACGGACTAGAGAGTCTCACCAGGTTGGGGGGAGGGGCGCTGTGGGACCCCACCTCCATCCCACATCCCCTTTAGGAGTTCAGGTAGGGGGAGATTTTGGAGATGCCCAGATATCATTGGGTTCTTTCTCTCTGAAACTCTCTGTGCCTCCCCAGTACCCACCCAATAAAATAAAGCTCTGGCCTCTACCAGATGGCATCCAAGGGTCTTTGCAACTACCTCTAGCCTCTTCCCCCTGTTCCCCCCGCTCCCCCACCCCCCAATTCCTAAAAGCCAATCACACTACAAGGAGCCACTTCTCCTGGTTTCTGCCCACAGCCTTCCCTCTATGGCACATCTTTCTGCTAAGGCTTTAAACATCTCTTGGGGTTTTTTGTTTTGTTTTGTTTTGTTTTTTCTAGTGCTCTCTCCCTAGACAGGGTTAAATTCTGTTTCCAAGGACTGAGTCTCCAAGATAATAGTCCACCTAAGACTCTAACCTCTAATCCAGTGTCTATAGCTCCCAGTGAATTTGCCTCTAAACAGTAGCCTCCAGGGGCCATAAAACATCTCAGAGGAGGACAGAAGTGGAATTCCAAGCAGACAATGGGATCTGTGTCTGGGCAGGTATGGTGAGATGGGGAAAAGTAAAGTTGTTTTCCTGGCTACTCTGCTCTTCCTTGAGTGCCATGGGACCATGGGACTGGACTTGAAATGCTGACACCAAGAGTTAGTGCAGTTTGATCAGGGTTCTGGTAGTTCAAGCCTTTAATCCCAGTACTTGGTAAGCAAGTGGATCTCTGTGAATCTGAAGCCATCCTAGTCCACATAGTGAATTCCAGGACAGCGGTCTCAAAAAAAAAAAAAAAAGAAAAAAGAAAGAATTCTTGCAATTTCTTAACAGACCCTTATCAACCCCAGGAGGAGACTTTTAGACCCATTTTAGAGATGTGGGTTTTGAAGCTGAGAAGAGATGAGCTCAGATGTTTGGCAAGCAAATTGCAGAGCTGGGACTCCGAAGTCTGAAACTTGTGGTTCAGGGTACTGTCTAGAGATACTCTTTCTTTCTGAAATCAGTCTGTCTGCTGCCTTTGTACCTCCTCTTCCCTCTGTCAAGAATGGTTTTCCCATCTAGCCACCCATTGAATTCCTATTCTACCTTCCAAACCCTGCTCTGCATCACTTCCCCCTTCCCAAAGAGCTATGTCCTGCCCACACACACCCCCCACACACACCAGTTCTTTCTGGAGACTTGCCCTATATTCTCCCTTGGCCCCCCACTGTTCCTCCAGCTTGGGGACTTCCTGAAGAAGTAGGCTCTTCTGCCTCTGTCCCTGGGAAACTGACTAGCATAGGACCATGGCAGAGAAGAAAGTGACTGGTGAGTGTGACTTGTTGGCTGAGAGACAGACATGTGCTCTTATGATGAGTGAACTGGTGCCCTAAGGAAGGGCCTGGATGAGCAGGCTCCGGCCTTGCTCCAGCCGTGACATCGGATGTACTGAGGAAAACTAACAGGTTCCAGGGTCAGAGGAAGTGAGTACAGAACAGGTCTTGGAGACAGCAGGGAAAGAAAGAGGGTGAAGTGGAGGTGCATTCCCTTTCAGAGACCCATGCCCAACCAGGGTGCCCCCTGGCACACAGCTCAGCTTTCTGTCTCTAACAGAAACTAACTTCTCCCAGATCCCTCCCTCAGCTGAACCTAGATGAGAAGCTGGAACTGGAGGTCCCTCCATCGCCTCTAGACAAGAAAATAGAGTGAACTCCGATGACCACAGTGCCACCACTAAAGAGGCTGTGGCTGCCGTACTCAGGAGCTCACCCGTAATTCTGACAGCACAGGGTTTGATACGAATTCCATTTTATCCAAAAGAAAACTGTGTTAGAGCCTGTTTATAGGTGAGCTGGTTCAATGACAAAGGTCTTCTGTGTCCTTAACCACTTAGGCACCCAGACTCTCAGGTCTTAACACTTAGGTATCACACAGAGTCAGATATAGAGGGAGGTGGTGGTTTTATAGCCTAGAGAAGCAGTGAGCATGGTTTCTAGGATCAAAAGATGAGCTTGGGCTTTGGAACAGAAATTCAGAGCACGGAGAGGGAAAAACCCTGCCTTGGAGTCAGACCTCCCGTGGTCTCTGTAATAAATGTAATACCAATTTACACGTAAACAGACGCGATATAAACACGCTCCAAATATTAACTCGCTTAATCTTCCTAACAACCCAAGAGGTTGTACTATCATTATACCCAGTTTACCAAAGTTATCCGGCAGTCGAGTGAGAAAGCCGGAGTCCCAGCGGCCGCTGAGACTCAGAGAGGTGCGCGCACCAGCCCAGAGACACACAGCGAGCGCCCCCAACAGGTGCCCCGCGCGCCCGGGGCCGGGTAATTGAGCATCCAAACCCCGGGCTGCGGTCAGGAACCCTTCGCCCCACCCGAAAGAACCACGCCCCTCGGAGCCCCGCCCCGGACGTACTGCTCAGGCTCCACCCACTCCCGGCCCCCTCCTCCGTGGCGCTGGCCAATGGCGACGGTCCTATAAAAAGGCTTGCTCCGCGCGCTCTCCGGTAAGCAGCTGAGAATCACTCGTGGAGTCTCTCCCGGCTTAGGCTACGTGGGGGGGTCCCAAGTGCGCCAAGGTGTGGAGATCCGGCGGGAGACGCAGAGTCAGAGCACGCCCGTTTTCCGTCTCGCAGCCGGCACAACTAGAGCCACGATCGCAGCGCGGCCATGGAGCCCAGCAGCAAGGTGAGTAACGGGGCTGTGCGCCCCGAGCGGAGATGTGCTGCCAAGCGCCGGGGTCGGGAGCCCGTCCGAGGCCCCGCGCGCTTCACGCGGTCGGGGCGAGGGCCGCGGATCAGGGGCCCAGGAACCGCACGTCGCGCACGACCTCGGCGGCTCCTCCCGCGCGGGGGAGGGGGCCGGAACGCGGCGCCCATTGGCTAAGAGGGCCGAGCCCCCGGCCGGGCCCCGGCAGGGCGCGGAGGAGGCGGACCCGCCCGGAGCCCGCGCCGCGCCCGGAACCCGGGCCTTGGGGGTGGCCAGGAGGAGAAGGCACTTCCTCCAGGCCTGGGTCTGGAGACTGTGCGCTGCGCATTCCTCTAGGGATGTAGGGCCTTTCTCCCAGGCTAGCCGCTGCCTAGATAGGATCTCTCATCACCTGTGAACAGTCTTACCCCGCAGGGGGCCGATTTACTATACCCCTTCAGGGTGTGCGACATTGTTTCTTTCCTGTCGCGCCTTTGCTTTGTGTAGAGTTTGTTCTAGTCGTTTTTTAAAATTTTAAAACATTTGGATTTTCCCGTCTTAGAATAGGGAGGCAAAAGGATGCGCACCTTCACAGCCACCCCTCTTCCCCCCATTCACTTTTTAAAGCTAAGAACCGCGCGGACACGGGCAAAATCCCGGGCTGCCCTTACTGTGGGCAGTGAAGGCGTGAGGTGGGACCCAGTAGTGTAAGCCCAGGCTTCCCCATGCCTCTTGAGTTCCTGTGATTTGTTTCTTGGCCCATGTACTTGAGCTGAGTGGTACGTAAAGGAAGCTCTAGTTAGCTCCCGATGGTCCTGCTGTCTTTGTAGAGTCACGATGATACGGTGTAACTTAGTAAAAATACAAAAAAAAGAAAGACTGAGGCCCAGAGTCTTTCAGAGGCCACTTAAACTGCTATCTTCGGTTTCTCCACATAGAACTTTTCTCTCCCGCTTCTTCAAAAGGAAGCAGTCTTACTATATTGCCAGACCCGGGTTGATCTGTCCGCCTTTTCCCTTGGATTTTATTTTTGTTTTTGTTTTGGAGACAAGAGTCTTACTATGCAGCCCTGGCTGTCCTAGAACTCTATATAGACCAGTCTGGCCTCGAACTCAGGTCCACCAGCTTTTGCCTCCCAGGCACCACCACACTCGGCCAAATCCTTATTTCTTGAGTGGATAAGGTGAATATTCTGAGTGCAGAAGGGTGAAGGCGAAAATCATCCGCCGCTGGCTCATGGCTAAACTGCTTTTTCCATGTCGTTCTGTGCTTCCTCCCCAGGAACACACAGACGGAAGTAAGTTTCCTAAAGTCGCACAGATCCTAAGGTCTGAGCTCTTTTCACTAGTGTTTCTTGAACTGTGTGATGTCGGGGGAGTTTGCTTAACTTCTCCGGCAGCCCTTGTGTCTGGAGCTTTCACTCCAGCGTGCTTCCACTGGTTCCACCAGTGGAATACCTCCTTCCCGTGGTTTATATCTGGACTGATGAATTCATGTACTTGAGCTGTTTATACCAATAGATTTTGTGCTTAAATAAAACGACGCTGGAAGCACAAAAGAGCAGCTGTAATACTTTGGTTTTTTTTGAGAGAGGGTCCTGGAACTCACTGTGTAGACCAGTGGACCAGACTGTCCTTGAACTGAGAGATTTACCTGCCTCTGCCTTCCAGTGCTGGGATTAAAGGCACACATTACCATGCCCAGTTTAGGTTTGTTTTAATTATATTGTGTACATTCTGGGGGAAAAAAGTCCTTTGGAGACTGCTGATTTCTCAGTCAGGGCTATAGCCTTTTGTGCTATACATTAAAACGGAATCCTGGAGAGCTGTTTAATGTCCGGCATTTCGCTGATGCACTCCTGTAGTTATGAACTCCCCTGAGTGGGAAGCAGGGAGGGGAGAGCTCTCCTTCACCAACAGGGGTTCCGTGTTTCCCTTTTTGTGGCCATCCTGGCTAGGCTAGACCATAAGCTAATCCCTGCTGCCCTTTGCTGGTAAGTCTCTTCACCCAACAGAGGACTTTAAAATAAAAAACCACAGGGTTCTTCAGTAATTGAGGCTCACGATGAGGTTTTGAATCCTCGTTGAGCTTAGTTGCCTCAACTGCAGAGTGACACCGGTTTTAATCACTAGAGGGCTAGAATTGAGCGGTGGAGGAGCCTAGAGAGATGGCTGACCCGGTAAAGGCACTTTACTGTTAGGCTTGAGGATCTTAGTTCATCCCTGGGATTCACATGGTAGAAGCAGAGAACCGATTCCAGCAAGTTGTTCTCTGACCTCCACATGCACACTGGCATGTGTTTCTTCCCGAACTACACAAATAAGTAAGTAGATGTAACTTAAAAGTTAAAAAAAAAAAAAAAAGCCAGGCAGGCTTGCAAGCGGATCTATGAGCTTGATGCTGGCCTTGTCTATATGATGACTTTCAGCTAGTAGCTAAGGCCCTGCCCCTAAATAAATAAACAAATAAGTAAGTAGAATTTGGGGGAAACAAACCCAAAATATGTGTGCCCATCCCTATAGTTGCTTCATAAGGGCCATCCTTGCTTTCTTGAATTCCCATGACATGCTGGGCCCGGGTAACCTTGAGTAACCTTCAGTCTCAGCTGAAACCTGCATCCTACCTGCCTGTGCTTTTTGGGGACCAGGATGCTGAGTTGTAACTCATTAAAGCTCTCAACATTGGTCTGAAATCTGGTGTGTGGAGATAGCAGGCACTGGGGTGGGGGATGGGAGGGTGAGTGGTGCTCAGGGTGTCAGGCCCAGAGCTGAGCCATCTAGTGTGGCCTGCCCTGCCCGGGGCTTCTGTTTCAGCTTTCTGCTGAGCACTTGGGTAATTAGGAAAGCACCTCCCAGTGCTGGGGGCATTCGCAGCTCAGGGGTAGAGCCTTTACCTAATGAGTGTGAGGCCCTGGGTTCCATCCCTGTGATGTGAAGGGAATAGATACAACTACTTTAACACTTTATCTTGAGATCCTCACTGTTGCACTGTGGGGGAATGGGAGTCCACGATGACCTTAAAGTTCAGAGAAAAGTGACTTTGTCAAGGTTATGTGCTGAGTCTCCCCACCACCCCCAAAAAACATGCTTCTAACCTTTGCAGGTAGCATGATGATTAAGGAAACTAATGAAGAGACCCAGACATGGTTTAGCTCTCCCTTTTTTTGTTTGTTTTTCAAGACAGGGTTTCTCTGCAGCTTTGGAGCCTGTCCTGGAACTAGCTCTGTAGATCAGGCTGGTCTCGAACTCACAGACATCCACCTGCCTCAGCCTCCCGCGTGCTGGGATTAAATAAAGGCCTGCGCCACCACCACCCAGCCTTAACCCTCCCTTTTACAGAGGGGAAACTGAGGCTAGTAAGGTCCGAGACAAGACTGTCAAGATTTGAGGTGTTTCTATGGGGTTGATGGAATCCCCTCTCTTATCCCATGTTCTGTTCCATCTCCCACCAGTCCCAAGTGGGCAGAAGTCCTTGAGCTTCAGGACTTCACAGCCATTTCTGGGTACTGTAGGAGTGTAAAGCTTGCCTTGGATATAAGTGGACACCTCTGTGCAGGAAGTAGCTTTCCTAGAACCTCAGTTTCTTCCTCTGGTAATTGCTGATAAGACTGTGTCCCATGTCCTCAAACAGGGAGGTGGCTGTTAGAAGTGGAAAAATCTTTTTTTTTTTCTTGGCCAGCTTAGATATACAAACAGTGTAAACACACCCAAGACCATCCTCGTCCAGGGTTGAGCCACCCTCGGGTTCCGCCTTTCCTTGCCCCTCATTGGGTCAGCCCCAAATCCCCCGCTAATCAGCTTGTGGCTTCAGAGAGCGCAGCTTTACCCTGTGCCTCCTACAGGGTATCAGGGCCCGGAGAGCTGCTCCAGCACCAAGGGTACAGACATCAAGCCCACCCCCACCCCCAGCTGACTGGCAGAGCTAAGAGGCCTGGAACAAAGGGGAAAGTGTGCAGCATTGGCTTGGGGCCCTGCAGCCTCACCCCTCACCTCTCTCCTGGGTACAGAGGTGACAAAGCCATTCAGTCTAGCAACCACTGTCCCAGGATAGCGGAGGCCAGGAAAAAAGCTCCTGGCGGACTCAACAGCTCAGGGAGGTTGTGTCCAGGCTGGCCTAGCCCAAAACAAATCTCCAATTGTTACCTCCCTCTCGGGGAGGGGTGGAGTGGAGCCTGAGGCTCTGTCATTCAGCCATGGAGCCTTGGCAGTAGCTTATGCATAAACTTGAGATTTTGCAGTAACAGAGCCAGGGGCTCCTGGGCCTCGAACCTGGCATTTGCTTAGCCAAGGCTTCAATACCCAGAAAAGGCAGAGCATTCTTGCCAGGCCCCCACCAATGAAGGCTTTAACTATCTTGGCATTTGCTGGATAGAACATCTGTCCAAACTGCTTAATTCACAGCTGAAATTGGGAGTGTCCGGGGAAGGGGTGCTCAGAAACTGCTTTATTACCATATCATATGTCCCCAGCCTATGCTCACCTTTGTGGGTCAGCTCCACTCAGGTTTGTTAGATGCGGGCCACCTTGTGCAGCGAGCTTGAGCAGTGCCAGCTCTCTGGTCTGGCTTCACAGAGTATGTGCTCAGGGCCAGGTGTCTGGAAGGCCCTCTGCTGGAGGGAGCGGGACTTTCTTGGGATGGGGTACCTGGCTAAAGGGAAGAAGAAAACAGTGCCTCTTGAGCATCAAGCTGTGACTGTCCTCCTGACCTGAGTTATGGCTTCCTGCTCGGCTTTCCTGGTATGTGGCTCTGAGTGGTCCTACAGTGTGCCGGAGTGCCTCTCCAGGATCCTAAACATATATCCATGATGCTCTAGGGTCACCTCAGCTTTGGGTACTGCCTATGGTGGCCATGTCAGTCATGTGACTGGCATGGTATGGCAGTCCTCAGCATCAGCTCGCTGGATAGTAGTGCTAGCTGCTGAGGGGATTTCCTTCAGTGGGGCACTGGCTTAGTGGCTCGATAGGCAGATTTGCCATTGACAACTGTAGGCCGCATCATTGTGCTAGCCCTGAACCGTGTGACCATAGTCAATCTTCAACCTCACCCAGACACTTGGTCTCTGGTCTCGCGACCACCATTTTCTTCTCCATAAAGAGCTTCTCCAACCCCAGCAGCCAGAGTGTGAGATTCAAGGCCCTCTTCACTCCAGAGCCGTTAGTGTGTCATGCCCACAGGCAGTTGCCTCTCAGTACCAGATCTTGTGAGTTAGTCTGCTCTGTTGGCCCTGTCCTTGCTCCTGCCCAGCTCATGTCAGTCAAGTGGACCCATGTCTTGCCTGACCAGGGAGGTTATCTCACCATAATGTTTTTTCTCTCTCCACTAAACATTTACTTGTAAGAGCTGACCTGTTTCTACAGCCGCGAGCAGTGTCTCCCAGCTAGAGTGCTGCATAGCAGGATTGCCATTCTCCCCAATACTTCTGAAGATAGTGGACTGGGCCTGCTAGGTCCTGACTCTGAGCTGTGTCTAGTAAAATTCCCAGATATTTCTGGAAAATAAAATTGGATTTTAAAAAGCACAGGAGTAATAGAGCAAACCAAAGAGAACCAGAAAAGTCAAAGGACAAGAACATCTTTCTTCCCAGTTTTCACGATTAGCATTTACTCCTAGTAACCCCTTTTGTGTATGTATAGATGTGTGCCCTCGACTGCAATGTTGGTGGATAGTTCACACTTCTGTGTTGTGCAGCCTATCCCATTCACCAGCTCAAGGTACTTCAATGCCTGTGCAGTTAAGACACTGACTTACGTCTAGCAGCCCAGGGGACTTTGAGGTTAAGGTCTGCACCGGAGATGTCCTTGTACAGATCATTAACTCTCTTTTCCTCACACAATATAATTGTACCTGGAGCTTCTGCTTTGGTTTTTCTTTTTCTAACAAGCCACCCCGGGGCTCTTCATTTCAAGCACATACAGATGTTTTGCATTCTTTCCAACAGCTGCATACTATTCCATTACAGGCATGCTTCACTGTGACTGGGAAGCAGGGCCCCTGCCCTTTTCTTTTTAATTCTGCTCATCACCTGATGCATTATATGATTTCTTTTTCTGCTCTAGCTGTATCAAATTGCATAGACAGGGATTTGCTTCGGTTTCTAACCGAATCCCATTCACTCAGGTAGCGCGGAGAAATGTGTTCAGGCACAGTCTTCACTCTGTAATGTCTAAGGAGAATCTCACGGAGAAAGGAAGCTGTAGGGGAAGGAGTTTTCAGACGGCCACAAAAGTGGAAGATCTGGACTTACACTTGCTGAGAGTGGCAGTGGCCAGTCTATGCTCAAGTTAATTTTATCAGGGCTGCAGAGATAGTTCAGCAGTTAGAAGCATTGGCTGCTCTTCCAGAGGGCCCAGGTTCAAGTCCCAGCATCCACATGGCAGCTCATACCTGTCTGTAACTCCAGTTCCAGGGGATCTGACACCCTCACACAGATACACATGCAGACAAAACACCAGTGAAAATAACATAAAAATAAATTAATATATTAAAAATTAATTTTATCTCGGCTGGGTTGGTGTCAGCTTCTTTGAGGTCCCTTTATTGACTGCAGGCTCTTACCCACAGACCAGGGAGTTATTTGTTTGCTCCTCACAGGAAGGACAGACACCCTTTTCAGCTACTTAAGGAGGGTGGTGTGAATTTTTCCTGAAAGGCTTTGAAAATCCTGCACCATTCAGGAATTGACCTTGCATCCAGCAGCTCAAGGACCTACATATTTCAGCAAGACAAATTGTCTCTAAAGGGTAGGATAGTACATACTGTTGGCTTTGTGGGCCACAAGATCTGTCTGCCTTGGCTTGCCTCAATGGCAGCTGAGTTGACGCAGCAACCATGAGCATGAGTTTTGTTAATGGTCATGGAAATTCTGATTTAATTTAACTCAACCCTACCCTTTAGAAATGTAAAGCCCATTCTCAGTTGGTAGGTGGGATCTAGTCCCTCTGCCCAGCAGTGATTGTCAGCCAACCTTGTCTTAGAGTAAACTCCAGAAAAGATGCCCAAAAGGTTCCCAGACCTTGGCTGCTGGTTTTAGAACTGATGAGACCTAGAGAGCTGCTGGGATGGAATTTGACCTACATAGAAAGCACCAGGTAGAAACCTTGTTTCCTTCAGGAACCAGTACCGGGAAGTAGTAGTGGGGAGAACCTGACCAGGAAGGACAGAACATGTGCTACCAGAGTTTGCCCTGCCCCCCATTTGAACCTTCAGAGAAGTCCCTGAACCCCAGGGTAGGAGCTTTTTCCTCTGAGCCTGCCATTCTCTGGTAAAGTAGAAGCAATCTCGTCTAGAGCAGAAAGAGTATGTTCATGGTGGTCAAGCCAGGATGTGAGCAGCCCCTGGCAGGGTGCCTGGCACATTACTGGTGCTGCTGATAAGTGCCTGGCTCCTACTCCTCCCCCTGTAAAGACCCATGTGCACCGCCTGCCTCCAGGGCCACCACAGAGTGCCCAGGACTCAGTCATGCAAGTTTTTTAACACCACTAGAAGGCTTTAAGGAAACTGATTCAAGAGGAATCAGGGCCTAAGGTCACTTGAAGGTCAGCATTGTGGGATTAGAGCATCACTGTTAAGATTTGGGAGGCTTGATGGAATCAGTAAAACAGCGGGCTAGGGGTCCAGATAACATTATCTTAGCCTTTATGTTTGCTAAGAAACCAGGGTCCCTGTCTCCAACCTCACCTTCCTTATCTATCAAGTGATCATGGCACATGGGTGTGCAATATCTCGATTTTTTTTCTTTAAAATACTCAGAACTTTGCTCAAATGCATTTTTAGAAGAGGTGTGTGTGTGTGTGTGTGTGTGTGTGTGTGTGTGTGTGTGTGTGTGTGTGTGTGTGTAAAGGGTGTTGGACCTCCTCCCTGCCCCATAGGACTAAAAAGCTGAGTGGCTTGTCCTCCACACCCAAAGACCATGCAGGAAGCAGCAGAGTAAGATAGAGTGACTCTCCTCCCACAAGGAAACATCCTGCCTCTGCCTCCTAGTGGTGATGCCACGTGCCCTCCCCCCCCTGCCAATATTGACGAAGAGTCTGCTACTGGACAAGCCAGGCTGGAAGAGCACATGGGCGGGGTTAAAAGGCCAGTGATCAAAAGCTATTCACTGTGGCCTGGGCTGTTCAGTCATCCCAGCTAGTGGGAATAAAGATCCCCAAAGCTAACACTATACCAGTTGCTTCCTAGGATAGGGAAGAGGGGGACCTCTGTGTGCGGGTGCCTGAACTCAGATGAACTGAGAGCCCTTGGAGCACCTAAGGGATTTGAACTCTGTCATCTGACTCAAAGGTCTGCTCAGAGGGCTTGGGAAGGGCATCAGCCATTTCCGCTCCTCAGAGCTCTGATGTTCCAGTATACATAAGGTTTCATTCTGACGAAACATACACGGCATGAGTTTTACCCGAACAGTAAGTTGAGAGGTGGGTCTTTATGGGTGTTCTTCACTCCTTCCCACCCCTGGCATTATTCTGCTGCAGGGGAGGCAAAGCCAGGTTTCCTTCTCAGAGTCAGCAGTTGCTGGCAGATGAGTATGTTAAGCTGGGGCTGTGGAGCACACACCAAGGGAAAGACTTGAAAGGGTGTGGGATGTGCTAAAAGATAGCCTCGTTCTCAGGTGCAGTTTGCAGCCCTCCCTAAGACACAACCATCACAGCCTGGTAAAGATAAGCACATGTTAAGTGGATTTCAGTTTCATCTGCAAGCTAATAGGAGCAGATGGACGATGGTGGCCCAGCTGAGGGTGGCTTCCTGTTCTGACTTCATTCAACAAACACTTGTTGATTGAGATTTCCCAGGCCCTAGAAAACCAAGGCTCAGAGGTAGGGCATGCCTCAAATCCTAACAAGGTAAAATTGACATGGTAGACTGCATCCAAACTTTATTCCCCTTAATTCTAAGTCGGCAGTGATCAAACAGGATGTGGAATGTGATGCAGGGGGTGGAGGACCTGGGGCAGGTGACAGATCTTGGGGCCCATTCCTCCCCTTTAGCAGGCTCACTTTGCTAAACACTCATTTTCTTAACCTGGCCATATCAGCCACCCCGGTTTCTACCTCTGCACGAACTGTGCTGTCTACCTGGAATGTAATCCTGCTGCTGCCTTCCTACTTGGCAGACTGGGT
Source organism: Dicrostonyx torquatus (assembly GCA_028555095.1). Taxonomy (NCBI): domain Eukaryota; kingdom Metazoa; phylum Chordata; class Mammalia; order Rodentia; family Cricetidae; genus Dicrostonyx; species Dicrostonyx torquatus. Next base: position 334,357 of record JAQHUG010000284.1, read on the forward strand.
GCTTGCCCTTCAAGCTGATTCCAATGTCACCTACTGGGAATTGAGTTTTGATTGCCCACAGGGTAAACTTAGAAGTGTGTCTTCCAGAGCCTCTTCAATTCCTCAAGCACCTCTACTGAAATCCAGATGCCATGGATGGTCATCGGGTCTCCCTCCCACACACAGGAGCTTACTTGACTTTATTAGCCATCTATCCCCTTGACATCAGGCATGGGCCTCCTGGGTCCTGAGCCCCAGTTCTTGCTCATGGCAACTGGACCTGTTCACCGAGTGTTTAAAGTTCTAACAAGGCAGCCTGCTTAGGTAGATATAGCCCCCATACTTGGTAGGCAGGTCTTTTGCCAGTGGCAAAGTCCCTTAGGAAGGGGTTTGTCTTTGTTCCCCAGCAGCTTCCCACCCCTCCCCGCCAATCCCCCCCATCACTCTCACCCCCACCCCCTGCCTGTTGAATAGGGCCTTAAGGAAGACACGCCTAAGGATCTTTGTCGTCAGAGCCAGACTGTCATAGTGCACACCTCACCTATCCCATTGCAGCAGCCACTACTCATGTTCTACCTGCTTAATTGTTGAAATATAATAATAAAATACTTTGTTATAAGTAATGTGAAATCTTGGGCTTATAAAAATTTATTGTAGGTGAGTTCAGTCACAATGTTCAGAATTCAAGAACCTGCACAAGGGTCTAAAATGTAGTATGATTTTTATGTTACCTCTGGCCAGCCACCCAGGACCCCCAGTGTTCATTATTATCTAGCCTAAGGTAGCCCTAAACTCAGATCTTCTTGCCTCTGCTTCCCAAGTGCTGGGATTAAAGATGTGTACTCAACCTTTATTATCCTTTATATACATGCATTTAAAAGTGGTTATTCATATTCCTCCCTCCAATTTTTTTTCATATCATCGGTGACATTCAATATGAATGCTGCTGAAGCTGGCTTTTACACTTATAATTGAGATTTGGAGACTGTTCCAAACCAATACATCTGATATATTCTTTAATATTCCATTATATTGCTATGCTATGGATTACTAAACCATAGGTGTGTTCTAATTTTATTTCTGTTCTAGCATGTATTAGAAAATGAATATTTGCATACCTTAAGAATTACACCTGAGAACAAACCTGAACATGTCCCTCACAGACAGCCTGGCACATGGTGGGGCCCAGCTGTCACCACTGAGCCCTGCCACTGATGTTCAGCACAGCCTCTTGAGTCCCAGTAGTCACCTGATGACCCTTGGCATAAGCTCGTCATGTGGTCACTGCCCACTCCACCATCAGCCGTTGGTCTGGAGGCTCCCTAGAGAGCTGGGAGGCAGGAGCTTTGAGGAACCCTGCCTTTCACTTTGGTCCCACAGTTGGGAATTGAAGGGAAGCCTCAAAGGATGAGTTCGCAAGGTCGGCCAAGGAGAAACAGGCAGGCCATTAGAGGGCAGGCCCCAATATTCTGCTGTGCACGCTGGGGCAGACACAGACCTTCCCCTTTCTCAGCCTCTGATGTGACAACTGTCACTTTGGCAATCCTTGTCCTGCAGGCTTCTGGAAAATGAGAAGACCTAGGAACAAGTCTGCTTAACAGCTACGCCCCGCTCTATCTAACAATCTAGAAGTCAGCACTGCTTCTCGGTACTGTGGGGAAACAGGCCCAGAGTCCCAGACAAGCCAAAGTCCGGTTCAGACGATCCTTCACTGTTCTAGAGTCTCATGCAACTCAGAATACCAGGATTCTCCTTCTGGACCTGCAGTGCCCAGCACAGTGCAGGTGTTCTACATCTGTAGATTCCTCTCTGTTTTCTTTTTTGGCATGTCTCCCCAGCTCTGTTTTCCCACACCCAGTTAAGGGCCTGCCTCGTGTTGCCTTTCTTGGCTTCCTCGTTTGAAAAGCTGGAAGGAGTCCCTTTTGTCTATCCAGGTGGACACTCACTGGCCTTTCACCTCTCTACGCAGGCAGGCCCTTTCACCTGCTGGCCTCTCCCCTACCTGCTGCCTCCAACCCTGTGCTCCTTAGGATCCGGCACTTAGTCACCTCGCGTCATGGACTGTTTGAATCGATTTCTGGCTGGTGTTTCACCTGGGCACAAGTGACCCTGAAAGCTTATGGTTTGGGGATGGGGGCATTGGTGTGAGGAGCATTGAATCGCATCTCCAGGGCCCCGAGTTCTAACCCTGATCCCGCTGAAGACCCCTGAGTAGATTGGAACTTTGGTTTCCTGCTCTGCTTTGCTCCTGGCCCTGGAAGGGTGGGGAAGGGCAGTGTCCTGTCTCCAATGCTGAACAATGTGATTGTTCCCATTTTGCAGATAGGCACATAAAAGGTAGGGATGCAGTGTGGGGCAGGGAGGCCCAGACTGCTGTAATTGCCATGGGCTAGACCATTGCCCTTGGCTTCAGATCCAGAGCTGTTCTTCCCCATTTGCACTGTTCCTTTCATTTAGTTTGGCCTTCCTGGCACAAGCGGGAAGGTTGGTTCCTGGTGCTCCCAGAGTCTGGAGCCACCTGAAGTGCAGACATCACTCTACCTGGGGAATGAGACCTGGAAAACTCAAGGCCTCTCTCGAACTGTGTACAGAAGACCCTGCTTCCTCTGTCCTCAGAGAAGAGTCTAGAAGTCAGCTCAGCAGGTTTGGGCACCCGCGGCCAGGAAGTAGCCAAGTTTCCTGGGAGAAGGATAGGTGTGTTGCCAGGAGTTAGGCGAGTCATCTGAACATGAGACCCTGCCAGCATTGGCTTGGCTCTGTAGTACTCAGGGCCCAGACATGTCTGTAACACTGTGATTTCTTCCTCTGCAGAAGGTGACTGGCCGCCTCATGCTGGCCGTGGGAGGGGCAGTGCTCGGATCCCTGCAGTTCGGCTACAACACCGGCGTCATCAATGCCCCCCAGAAGGTAAGTGCTACACCATCCCACCCATACATACCACCACCACCCCCGTCCCCATCCACATAGTCATGGCACCTCCTGGGTGTCTGCCATTGACATCAGCTGGAATTCTAGGATCTTGGTAGGTCACCTAGCACAGACATTTACCATGATCAGTATAGCGGGCTTTGTTTACACAGTTTTGGGGCTCTCGAGCTCCACACCTGCCTCAGGGCAGGTCAGGGAGACATGGTCAGAGTGGAGGAACCTCCCCCAATGCCACTGAGGTGGACAGAGCCAGTGTGCAGAGCCGTCCTGTTGTACAGTTTTATGTCCTCACACCCCATCCACATACAGCACAATCCAGTTCCAGATTCAAACTCCTTCCTCTTCTGGAGTTTCCATGTCAATTTAAGCAAACATGGCTGCTTGCCCTGACGCACCACAGGAGCTAGAGGCCTGACTTCCTTCTCCCCATTGCACATCCCAAATCTGTCCCCACTTGCTCTCTGGGAGTCTACACTGGAAAGGACTCTGGCAATTGCCTGCTTGTTCTGGGAGAAGAGAGGGGGAAAGAGGGTAGGAACAGAAATGGAGACTGTCACAGTCCCTCCTCCACACTAGGCATTTTGTGTGTGTTTATAAGGTTGGGTGCTGGTTTCTATTTTATAGACCCGGAAAATGCCTGCCAGGGCTGATGAAATGACCCATGGGCCCAAGGTCATATGCTAGTGAATGGTGGCATCTGAAGCCAAACTCTTTGTTTCCATAGCCTCGGGCTACCTTTCTGACCCAACACTCTCTTGCCCTTTTAACAATTCCTACTTTCACAGAGATGGGAAATGGAAGTAGACAGCCCTCCCGGCAGGCCAGGACTGTGCTCGCTAGCCAGACTGATGAGGCTAGACAGCGAGTGCAGTGAGCCTGGGACCAAAGGCCCAGCTAAAGCACCAGACTGTGTGAAATTAGACCTGGGCTTCTTCCAAGTAGGTGGGGCTTGGCTATAGGGGCCACGCCTGATGCTGGTCACTAGAAGACTTGGCTGCTGACTCATGCTGAGCTGCAGCAGCACTCATGGGATTTTTCCGGGATCTGACATGGCGACCGTGAGCCCATGCTTTTACTAAGTGCATAGAACAGTTCCCAACAAGGTGTGTGCTTTGGAGCAGGCTCTTTCTGGGAATCTGAGCAGATGGAAAGCCTGTGAGACAAGATAGGAGGAAGTAGGAAGATAAGTTTGCACGTCGAGGTTCCCTACACACCCCCAGATTCTGAAGTAATTGGTGTGGGATGCTGAGGAAGCGCCTTAACTGTTTCCGACGGGTAGCTGAAGTTGGGAAGTACTGGGTTAAGCAATGTCTCACTGTGGTTACAGTGAGTTGGTGACATAACTGGGATACAGGAGGAGTTTTTCCCAACACAGACAGGGTGGAGTGAGCAGGGAGGTGGCAGTAAGATGACAGATGCACAGAGAGCTACAGCCTCCGTGAAGAATGAGTATTTCGGCATCTCAGGAAGGTGGGCTGGGGGAGAAGAGAATTTGGGTTTACAGCAAGTCAGAACTGGACCAGTATAGTCCTTGCACGAATGACTTGGACCTGCAGCATAGCCAGCCCCCAGCTTGGCATGGCAAGCCAGGTAGACAGGTGGAGGATATCATGAGGACCTTCAAGCCCGTGGAGGAGGACAGGCCTGATTAAATCAGTCTTTGGAGATATTCAGGCACCGGGAGCTGAGGAATAGATCTGAAAGTGAGCTGGGGTTAGAAACACTCACAGATTAGTGGAGTAAGAACAGATGGTGGGTGCTGGGGAGATGGGTCAGTGTAAAAGGTGCCTGCTGCCAAGCCTGACCACCTGAGTTCGGTCCTAGGACCCATGTGGTAGAAGAAGAGGACAGATTCCTACAAGCTGTCCTTTGATCATAACATGTCAAAGTATACATGTACCCTCCCCATACAAATGTCGTCTGCTTTTCTTAATCTGGAAAGGAGAGATAGACAGGGTTTAGTCAATCAGTTCAGTATGAGAACATGGGGGAGTGGGGTTCAAGAATGGCTTTGTAGTTTTGGTTTCAGGGGAGGAGTTAGTAGGGGTGAGGTAGCAGGAATCTGTTGTCTGCCTTTGAAGATATGCAGAGGTGCTCATCCATTTGACCTGGCTTCTTGGACACAAAAACTGAAGAGTGATTGAGTGAGAGTTACTGCTATCCAGATGGGAATGGGGGAGGATCTCTGAAGTAAGGAGAGCAGGAGTTTAGCTCATTCCCAGTGGCAGATAGAGAGGACCCTAGGGAGAGGAGCTGACATCTAAAGTCAGGTGGGCATGCAGGGTATGGTGGTGCCCACCTAGATAGAATCCCAGCAGGTATTCAAGAGGTAGAGGCAGGAGGCTCAAGAGACTTGAGGAGACTTGATAGAGAAAAGATCAGAGTGACTGGAGGCTTGACATAAGGTTGGTGTTTGTGCGGGGATTTTTTTGTTCTTATTCCAGATTTCTTTTTTTTTTAATATTTATTTATTATGTATACAAGATTCTGTCTGTGTATATGTCTGCAGGCCAGAAGAGCGCCCCAGACCTCATTACAGATGGCTGTGAGCCACCATGTGGTTGCTGGGAATTGAACTCAGGACCTTTGGAAGAGCAGGCAATGCTTTTAACCACTGAGCCATCTCTCCAGCCCTTCAGAGGGCTAAATAAACACCATTTAAGGCATGGGTATGGGTCTGGGGGTTTCTGGTGTTATTGAAGTGTGGATTTAGGATGGATTTGTTGAGAAGTAGGGGGTCCAGGATGTTGCTATTGTAAAGGGGGAGAGGGACACCACAGGGGAATTGGGAAAGGCCTGAACTATCCATAATGGGATCAATCTTTCTTAGTTAAAAAAGAAAGAAAAATAATAATTACAAAATCATTTAAGATCAGCCATTTCAATAGTACACATGCTCATCGCGACGCCGGCTATGTGAATCAGCAGAGGCTCCAGTTGTTGTTCGGCTATCCTCTATTGTGCATACTGCCCGCCATGGTTACATAAGCCTGTATGTATTGTGCTAGGCATATCTTGTGATTGCATTGTGTTAGTATTCCCTCAAAAGTTCCCCAAAATCACCCCGACAACCCAAACCAAGGAAACCAACACCAGCACAAATACCGAGTTCAAAAATCAACCCATCTCAAGAAACAGGGGGAGGCATTAGGAAAGGGGGAGAGAGGGGATATGGAAGGGATCTTTAAGGAAACTTAGTAATTGGATGGAAAAGGATAGTGCGGCTCTATGCTGGGCTGTGCAGCTCGTTGTTGCTGTCGCCCAGGGGGCCTGGGGTGGGCGCCTGTGCGCCCGCCCTAATGTTATAAATATGTGTGTATTAGTGGTTGATAGGATTGAAAGATGAATGATTAAAAAGTGTAGCCAGGGTTAGTAAAGGTGCAGGTTTGTTTCCATCTCTTTGTGGTCCTCTGTTGGTGAGTGGTGGGTTTTGTTTGGTTGTGGGGTGGTTTGGGGGCGGGCAGCAGCCGCGCGCCTATGTGGCCCAGGTGGCCCTTGACCTTCGGAGCCACCAGCCTCGGCCTCCAGCGAGCAGGGCTAACAGCTGAGACCTAACATATGCAGGAGTATGTGAGTGTAAATTTGTCCTCTTATGTATACACATTCCACGTGTAGTTGTGGTGAAATTTGGAAGGTTTTTGATAAGTGGTTATCTTAGGGAGTGAGGCTGGGTGGCTATGTGATCAAGGAGTTGGCTGCATTGAATGGGCAATCCTCCAATCAACTCCACGAGATCTTTCTTCTGCCATAAGACACTCCTGAAAGGCTTCAAACACGAAAAACTAATTAAACATGAAAATGTCCTGGATGTCCAAACACAAATCCCCATCAAAACAGATCAACTCCCTGCACATCCAAGCGTTTCAGAGAAAAGTTCCTTCCTTTCCTTGAATTCGTAAAACAAATGCGAGAAACGTCACCCTTAGAGTCAGCTGCCGAGCTCGCGGGCACTGGGCTGGGGGGGGCAGGGCACCAGTCTAGTTTCGCTGAAGCAGCGGTCGACCGGTGAGTCTCCCTTTCTTTCTTCCTTTCTTCTTTTTTGTTTTGTTTTTCTCTCCATTTGATGAGGGGCAAGACCCAGCACATCCAAGAAAGAGGCTCCCATTGAACCCATAGAGACTGTTGGGAGGGACCTGATATCAGCTCAGCCCTTCTTGTTTGGCAAGGGAGGATCCTGGTCTGCAGAGGAAGTGAGGCCTTGCCTGAAGTGACCTGGCTTTGCCAGTGAAAGAACTGAGCTAGACCTGCTTTCTAGCTCCAGCCCAGTGCCCCGTGGCTGAGCTGACTCCTCCTCTCTAGGGACACAAACTGTATGTAGCCTTTCTCCTATCACCACAGACCCTGACCGCTGCCTTAGTCTCCTATGTGTGTTCTAAATGCTTTAGAAATGCTCATCCGGTTGTTCTCATCAGAACCTCGGGAAGTAGGCACCATAACCTCCATTTCCTGAGAAAGGAGTGTAGAGGTATGAAGAAGCTACACCAAGGATACACCATTAGCACAGAGTCTGGGTCTGTAGTGTGTTCAACCTCTTGAGAGACAGGTGCTGAGAAAGGGTGGCATCCAAACATTCGCTCTCTCCCCCTCCTCCTCCCTTCCTTCCTCCCTCCCTCTGTCCCTACCTGGCTGGCCTTGAATTCACACAGATCCCCTGCCTCTCTGCCTCTGGACCCTTTCTCACCCTTGTCACACTTCTAGCCCACTGTGCTCTGAGCTCAGAGCCGAGTCAAGTCCAGTCATGCACAGACAACTCAAGAACTTCCCACACAACTGTTGCCCAATCCCTTACACCCTCATACTGCCACAGGCCCGTCATTGCGAGCCCCCTTAGTTCCCCATGCCCAGCATCAGTGACACTTGGGTCAGACCATGTTTGTTCTACATCACAGCACCTTCTAGTCAGCTGTCCGAGGACAGTGGTAGAAACAGATGGGCGCAGAGGAGCAGAGGTGGCAGTCAGCCCTAACTGTTTTCTCAGCCTCAGCACAATGGGTACTGTGCACCAGATAGTTCTTCAGTATTTATTGTGATGGACTGTCCTGTCTGTATTCAGTAGGATGCCAGCAGGCATTGTAGACATGGCAGATGCTCTTTAAGGAGCAGATTACTCTTGTTTGAAAACAGCTTTCATGGAAGGAGTGGCCAGGGGGACTTCCCAGAGGGGAATTGCATTCCCTGAAAGGTGATCAAATAGAAGGGAAAGAGCATTTTGAGATGTGGGGTCACTGTCTGCCCAGAAAGGATATGAGTCATAGTGCTGGTGAAGAGACACTTCATCCTGAGGCCTGAGAGGGCTCTGCTTGCTGCGACTGCCACAGTGAGGTGAAGTCTGTCTACGTGGGAAGCTTCTGCAGGCTGTGGAGCAGGGAAGGAATCCCTTGCTAGGGAAGAGGCCTGTCCTTGCTGAGGAGGAAGGCCAGCTCTGGATTTTCTCAAGCAGCCTGGGTGGTCTGACTCTGCTTCTAGCTTTAGCCTGAGCCCCTTCCTCCTTGGTTTCAGAGAGGGGCCCCTGGGGATACAGTGGGTGGGACTGTCCAGACCCACCTGGAACATCTGGCCCCGGGTTCACAACTGACCCTCGGGTGTAGCTGCATGTTACAGAGACAAGCCCTGGGAGGGGAGAAGAGATACAGGGGCCAGCGATCTGGGAAAGAAGAGAGACTGGGTGTAGGGGTGAAGGCCAGGTCAAGCGACTGAGCTGGACGACCTGACTTTCTTTCTCCTTGTAAGAGGAATGGGAAGGCTGTGGCCATATGCCCTTCATCCCCACAGAAAGTGGAGGAAAGAGAGCTGAGGGGGTAGTTGCTGGGATGTGGGAGAAGATTGAGGCCTGAAAGTAGAATATCCAAAGGGTGGGTTTTGAGAGCAGTCAGAGGTTTCCAAATAGACCTGCAGCAGTCTAGAATCCTGGGTCAGGTCAGCAGGGAACTCCCACTCTTAAGGTGGAGAGCCTCTTTCTCAGAAACCTAGGAACCTGGGACTTCAGCCCTCTAGGGTTCCTGAGTCACACCCTTGGGTTTCTTCGGGTTCGTCTTGCCCTGTGTAGTTCATAGAGTAGTCACCTGTGCTTAGCAATGTAATCTGGGAACCCTACCTCACCTGTTCCTCTGTAGTTTATGTATTTGTTTGAGTCTTTTTGGATTTGCTTGTTTTTGCTTTTCTAAGGCTTGAACCTTAGGGCCCTGTGTATGCTAAGTAAGCATTCTACAATGTAGTCACCCCCTAGTGTCCTCCTGCTTTTCTCTGAAAGGTGGCTTCTCTCCTTGGGAGCAACAGTGACATCAGTAGAGGTTTATTCTGTGTATAGGCTACGTGTTCTGCCTCACGTCCCTTTACAAGACTGCACCCCACCACCACAGAGAGGAAGTGAGTACTTCCTCTGTAGAGAGCAGGCTTGCTCACCCACAGTTGCCAGGGCCTGGGAGAGTGTGACCTTGAGATTCCCAAGATGCCCTTGGGCGTGTGCAGCTCCCTCTCCTGACCCCAGGAGAACTGCCTGGTGAGGAATAGCTTTTTCTTGCAAACTGTCCGAGCCCGAGGACCTCAGCTACAAAGAGCCAATGTGCTTCCCTTACGAGCCTGGGTACCTTCTGCACAAACCAAGAGCATCACTAGGACCTCACCTCCCGTGACAGGCCAGTTCCATGACTGTTCTTTCAACTGACCAGAACCCTCCCTATCTCCCAGTACTCAGGAGGCAGAAGCAGGCAGATCTCTGAGTTCAAGGACAGCCAGGGCTTTGTGGAAAGACCTTGCCTCAAAAACTTTTGTTTTGTTTCTTCTAAATGTTTGTGAGTGTTTTGCCTGCAAGGACTTCAATAACTTTAAATTCTTCTTGCGGGTCTTCTTGGTCGCCCTGAGTGACCAAAGGGACAGAGACCCAGTTCCCAGTTGTGGGTCCTGAAGAAGCACTTGCCACTTATCTCTACGGCTCCCTTATTCAGAACGGCCTGTTCTCTGCAGAGCCTGATAAACAGGGCCTTGCCATTCCTGCAGTTCTCTAGGATGTGGCATCCCTTGAAGAACACAAGTACTTTGTTTTGTTGGCTGCAGTCAGCCTGGTCTCTGCCCTTGCCCTGTAAGGTCAAGGGTTTCTAGGAACAGAGCCTAAAGTCTCTTTGAATCAAGGTACCCCTACCATTGGCTCTGGCCCCTGACCTCCAGGAGGACCAACTCCTGAGAGTCCAGAAATCTCTGGGCTAGATCTCAAAGGCAGGATCTCTGGGCTAGATCTTCCTAACAGCAGGGAGGGAGGTGGGATGGAGGCTGGATTCAAGGGGCATGACTCTTGATGTTAAACTGTGGCAGGGAAGTGTACTCAGACTTAGTCAATGGCTTTCACTGAACTGGGGTCAGGACAGTGTGCGCTGGGTACCAGAAGTTGGTGTCCTGAATTTCTCCTGGTACTGTAAAGGAGGCCATCGTGTGCCATAGAGATCTTTCTATGACAGTCTGCAGGTGTTCAGAGTGGCCATCTTGTAATACCATAACAGCTACAGAGTGGCTCAGCGGGAGGGCACTTGACCTGAGTTTATCCCCGCACCACAAAACAAAGTCATGTAGAAAATATTCCTGAGGGCTAGAAACGCTGGCATCCTGGCACTGCTCTTCCATCTGTAAACGTGCCCACTGTGCCACCAGTCGTAAAAGCTGAGCACAGAGCTGTGGATATCTATAGCTTGGTGGGAGAGCCCTTGCCTCATAGGCCCAGTCTTCACTATAGCAGAGATAAAGTGTTTAGCACACATGGTCTTATACAAAGTGACAATAGGGGCTGGAGAGATGTCTCTGGGGTACAGAGTATGATTGCTCTTGCAGAGAACTCAGGTGTAGTTCCCAGCACCCATACCAGGTGACTTGACAACTTCCTGTAATTCCAGCTCCAGGGAATCTGACACCCTTTTCTAGCCCTCATAAGCACCTGTATTCGTGTATATATACAGATATGCACATATAATTTAAAATAAAATTTTAAAAAAACTATAAAATGGCAATAGAGGTAGCTATTTTATCTAGTATTTTTTAATTATAGCTTTACAGTGAGTTCCTTTTACACATCGAACAGCCTGGTCGCGCAGCAGCATCCTGGCGGATCTCATGTTTGCAATCTCTTAATTGCACCAAGAGCCCCTGAATGACCCACACCACTTAGGTTTATTCTAAATGCACTCTGATGTTCGCATAATGGAATCACCTAATAACACACTTCTTAGACTGTGCCCCCACTAGTGATACGTGACTGCAGTGCTGAAGTCAGTGTCGGAGAAGAGACGGTCGGAGCTCAGAGCTGCTGGAACTTGCCCACAGTCAACCTGGAGCAAAGGGATCGGCCTGGGATCAGAACCTGATTGTATTTCCATTCAGAACTAGGTTCTGACCCTGTACTGTCTGGCTTCTCTTTATACAGCAGACAAGAATGTGCTCAGACTGCCTTTTTCCAGTCAGTCTGTCCTAACCCCTGGAGCCTGGCTCTGTCAGGTTTCTGGACTTGACATACAAACGACAGTGGAGCCAGCCCAGGCCCAGTGGGTACCCTAGGGGCTGCTCCACACCCTTTTCCTTTGGCAGCTACACCTATCCATCCCTTCCTTTCTGCCATACTTCAGTATTAGAATCAGAAGGACTCGAGAAGGGGTGGCTATGGAGAGGGTATGTGCTGCTGTGGGCAGACGCCTGCAGTGTGCACCTAGGGAGGGAATAGCTTGTGTCAGTGCGGGATTGTGTAAGAGGTGCAAGTGATAAGGATGGAGGAGGGGTTGTTTGTGACTGGCCAAAACCGAGAGACTCATAAGTACAATATGATCCAGGCACAGTCGCTCACATTTATGATCCTAACATTCAAGAGGCTGAGGCAGGAGGATTGCTGTGAGCTCCTGAGACTCTGTTTCAAAGAGAGAGAAAGAAAGTGAGAAGAAATCAAAGAATAGTATGTGTCATGTCAGGGCATGTACACAGAAAGTTGTTTCTCCGTGTATACCTGCCCATGGCTACATGTATGCTGGGTGGGTCTGGCTAAGTCTGTGGCACTGGGCGTTGTCAGTATGGCCTGACAGTGTGGTGAGTGTGTGAGATCCAGTGCCACCTGCCTATGGCCACATCCTTGGCACTAGGTTAGGCCCTCCCTGGTGTGGGGGCAGGGCTGATGAGTAGGCCCACACCAGGACAGATGTCTCCAGTTCCTGAACCACTTCCTTGCCCAGGGCCTTTCCCCGAATTTCTCAGCTGAGCACTTAGAAAAGGAAGGAGGCCATGGTTCCTTCAAGGTGGCATTTCCAGCCAGCCACAGGGGAGCTGGCCTAGGAGACAGAAAATGACAGTATGCCTTAGAGCGTGTCCTTTAGTCCTCCAGGCTCAAAATGCAGAGTCAGTGTGCACTTCCCACAGGCCCTCAGAATGGCAGAACCTGTCTGTCCAGCTGTGCTTCCTCCCCAACAGGGGGTTGGAAGAGGGCCCAGGGCCTACAGCTGTGACCTAGCGGCCTACAGTGTATAGGGAGCCACTTGAAAGGGGGCAAATGAGCAGAAGCATTTTTTTTCCTGTGCCCAAACTGGCTCTGTCATCCTTGCCATCTTCTCCAGCAAGTCTTTAAGCACCTTTAAGGATGGGAGAGCCCAGTCCTCTTCTCACCCTGGGAAACTGGTCCTATATAAAGGAAAGAAGCAGGTGAAGAACGCAGTGTGTTTGTGGAAGAGCCAAGTCGGGGCATCTTGGGGTGAAGTGGCCACTCTGTCTGGAGGGGCCACCTACCCAGGATCTTCTCCCTGCAGGTTATTGAGGAGTTCTACAACCAGACATGGGTCCACCGCTATGGAGAATCCATCCTGCCCACCACACTCACCACGCTCTGGTCCCTCTCGGTGGCCATCTTCTCCGTCGGTGGCATGATTGGCTCCTTCTCTGTGGGCCTCTTTGTCAATCGCTTTGGCAGGTAAGCAGGAGAGGCCCCAGCCCAAGGAGTTCTGGAGGGGGTGGGTATGGCAGAGATACCCGACTGGCCTCATCCCTGGTGGGACTGGGGGTCCTGGGAGCTGGCTGACCTGTGACCTGCTCCGCAGGCGGAACTCCATGCTGATGATGAACCTGTTGGCCTTTGTGTCTGCCGTGCTCATGGGCTTCTCCAAACTGGGCAAGTCTTTTGAGATGCTGATCCTGGGCCGCTTTATCATTGGAGTGTACTGTGGCCTGACCACTGGCTTCGTGCCCATGTATGTGGGAGAGGTGTCACCTACAGCTCTCCGTGGAGCTCTAGGCACGCTGCACCAGCTGGGCATCGTCGTTGGCATCCTCATTGCCCAGGTAAGCCGGTTCTAAGTCTACCCACCCTGTACTGCCTCTGCCCACAGCTCTGGCCCTCGGGTCACAGTCCAGCAGAGCAGAACTTCTCTCCCCAACCCTAGGATACCCTCACAGTAGGCAGGTTCCAGAGCACACATAACCCCCACCCACACCAGCCTAAGAGCAAAAGCCCTTGGCCTTCTCACCTCCCTTCTTCACAGGGGCCCCACCTCAACGTGCTGGGCTCTTGGGCCTCCAGGCCTGTAAGCCTCCATGCACACCATACCCTCTCTCCTTGAGGCTCTCTGTTCTTTAATCCTCCTGTAGCTGAGTAACAATCCCCACAAGCTGTGCTAGACACATTTATATGTGGCCTTGTCCCTTGTCCTTGTAATTTAAGCTGGTTTTACAGATGAGCAACAGGCTCGGCGAGGTCTTCCTAACAGCTGGCTGAGTGGGATGGGTACTTGAGTAGGGCCAGGGCAGGGGCACTCACGGTCCCTGGTTTCTTTGTCCAGGTGTTCGGCCTGGACTCCATTATGGGCAATGCAAACTTGTGGCCTCTGCTGCTCAGTATCATCTTCGTCCCAGCCCTGCTACAGTGTATCCTGTTACCCTTCTGCCCTGAGAGCCCCCGCTTCCTGCTCATCAATCGTAACGAGGAGAACCGGGCCAAGAGTGGTACGGGCTGGGCCCTGCCCTCCTCCCTGTCCCCCTGAGCTCAGGCCTTTTTCCCACTCTGAGCCACCCCACCTTCCCTCCGGTCCCACCAGTGCTGAAAAAGCTTCGAGGGACAGCGGATGTGACCCGAGACCTGCAGGAGATGAAAGAAGAGGGTCGGCAGATGATGAGGGAGAAGAAGGTCACCATCCTGGAGCTGTTCCGCTCGGCCGCCTACCGCCAGCCTCTCCTCATTGCTGTGGTGCTGCAGCTTTCCCAGCAGCTGTCGGGTATCAATGCTGTGAGTATCCCACCTACCCCTTCCTGTAGCCCCAGCCAAGCCCAGGCTCAAGTGTGCACCGTGAGAGAATCCCAAACTATAAGCAAATTCTGCCAAAGTAGTATGCCTATGGAACCAAAACCTGTGGCAGTATCCTCCTGCCTGAGAAGTGTTCTCTCTCCCCCCTCCCCTCCCCCGCTTAATCACCTTGGGTCCCACACCCACTAGTAACTAGCGCAGAGGCAGGAGAAGGCCGTAGCATGGCAGACCACCAACTGTCTCCCTTTCTGGCAGGTGTTCTATTACTCGACAAGCATCTTTGAGAAGGCGGGCGTGCAGCAGCCTGTGTATGCCACCATCGGCTCGGGTATCGTCAACACAGCCTTCACTGTGGTGTCGGTGAGTCTTTGCTTGCTTTTGGTCAGCAGCCAGGGTTCAGCTCGGGGCCTCATGACAGAATGACAGCCTATACTGGGAGCCAGGCTTGTGTCAATAAACTTGTAAAGCTCATTGCTCACACTGTACAGCTGATACAGGCCTCTAGGGAGGTGAGAAGGTCGAGTGCCCTCCCAAGGTCACAGCCAGGATGCTCTTGCTGTCTGATCCCCAGGGTCACCTCTCACCCTGTTACAGTTAGACTCAGAATTCTGCCCTAATCCCCTATGAGGCCTCTAAGCTTCAGCCTGGTGGGGAAAGGTGTTGTTTTCCCCATGAGTGTGTACAGATCCTTGTATCTGGCTATTGAGGTGAGCCTCTGCACGGGTAGGCTCCAAGAGGCACCAGACCAGGCAGAGGGAACATGACATTTTCCTTGTCCACAGCTGTTCGTGGTAGAGCGAGCTGGACGACGGACTCTGCACCTCATTGGCCTGGCTGGCATGGCAGGCTGTGCTGTACTCATGACCATCGCACTGGCCCTGCTGGTGAGTGGCCCTGCCCTGGAAGGACCAGGGCAAGGTAGGGTGAGGACTTGGATTTAGACAGGCCCATGCAGCCATAGCTATAGATTCCACCCTGATTTAGATCCCAAAATGCCTGTGTTAAACGCAACCTAGGCTACCCAATGTGGACATGCCTCTGGACCAGGGTCTGACCTTGTACTTCTCAGGTCGTCTCCTTCCATCTTGCTTTCTCTTCCATGGTTGGGGATTTCCTGAACCAGCACATGTGGCTGGAGAACCCAAGCTCTCATCTCCATATGAAACTGCCTTGCCCAGCACTGATCCTTGCAGAGCCTTTACCTATAGCCTCAATTCATCTCCACAACAACCCTCAGCAATATAATGTCCCCTCTGCGGCACAAAGGTACACAAACACACCTGTCTCCATTCTCCAGACCAGGAGCTGTGCACTTAGATATAGCTTGAGCATTCCTTTTCTGAAGTGGTCAGGCCAGATATGCCTTGGGTTTCAGATATGTGAATATCTATCTACATATGCACAACAGGTTACTTTCAGACTAGAACTGAGGCCTAAACATAAAATTCATGTTTCATATGTACCATCCACACATAGACTGATGGTAAATTTGAATGATATGTTTTTGTTTTTTTATCATGACTGACATGGTCAGGTGTGGAATTTTCCACTTCTGGTGTCATGTTACCAGCATTCAATTCATCCAGATTTGGAAGCATTTTGCACTTCTGGTTTTTCAGATTAGAGATGTTTAGCCTTTTTACTCAAACAGCCCCATGTTGGATAAGGAATGAAGCTAAGAATTAACCTTAGGTTGGCAGGTCCCTAGCCTGTCACTAATCACTATGACAACCTGTACCATGCAGGCATGCATACACACACACACTCCCACACTTGTCCAACCCAAGTGAGGAAAAGTCCAAGGTATGGTCCAAGAGCACTAGAGGATAAGCACAAAGTAGACCCTTAAGACTGAGACCTGACATGGGCTACCGGGGTGTCTGGTGTCTCAGTTACTTCTTTTTTTTTTTTTGGTTTTTCGAGACAGGGTTTTTCTGTAGCTTTGGACCCTGTCCTGGAACTAGCTCTTGTAGACCAGGCTGGTCTCGAACTCACAGAGATCCGCCTGCCTCTGCCTCCCGAGTGCTGGGATTAAAGGCGTGCGCCACCACCGCCCAGCCTCTCAGTTACTTTTTTATTGCTGTAATGAGACACCATGCAAGGAAACTTGAAGAAGAAAGCATTGTATTTGGGGGCTCATGAATTTAGAAGGCTAGAGTCCATGACCATCATGGCAGAAAACATGTTAGCAGGTAGGAAGGCATGGTACTGGAGCAGTTACTGAGAGCTTACATCCATACCCTTCAAACATGAAGCAGAGAGAATAGCCCGCACTTGTGACACACCTCCTCCAACGAGGCCACACCCCAACCTTCCCAAACAGTTCCACCAACTGGAGACCGTTCTCATTCAGGCCACACATTGGGTTGTGCAACAATCTGGGGGACATATCAGCCCAGACTGGAGATTTCTGCAGCTTCTCTTCCTTCTAAGAAGTCATATCCTAGCCTAACCTCTCTCCATCTCTCCACAGGAACGGCTGCCCTGGATGTCCTATCTGAGCATCGTGGCCATCTTTGGCTTTGTGGCCTTCTTTGAAGTAGGCCCTGGTCCCATCCCATGGTTCATTGTGGCTGAGCTGTTTAGCCAGGGGCCCCGTCCTGCTGCTATTGCTGTGGCTGGCTTCTCTAACTGGACCTCCAATTTCATCGTGGGCATGTGCTTCCAGTATGTGGAGGTGAGAACATCTTTGTCTACCTTTCCTCAACTGCATGTAGGGCCCCAGCATGCTATCTGAAGTACTCACCCTTGCTATTCAAGAGTCATGCTGGCAAGCGGTCGGGCTCAGAAGCCCACATCACCTGGCCAAACCCTGCCCAGCCCAGGCTCTTCCCTTAGTTTTCATGCCATTTCTGGAGCCTGTCCAGTGTGAGCACTCTCATTTAGTTTTGATAGCACCCCTGGGGAGCTAATAGCAATTCCCTTCTCCAGATCAAAGGCTCAGAGGCAGAGTCCTTTTAGCTAGGACAGAGGGTGATGGAGTGTCTGTTTTCCAGCAACTGTGTGGCCCCTATGTCTTCATCATCTTCACGGTGCTCCTGGTGCTGTTCTTCATCTTCACCTACTTCAAAGTTCCTGAGACCAAAGGCCGGACCTTCGATGAGATCGCTTCTGGTTTCCGGCAGGGGGGTGCAAGCCAAAGCGACAAGACACCTGAAGAGCTGTTTCACCCTCTGGGGGCTGACTCTCAAGTGTGAGGAGCCCCACACCCAGCCCGGCCTGCTCTCAGCAGCCCCAAGGATCTCTCTGGAGCACAGGCAGCTAGATGAGACCTCTTCCTAACTGACAGATCTCAGGCGAGCCGGGCTTGGGCGCCTTTCATCAGCCAGCAATGATGTCCAGAAGAATATTCAGGATGGCTGCAGAATTTTAATGAAAGCAAGACTGTTGCTCAAATCTGTTCAGATAAGCAACAGGTTTTATAATTTTTTTATTACTGATTTTTGTTACTTTTTTTTTTATCAGCCACTCTCCTATCTTCACACTCTAGTCTTCACCTTGAATGGCTCAGTGCCTGAGGGTGGGGAACCAAGCCCTGTCCAGACACAATGCCTTCTTCGCCAAGCTAATCTGTAGGGCTGGACCTATGACCAAGGACACACTAATCGAACTATGAACTGTGAGGCTTTACCCCAGGAGGTGGGAGCTGCCACCCCCTTCCGCAGGCCCGGATCTCCCCATTATAGGAGTCGGGCTCCATTTTAGGATTCGCCCATTCCTAACTCTTCCTTCCCAACCACTCAATTAATCTTTCCTTGCCTGAGACCAGTTGGAAGCACTGGAGTGCAGGGAGGAGAGGGGAAGGGCTAGCCAGGTTCTAGTCTCTTGTGCACTGAGGGCCAGACATCACCATGAGAAGGGCCTCGGAGGCTGAGAACTCACTGCTGAAGACATGGACACTCCTGCCCTGCTGTGTATAGATGGAAGATATTTATATATTTTTTGGTTGTCAATATTAAATACAGACACTAAGTTATAGTCTATCTGGACAAACCCACTTGTAAATACACCACCATACTCCTGTAACTTTACCTAAGCAGATATAAATGGCTGGTTTTTAGAAATGTGGTTTCAGAATGCTTGTGGATTGGGACCAGGCAGGTTTGGGTGGAAGTGAGAGAGAAGCAAAGCATGGTTGTAACCGTGCAGTGGCTTTGGACTGCTTGGCTCAGGATCCTGTCAGTTCTAAACACCTGTTCATCGTCCCTTGATTGCTTAAAAGTCTGTGTGACCTCTTACCCAGAGGAAAACCCAAGTTCTCCATTCTGGCAGTCAGCATTTTCACCATGTTCTTTGCAGACTGAGAACTGCTAGCCCTGATACTCAAGCTTGAGAATCATCCCGAAGTGAAGATAGGTGTCCTCTGGCAGGCTTCAAGAACTTTCAAATGGATGCAATCCCACAGCCACCCCAGTCACACTTTAACAAGCCTATTTTACTTCCCTGTAGCCTGTCCCTTTCCCCCAAACAAAATAAGCTATTTATGCTGCCTTAGTGAGTTATGGTGTTTGTATCCAAGGCAGCTTTACAGAAACCAGAGGCCACCTGAACAGGCAGGTCCTTCCCAGAGACCCGCCCCCACTTGAATTCAGAGGCCCTTGAAGGACCTTTCCTATGGCAGTGTAACCTCCCACCTGAATGGTTTTATCTGGCTTTTCAGCATCATCCAATCTGCTGGCTAGGCACTCAGGAAACAGTGTCCTGTCTCTAAAGGTTAGAAAACCTAGAGGGAATTTTCCTTCTTGACTAAGCAGACAGCAATAGAATCTCAGCATGAATGACAAGGGGGTTGAGGAGAGGAAACTTAACTATAGAGAAAATGTAAGGTCTTACTCCAGCCCCTTCCCAATTGAACAAAGCTGAGAAGAGCCGAGCCTGAGCTGCTGAGGTCAGGAGAGGGAGTAAGGCCGGTTAGCAAGCCTTTTGCTAACTACAAGGCCCCAGGAACCCGCCTCTGCCAAGACAGTGGAGACGTGTGAGGAGAGCTTCAGCAGAGGTCAGGCGTGGCAAGGTGGGTGGCCTAAGGCCTGAAGACCTCCAGGTTCGGGAAAAGCTGATATCACCTGGTTCGGGGTCCAGAGCTAAAAAATGCCATACTCAGCAGCCCTCCCCACCCCCGTAGTCTACCCTGTCACCGAACGCTGCGACGCGCAGGCGCAGAGAAGTGGCCGAAGTGGCTCCATCCTCCCGGTCACGCAGCAAGGACGCAGTCAGCTCTCGGTGGGCAGGGGAGGCGGAGTTAGATGGCGTCTCCACCAATCAGAGCGAGGGGGCGGGCTCCGAGCCAGGGAGGAGCGCACCTGTCCCGCAGCAGGTGAAGCCTTCGGTTTCTGATAGGAAGCCGACAGGTACCGGGATTGCTCCCTGGCGGCTTTCTCTTCTCACCAGCGCCTAGACAGTTTGGCACTTTATCTGCAGTCTTGCCTCAGTCTCCCTGGAAACAGAACTGCAGCCTATATTTTCCTTATAGTGCTGTCCGTCCACTGCAGGACGACGGTCCTTCCGCCAGTGCAAGAAGGGCCAAAGCTAAACCATTCCTAGACCTCAGTTTCCAACAGAATCTGGTCAAGACGTAAGATAAGAGCACAAGAACGCTTCCCAAACCGAATTCCTCCAACGCAGTTTTAGGCAGGAGAGCCGATTCAGAAGGTACTTTGATTAATAGGAATAGAATACCTATTGTCTTTTGACAAAAGTGCATATTCATGACCGCTCCTCCTATTCTGATTGTCTCTCCAGTCCCCAGGCAATTCAACTGCTGGCAGTACCGGCTGCTTATCCTCTCCCGGAATCAGGCAACAGCCCCCTCACTCCTCTCTCTCTCCTTTCAGTCTCTGTTCTCATGGTAGTGATGCTTCTAAAATTTAGTTATGCCTTTCTATAAACTTTTCCTGGGTCCCCCTTTTCCCTCAGTATAATGCCCATCTTTCTTTTTTATTGCATTATTACACATAATGGGTTTCATTATGGCATTTTATGCATTCATGCAATATATTTGATCATATTCACTTCCATTTCATTCTGTTATCTATCTTGCTGAGCTCTTGTCTCTACTCAACTAGACCCCTCTAATTTCATTTTTTTTAATTTTAAGAATCTCATTGTATTATTGGCAGCAGTGGTGATGGGAGCGCATGTGCGTGCGTGCGTGTGTGTGCGTGCGTGCGTGCGTGCGTGCGTGTGTGTGTGTGTGTGTGTGAACTCAGGCTTTAGTGACAAGCACTTCTTCCTGCGGAACTATCCTGCTGGTCTTTCCTCCTCCTCCCCCTCCCTTTCTCCTTCCTACCCATGAGTTTTCACTAGGGTTGCTTGCAGGAGCATCGGTGAGAGCTTGTTTACATGAGCATGGGCTCGTGGCCAGTCTTAAAGAAACTACCAATCCGTCCCTCATCAACCATTATATGCCTCTAAGTCCTCAGAGATGGGTGGAGTCCCTCCTCCCTGAGAGGATGTTAATGGCCCAGTCTTGTGCAGGTCATCAATCACAGCTGCTGTGAGTTCCAGAGCAGACAGTCAGTATCCTGCCCAGAAATCAGACTCCCAGAACTCTCCACATCTTTCTGTTCCCTCGTCCTTTCTACCCTTTCTTCCTTGGTGACACTGAGCTTCGAATGGAGCAATATGGATGCCCCACTTATGGCTAGACAACTTTAACCAGTGTTTACTTTAAGAGTCTACAATGACTTCTGCCCGCTGCCTGACGCTTCCCTGACAGAAACTAGCGGCGGCACTAATCTATGGGATAAATATCAGAAGGCAAATTGATGGCCATGCCATGTCTATTTAACAAAACAGCTGTAGCTTCCCACGAGAACCTGTGACATTTCCAGTCATGGGCTTTGAAAGGGGTTACAGGACCAGACATGAGTTCTCTTCCTGTAGAGCAGGCCTCAGTTTCAATCAGAAAGTACTTGATGATCCCCATATCAGAGTGGATTCAGTTGTAGCAGTGGGCACATCTTTAATTGCCGTCTTTCTTAGTGTGAAAATTCAAGGATCTTCATGATGGTCTTTTCACCAATATCCCTCCCCCTCACCCCTCATCCATATCCTCCAGAGACCAAACCTTTTGGCTACCACATGCCCTTTCCCCTCTGTGTCTTTAGGATACACTTCACACAGATTCCCTCCCCATTACTCCTGTTTCCCATTCATCAGGCAGCCAGCCATTCTCAGGAGGGAACATCCAGGCCTGGCCTAGCCATTCATTGGCACACTGCTGCCTACTAAGTGACTGGTGGGTCAACATTTAAGCCAGGGCTGATTTTAACTTCTGCCTCTCCTGTTTAGAGAAAAAATGGCTTTGGAGAGGACAGGTCCATTTGGTCACTTTTTTCCATCCACTCAAAGTGATTTCACTAAAGCAACATCTGCCACACAGCTTAATACTCCACGCTGTTGCATGATACAGTCCAAAATTTTTAATCAAATTCTGATTCTTAGAGCCCACACAGTGTGCTCAAGGACCTATGATCCAGCCAGGCTGAAAGCTCCTTCCAGTAACTGTCTTAATCTAACACTTTTTTCTTGGTCTGCTTTTGTTCTGTTGTTATGTGAACTTTTATTGGGGAGACATGAACAAAGATTTATGCACCCCAGATAGGGAACCAACGAAAGAACAAGGGTGCCCCTCAGGCCTAGCTTTGAGAACCAATGAATGTAATGGCCTTATTTCCAGGGACATAGGTGACCCCCTAAACAGCCACACCACTGAGGAGTCTCCCCACAGCATGGGTTATGAGCTACCCACAGCTTCACAAATGGAGTCCCTACTTCACTTATTAACCTTTCACCTTCTAGAAACTCCAGAGTCTTCTCAAGACTGTGTAGCTGGGGCGAAGTTTGGGGGAAGGTTCAAGAAAGAGTGACTGGAACCTCAGGCGAGGGTCTGAAGACTCGTCCCACCTGTCCTTCCAACAGTTCCAAACCCCAGGGCTGATTGTGCGTCATCGAAGCAGCTCTGAATGAGCCAGGTGCTGTGATACATGCCTGTAGCCCTGCTGGTAATGGCCGTTCTCTTCAGAAAGCAGCATTCCACATCTGCCTGTATAACGTGGCATGGCCGCGGGAGACCAAATTAACCGTCACTCTCTCTGAGGCATTTGTACAACCCTTCAGCTCTTACGTAATCAAACACACACACCACGCGTCACACATTCTCCTGTGCGCTGCACTGCCTTAGAAAGAGTCCGAAGCAGCTAACTCTAGAGCGTCTGCCACTTAGTTATCATGGACAAGTCTCTTCACTCTTCTGATCCCCAGCGTCCTCATCTGTTGTCATATTAAAATGGAATAAGCTTGCTGGTGGCGGTGAGTATGCTGGCGGTGGTGGCACAGAAACCCTGTCAATAAATAAATTTAAGCTATTTAGAATCTTATGTAAATGAACATTTTGCCTTCAAGTATGTCTATGCAATATGTGTGTGCCTGGTGCCTGTGGAGGCCAGAAGAGGGCATTGAATGCTCTGTTACAGACAGTTGTGAGCTGTTATGTGTGTTGTGTGTGCTCAGAAGAGCAGCCAGAGTTCTTTTTGTTTGTTTGTTTGTTGTTGTTGTTTTTTTTTAAAAAAGGTTTCTCTGTAGCTTTGGAGCCTGTCCCAGAACTAGCTCTTGTAGACCAGGCTGGCCTCGAACTCACAAGAGATTTGCCTGCTTCTGCCTCCCAAGTGCAGGGATTAAAGGCGTGCGCCACCACCCCCTGGTTTGCAGCCAGAGTTCTTAATTGCTGAACCATTTCTTTAGCTAGCGTGAACCCTCACCTCTCTTTTTTTAACCTATTCCATTTAGTGCTACCTGTATGTGCACAGATGGCGGGTCATGTGCTAAAACACGAATAGCCATTTCAGGGGCTGCATCCCTCCCCGAAGAAAATCAACTCTCCTTCCCACAGCAGCCACTCATTGCCAATGTTCTGCAGAGAGAGGCAGAGCTTCGTGAGCTCCTCACCCTCTGTGCTGGGATTTCAGATGTTGTACAGGCCTTGTGCATGCAGTCACTGCTGCCTGAGCTTGTGTGTGTGAGTCCTCTCGCATCAGCAAACAGCGTTTGACTGAAGGTGCCCACAACTTCTGGCTCTTACAATTTATCCACTTCTTCATCAATGATTTCTTGAGCCTTAGCGAAAGGAATGTGATACAGATTTCTCATTTAGGACTAAATATTCTACAGTCTCTTTATATATGTTGACCAGTTGTGGGCCTCTGTTAATCTCCATCTACTACAAAAAAGAGGTTTTTCTGATGAGGGCTGAGAGATGTACTAATCTCTGAACATAAAGATAAGGACTTAGGCAACAGTTTGTTAATATGTCCAGTTAGCAGAATCACACCAACAGGCTCTCTCCTAGGGCCTGTGACTTAGCCAGACATGGGATTTGGCTCAGCTAACAGTATCAAGTCTAAAACATGAGTTCTGTCTTGTAGAGTGGGCTTTGGATCAAATCAGGAAGTTCTTGGTTACTCCCATAATATCCATGCCACTGTTGCACCAGAAGGGAGATGTTGCCATGCCACCTGTGATTGTAACTCACAGGGTTCATAGTTGGGTAAGATGACTGTATACTTGGTTTATGTTGTTGCAAAAGGGGCGGTTGTGTTCCCGCTGAGGAGCGGGGCTGTTTTCCCGGTGCCAGGCTCCCAGCCGCCAGTTAGCTTATGTCTGAAATAACCACACGACAATTATATTAATTTAAATTCTGCCTGGCCCATTATCACTAGCCTCTTCTTGACTAACTCTCACATCTTATTTCAACCCATTCTTTATAGTCTGTAAGTCACCATGAGGTAGTGGGCTTACAGGGAAGATTCAGCATGTCTGATCCTGGCGGCTTCATGGCGGCTCTCACACTTCCTTTCTTCTCAGAACTTCCGTTCTCTCTACTCCACCCACCTAAGGACTGTGTCCTATTCTACATACCAGGCAGAGTCTTTATTTAACCACTGAAAGCAAAGAAATACAGAAGAATTATTACACATTATGTAAATTTAAATTTCTAGGAATCTCTTCTTCTATTTTTTTTGATATGGAATGTTCTTCTGTATATGTGTTGCTTTTATTGGTTAATGAATAAAGTTATTTTGGCCTAAGGCAGGGCAGAATATAACCAGGCTGGAAGAGATAGAGAGTAGGCAGAGTCAAAGATACACCATGAAGCTGCCAAAGGAGACAGACCAGAACCTTATCAGTAAGCCACGGCCTCGTGGCAATAGACAGATTAATAGAAATGGATTAATTTAAGATATAAGAGCTAGCTAGAAATATGCCTAAGTTATTAGCCAAGCAGTGTTGTAATTAACAAAGTTTCTGTGTGATTATTTGGGCCTGGCCAGCCAGGAAACAAATGAGTAGTCTCTGTTTACATTTTTTCTTCTTTTTGAGTCACATCTTATGTAGTCCAAGCTGATCTCAAACTAATGTAGCCACGGTTGACCTTGAAGTTGTGATCCTCCTATCCCTGGATTGCAGACCTGCATCACCACACCTGCTCCACAGTGTGCTGAGAAGTGAACCCTGGGCCTTGTGCATGCAAGGAAAGCTCTCTGCTGACTGAGCTATGAACTACAATCCCATCCTATTTCTTTATTCCTATGGTCATCTCCAGCTCTGATGGCATCCTATTAAAAAAAAAAAAACCCTCCATAGGGTACCAGATGCCAGAAGTTTCCTGTTATGGAAATCAGAATTCTAGTTTCACTCCATTCATTGACCAAGTGCCTCCCAGATGCCCGGATGCAGCAGGAAGAAGGAAAAAAGGTTGATATTCATGGGGCTACAACACATTGATTGAAATAAACAAAGCTACTAAAGCCCCTGACAGTCCCAAAGTTTCTGCTGCATCAACAGTCAACTTTTTATTGTTGTTGTTTTGAGACAGCCACTGGTCTGGAACTCACAGTGACCTGCATCTGCCACCCGAGTGCTGGGATTAATGCCAGATGATCAGTTTCTCTTTTAACTCTGCTATAAATCTGTTCTTACTGGGCAGGTTACCTAAGGACCAACCACCACCTCTCAAGTCCCCACTGTCCTCAATAGGGCCTGTCCTTCCTCTCTTGTCTTCCCATCCCTGATCTTCATGGGGATCTAAGCTGGTGATGATCAAGGGTCCCTAATGGCTCATAAGAGTCAGCCCACCAGATTTCTCTCCTATTGCCTCACAGCCTATACCCAACGTCTCAAAGAGGGATGGGTAGTTAGATTGCTCAGTCTCTCCCCTCCCCTTCCACAGCACTCAGACTGCTCCTACCTGCTCTCATGTCCCACACTCATAGGCCAGGATGTGGGAGGCTCTCTCATTTCTCAATTAAAAGTCTTTCCAATCCAAAGCAGTTCTGAAACTACATGACCCCTGTTATCAGTTTCCTGTACTGTGACTTGATGAGCCCTGTCTGCATGATGACTCCTGGGTTCACTCCCTCAGCATTAAAGGTTTCACTGGAGGGGAATCATTGACTACTCAGTCTCCCCTTCCTCCAGTGCAACTGCTTCTCCCAAACTCATCTTTGGGTCTGTCATGTCCTCTTGGTGTCCCATGTGTGATACTAACTTTTCCCTGGGGAGATGTGAACAGCTGTATCTCCAGCCCATGAAGGGTGCCTATGACAGACAATGGCAGTTCCATCTTAGTGAGGAAATGAGTTAAAGTGGAGTTCCTCACAGGAGCATGGGTGGTGGGTTATGGCTTACAGGAGCATGGGTAGGGCTACCACAGGAGAACAGGTGGGATTACTAATGGGAGAGTAGGTAAGGGGTTACTTTTAGGGTAGTTATTTGGTGGTAGCCACACCACCAAAGAGGTGTGTCAATGGGTGTGGGCTTTGAGGTTTCAAAGGATGGGCATCCTACTTAGCGCTCTCTCTGGCTCCTGCTTAAGGTTCAAGATGTACGCTCTCTGCTGCTAGGTACCTGCTTCCGTATCTTTGATCTGCCATTGTAAACACTAACCCTCCGGAACTGGAAGCCCAATTAAACCCTTTCTTTTAGAGGTTGCCTCGCTGGTGGCGGGCTATCACAGCAGCAGAAGGGAGACTACACACTGGCTAAAGTGCTGCTCTAGTGTCCCTCCATTATCACCCAACCCAAGAGGTCGGCACTGTTGTGGCCTCTTTCATTCAGAGTATTAATCATTTGTGTTCTCTCTCTCTTCCTCCCTCTCAACAAACCATTAAGCTAACTTATTAAAAAACTGATTTGGACATCCGCAATAGTGACGTCAGCCTCCACTCCTGGCTCAGCATTGTTAGAAGTGATCTGTTTAACTATCCCAGCAGGTTGGTGAGCCACATGTGGGCTCTCCTTTGGAAACACCTGATGTCTTGAACCCTTGAAGGTTTTTCTTGTAGTGATTATCTCTTAGATTTTTTTTCTTTTGCATCTCTAATCAGGCCAGCACAGACCTCCTCCAGTGACGTCATGGTGGGGCTGGTGATGGTGGCTCAAATTCATTGTATGGACACCTTTTTGTTTCTTTAAAAGCTAAGTTTGCACTGTGGTCTCCTGACCAACTTGTTCCTTTCACAAACACAATGAATCAGGACAAGAGGGAACAGAGTTCCACAGTATTCAGATCACTCTTTTCCTTAATTAGCATTAGTAAATCAAAAGTAATGTTGCTTTTGATATAGTGCAGAGAGTAATGTCACCATCAAAGACTTGAAAAATGCAAGGGTGGTGATTCCCACTACACCTGCATTCAGTGTTCTTATCTGGTCTGTGTAGAACACAAATGGATCATGGAGACTTAAGGTAGATTGTGACACACTTAACCAAATGGTAACTCCAAAGGAATCTGTTGTTACAGATATGGTTTCATTGTTTGGGAAATTTATACATCTCCTCATACTTGGTATGTATCCTTTACTATGGAAAATGCCCTTTTCTCTAGCCACCAATGCAGCTTCCATTTAACCAGAAAGGCCAGCAACACATTTTCACCACCCAGTCTTAGGAGTCTATGAACTCTTGAGTCCAAAATCTTATTTTAGTTTTCTGGGATCTTCCTTACCTTTCTCTCACACTGGTCCACAACACCGATAATAAGTCCCTGAACTTTAATGATGAAGAAGCATCAACCACTTTAGACTTATGTAAGATACCAGCAGCAAGACCTCAGAAATTACAATTAGAATTTGGGGAAATTAGCCAGTAGGTGATGACATATGCCTTTAAAGCCAGCACGTGGAAGGCAGAGGTAGGTGGATCTCAGTGAGTTCGAGGACAGCCTGGTCTACAAATCGATTTCCAGGATGGCCAGGACTGTTCCACAGAGAAACGCTGTCTTGAAAAATGGAAGAAGAAAAAAAAAGAAAGAAAAAGAAAAAAGTCAATCAAACAAACAAAAATTTGGGGAAAATTTTAAAGGCACAGAGGTGTGGGGAACACTGAGATAGCTCACCCTCAGATGAAGGGTTAGCTCCTGGATCTGGGCTCTCCTACACCCAAGAAAGAGGAACACCATCTACCCAGCTTCTTTAAATATTGGCGGATACATATTTCTCATTGAGCCCCTCCGGCTCATTTAACAGTGCCTCCCCCTCCAAAAGCTGCTAGTTTTGGGTGGGACTCAGAACTAGAGAAGTTTTAAGTAAGACAGGTTCATCCTTCAGGCATGTTGTTCTGCTATGTGGGTCACTGAGTCGACAGTCCGATGGTGGTCAAGCGCAGGGAAGGTGCTGTCAGAGTCCCTGGCAGGGACCAATAGCTGCAGTGTAGCCTTTAGGATTTTGGATTTTGGAGCAAGTTCCTGCCGTCATCCACTGATAACTACGCTCTCCTTTAACTTCTGTAGAAACTGAAAGCTTGACCATTGCCATGAAGTTACTCTGTGACCCACACAGCTTATCATTGTGCAGGTGTTATCTATCGTATAAGGTCGTAAAGTTAGGTGTGTGCACACCCTGTCATCAAATGGAAGTATGTGACTAAGAGAGGCAGGCCCTGCAGACACAGGTAAGTTACATGAAATGGCCCAATGATCAAAGCCCTTCACACCTGCCCCTCTGCATTCACTCTCCCTGCACTTAGGGCCTTGTGGGGATTTGCCTACGATCATCCCACAGAGGAAGAGAAGACATAGTCTTGGTGTAAGGATGATTCTGCACTGTGCAGGCACTACCTGCAAGCAGACAGCTGCAGCCCTATCCATCTATGGTATTATCAAGGGCAGTTATTCGGGGAACTTAGGGCCCCCAGTTATGTACTCTGCTTGGAAGGAGAACTCTCCAGAACTGCAGAAGTACAAGCACACAGCTTCTCCACTTGAAGCCAACGCTTTGCGGTCAGGAACTTGTAAGGAACATGACTGGAAATTTGGTGAAAAAGAACTTGAGCTAGGTGTGGTGACACATACCTTTAATTCTGGCAAGAGGCAAAACCTAGAGGATCTCTGCACTCTTCAGGAATGAAGATTGGGGTCCCATATCACTTCCCACGCCTGGTGAAGAACCCTGGTCAGCTGGGGCTCTTGCTGGAGATAAAGTGAATACAGAGTGGGTAGTGGAAGCAGATAGTTCTGAAATATGAGCTGCCATCATGTGACCACTTCCAGAGATGAGCACCCCAATTGCCACCAATATTTCCTCCATGATTTGTCAGTCTGTTTGTGTGTCCGTCTACAATATTAAACAAGCATCTTTGTTTTCTTTCTTCCTTTCAGTTAGCATGTGACATGGGATGTGTTGACTTGGGAGCAGCGTTGAGTATTGTCAGTTTTACGTCACAGTATTAATCTGCGAGATATTGCAAGGGAAATTTGTATCATTCGTAGACTTCATGTCCTCTTAGGAAAGGATGAGTGGCTTGCTCACACACAGATAGCAGTACTGTGTTACACAGGACTATGACCTCTTTGTTGTCTTTATTTGGAGACGAAATGTGGTTTAAGGAACACACCAGTGCCAGGCTAACAGTATGGGTTTATGATGGTTCTTTTTTGTGCCAACTTGCCTGAGTTAAGGGACACCCAACATTACAGTTTGGGTTTGATATGTTTCCCTCAGGTTCGTGTACTTGAACACTTCCCAGCTGGTGACATTGTTTTGGGAGAATGGCAAACCTTTGGATGCTCAGTCTAGTTATGTATGTGTGTAGGCCACTAGGGGCAGGGCTCTTGAGGGTTTTGGCCAGACCCATCTCTGGTCCTACCCTATTTTCTGATCTGCCAAGATGTGAGGCATTTCCACCTCACACTCCCACCAGTGTGGACACAGCCACCCTAGTCAGTATACTTTCTCTGCCATATACACTGGAGCTTCTGATAGCTATATACACTCATATACACCATGAGCCAAGAGCATTGTCATCCCTTGGCGTCAGAGATTATTCCAGAATAGACCCACAGTCTAATCAGATTGATGAGAGAAAACGATTTTTCAGTGGGAAAGTGGCAGTCATATTTTCTTTTCAGCTATATCTGAGCCCAGACGGACATCTCCAACCTTGGCACGGCGGGGGGAGGCCTTTCTTAAAGAAGTCAACTTGAACACACAGACAGACAGAAGGTAGCCTTGTATCTTTAGTCACCAAGACTGAAGCCAGCCTTTCCTGCAGAACCAAGAAACCGGCTTTCCCAAGGCTGAAATTAATTGTTGAGCTACAGACCCAAGCATGAGGCTCATGAGCAGGCCTTGGTAAGTTGTCCCCAGGCTACCTGACAGTAGCTATGTCCTCAGAGGCTGGGGGGTGGGGGACAGGCTTTCGAGCTAGCCAGACATGCAACTGGTTCTCATTCTTAAACTTTCGAAGCCTTAATTCCTTCACTTCCTAAATCCAAATGATGCAGCAGCTTGTCTTCTTTTTAAAATTTCTTTTAGATTTATTTTATTCATCTGAGTATTTTGTCTGCATATATGTTCATGCACCATATGTGTGCATGGTGCCTGTGGAGGTCAAAAGAGGGTGACGGATAGCGTGGAACTGAAGTTAACCAATGGTTGTGAGTCACCAGGTATGTGCTGGGAACAGAAGCTGTGAGAGCTGAAGGAGCAGTCAGTGATCTAACTGCTGAGTTAGCTCTCCAGACCCACAGCAGTCATCTGAAGGTGGCCACGTGGGTGGTGCACACATAGTTCCTTCAGTCCAGGGAGAAGAGGCAGGAGGATCCTTAGTTGGGAGCCAGTCAGGGCTACACAGTGAGTTCCAGGCCAAAGTGATTCTTTTTCATGTGTGAAGGCAGATTTTGTGAGCCAAGACTATTTACAACATCTTAAGTTAAAAATTAATACTAACTTTATCAATCAAAACTCAAAACATTGGTTTTACTTAGCCCTCCAAGGATCATTTAATAAGCATCTACTTTATCACAGTCTCTCTCCTGTATGGATCCTAGACCTTCCATTCACACATAAAATCATCTATGTACATAGGACACTAAAGCAAGAGCAGGGCTGTCTGGAAGAATGGATGGTAATACCATGAGAGGAGCATGGGGGAAAGAGGCCAGTGTACATCATACACACGTTGCTATGAAACCCATGTGAGAGCTGAAAAACTGGCTCAATGGTTAAGAGCAGTGACTGCTCTTCCAGAGAACCCAGGTTCAGCTCCCAGGGCCCACATGGTGACTCTTGATGAGCTGAGACTCCAGGTTCAGGGGATCTGATACCTCTTTTGACCCCCTTGAGTAGTAATATTTTAGTTGTATTTTAATAAATAAAACTTGCCTGAAGATCAGAGTGCAAAGCTAAGCCACTAGAGGCCAGGAAGTGGTGGCACACACCCTTAGTCCCAGGACTTGGGAAAGAGAGGCAGAGGGATCTCTGTGAGTTCAAGGCTACCCTGAGCAACACAAAATCCAGAAACAGATCCAGGTGGTGTTGGCTCACACCTTTAATCCCAGCACTAGGGAGGTAGAGACAGGAGCAATACAGCTGGGCAAAGAGAGGACTATAAAGGGGAAGAGACAGGAACTCACTGGAGTGTGGAGTCTGAGGTTTGGTGGAGACACAGTGCAGTCTAGGCAATCTGAAGATCACCCCTTCGGTCTGAGCGTTGGGAGAGATAAAAGGTCTCTCTATTGGCTTACTGCTCTGCTTCTCTGATCTTCAGCTTTAACCCCTAGATCTGTCTCTGGGTTTTCATTATCCGTGCTACACCTGTGGGTAGTGCTTGTACATGCTACACAGACACACATGCAGGCAAAACACTCATACAAATAAAATAAGTAAATAAAAATAGATATCTTTTAAAAACACCCATTATGTACAATAAGTGTACACCAGTGGGAAAAAAAGAACTATACAATTTTGATCTAGTAGCTTTTACCTATAATCCCAGCACTTGGAAAGCTGAGGCAGGAGGACTGTCATCAGTTCAAAGTCACCTTGGCTACATAGAAAGTCCCGGGCCATCCTGGACTAAAGAGAAAGGCTTGTATAATAAACATAAACAAAAACCTCAGTCATTCAGGTGGTGCACACTGGTAATCACACACTTAAAGGCTGAGACAGGGGAATTGCCATAAGTTTGAAGCTATGCTGAGCTACATAGCAATACCCTGACTCATAAAACAAAAGAACAGTAATAAAGAATAAAGACCAAATGTATTTGGTTATAATTATAAATATATTAACATAAAATTGTTCCTAGGCTTAGGGATATGTTTTATTAGAGGGAGCTAAACCTCGTTAAATAACCTCACTCATAAACTTACAAATTTGATTCCATTACATATTTTAAACTGAATTTGTAAGCTTTGTATTCTTTGTTTATGTTTTGTAGTCCTGACCAATCCAGTTTCTACTCTTAGTAAACAAGTCCTGCCCAGTACTTTACAAAAAAACTTATAAATGTAAAAGAGATAAAATCAGTAGGTCTAGTTGACAAAATTGCAATGTTGTTTATGAAATTCATGAAATTTTCTTATAGCTCATGAGTCTTAATCCAATATGCTGACCTACCAGACTCTGTAGTATGCAATGTTGTTTTTAAAATCTCACTTGAAGTAGGAAACAATGCACACAATATTATTTTAAACACAAAATTGTTAACATAAAATGTTTCATTTCTTTATCACCTCTGTATTTAATTCTCCTATCCAGGTACTAACCAGACCTGCTCACTTTTCAAGATTTGGTGCATTCTTGTGGTAGGGCCACACTCTGTATTTAATCCTAAACCTTGGGCTTAAAAAAAACCACTGGTCACCCACCATCTCCAGGAGTTCAGATTACTGGGTCAACAATTCACAACCACGATAGAATTACATTCTCAGGCGACCAAGCTGAGGTGACCTGCTCAACAATTCCAGGCTGTGATATCACTCCCTACCCAGGGAGGCTGAGGTTGGCATCTTACATTGAGGCTGGTGGGTGGATAATTTGTCAACACGATGTCATTATCAGTCAGAAATTTGACACCTGGGACAGGACTTGAGCTTTGCAGACCTACAGGATGTTTCTAACTGAGTCACGGTAGATACAGTGAGCCCTTTGCAAAGTCAGCAGGACAACATGGGACTTCTACTCGTATCTTCCTCCTGGATTCAAATTACATCCTTCTGCAATTAGCTGGCAAGTTTGCAAGCTCATCTAACATATACATAGATACATACATATATGCATACATGAATACATACATATATATGGAACTTGTATTATAATTAGTGAATACTAGTTTGTGTTTTAATTTTCTATGTATTTATTCTGTGTGTGTGTAAGTACATGTGATGTGCACACTGTAGCATGTATGTGGAAGTCAGAGAACAACTTGGCAGGAGCTGCTTCTCTTCTTTCTTTCATCATGTGGATCCCAGTGTTGAACTCAGGTTGTCAGCCTTGGCCACAGGTACCCTTACCAGCGAGCAATCTCACCTGCCTGTTTGGTTTGTAACAGGGTCTCACTCTATGGTCCAGGCTGCCCTAGAACTTGCTAAGTAGCTCAGACAAACTTCCTGCTTCAGCCTCCAAAGTGCTGGGATTACAAGCATGAACCTCCAGGGCCAGCTTTTGTGTGTGTTCTTTCTTTCCTTCTTTGTTTTTTCAACATAATATTTTTACTGATTACTTGGGGCTTTGGGGCGTATTCTTGAACCTCTTAAGATAGGTTAAGGCACAGTGATTAAAGGTGATTGCTGCAAGCCTGACCATTTGAATTGGATCCCTGGGACCCTTGTGGTGAAAGGAGAGAACTAAAGTTTATAAGTTGTCCTCTGACCTCCATATATACATAGTGGTACATGCACCTCCCATAAATAAAAAAATTGGACCGTGAGGGACTGGCCCACCAACAGAGACAGTGTGCTTGATCTATTGGGAGCTCATCAAATCCAGCTGGACCAGGACTGAATGAGCATATGGCCTAACCGGACTCTCTGAATGTGACTGCCAATG
>JAQHUG010000284.1:373321-405212 GCA_028555095.1 Dicrostonyx torquatus
GAGTTCAATTCCTGGCAACCACATGGTGGCTCACAACCATCTGTAATGAGGTCTGGTGCCCT
Organism: Dicrostonyx torquatus; assembly: GCA_028555095.1. NCBI lineage: Eukaryota > Metazoa > Chordata > Mammalia > Rodentia > Cricetidae > Dicrostonyx > Dicrostonyx torquatus. Next base: position 373,384 of record JAQHUG010000284.1, read on the forward strand.
CTTCTGGCCTGCAGACATTACACACAGACAGAATATTGTACACATAATAAATAAATAAATATTTTTTAAAAAAATCTCCACCTAAGCCCAGCTCCCCAGCTTCTTCTCGTGTTCTTGTATTATTATTAAAACCATGTCCTTAGCAGGAGATCAGGAGTTCAAGGCCAGGTCACTTGGTTGTGTGAAACCCTGTCTCAAACAGACAAACCAAAACCATGTCTCCAGGTCACTAGATCCTCTTGTGGATACCCAAAGCTGTCAGTGGGGCATTCATCACATGTCCTATCTTTTCTGGAGTTGGCCTCTAGAGATGTCCTGCATGTAATTAATCAGTTTTTAAATGAACTGGAGAGATAGCTCAGTGGTTAAATGCACTGTTGCTCTTCCAGAGGACTGGTGTTCAGTTCCCAGCACTTAGGTCAGTTGAACAAAATGTGCAATATCTATGTGTTTAATTCTTCCATCACTCTTATAACTTTTCTCATGTACATCCTGTTCCATACATTGTTATATTTTCCACCTATTTCCACTTTTAGGGATGCTAATGTAAATGATACTGTCTTAGTCACTGTTCTGTTACCGTGAAGAGACACCATGACCAAGGCAACTCATAAAAGAAAGCATTTAATTGGGGGCTGGCTTACAGTTTGGAGATTTAGTACATTATCATCACGGTGGGGAGCATGGAAGCACACAGACAGACAGAAGTGGCTGAGAGTCCTACATCCTGATCCATAGGCAGAGAGAGAGTCTCTGAGCCTGGCATGGTCTTTCGAAACCTCAAAGCCTACTCATAGCCACACACTTCCTCCAATAAGGCCACACCTCTCAATCCTTTAAGTTTTTTCAAATACTGCCACTCCCTGGTGACTAAGATGTATCTATGGGGGCCATTTTTATCAAACCACCACAAGTATTACATTTTTATATTTGTGTGTGTGTGTGTGTGTGTGTGTGTGTGTGAGAGAGAGAGAGAGAGAGAGAGAGCACCTACCTACACATGCCACAGCGTGGGGAGATCAGAGGGCAACTTGTGGAGTCAGTTTTCTTCTTCCACCATGTAGGTTCCAGGGATGGAATCAGGTCACCAGGGGTGGTGGCAAGTACCTCTTCCCACTGAGCTATTTTGCTGGCCTAAATGGTACTATATATTTAATCTCAAAATTTTATTCATTCAATACTGGTATTTAGGAAAGTGATCAGCCTTTATGTTAATTTTGCATCCTATAATCTTGCTATAATTTCTAGTTGTTGGAGGCAGTCTGGCTTCCTTTTTTCTCTCTCCTTCTTAGATTTTTGAATTTTTATTTTTCTGAAGGTATGTCTATGCATTATGTTTGTGTCTGTGCCCTCAGAGGCCAGAAGGTAGCTCTCCTAGGAACCAACCCCCAGTTCTCTAGAACAGCTAGTGTTCTTAACCACTGAGTCAATTCTGCAGCCACATCTTTTTCTTTCTTTCTTTCTTTCTTTCTTTCTTTCTTTCTTTCTTCCTTTCTGACTTTGTATAAGCACAATATTGTCACCTGTAAATACGGGGCTTTATTTTTTTCTTTCTAGTAAATAATTTTTTAGTAATAAATTAAGTAAATATTTAATATGTAGACCAGGCTGGCCTTGAATTCACAGAGATTTTCCTGCCTCTGCCTTCTGAGTGCTGGGATTACCTGGGAAGTTCTGATATATTTGAAAATGGTCTCTTACACTACTCAATTTCATATGGAAAAGCAAAAAATCCAGGATAGCCAAAACAATCCTGTACAATAAAAGAACTTCTGGAGGCATCACAATCCCTGACTTCAAACTCTACTACAGAGCTTCAGTACTGAAAACAGTCTGTTATTGGCATAAGAACAGACAGGAGGACCAATGGAACCAAATAGAAGACCCGGATATCAATCCAGACATCTTTGAACACCTGATCTAAAGAAGCAAAAAATATCAAATGGAAAAAAGAAAGCATATTTAACAAGTGGTGCTGGCATAACTGGATATCAACATGTAGAAGAATGAAAATAGATCCATATCTATCACCATGCACAAAACTCAAGTCCAAATGGATCAAAGACCTCAACATAAAGCCAGCCACACTGAACCTTATAGAAGAGAAAGTGGGAAGTACACTTGAATTCATTGGCACAGGGAACCACTTCCTAAATAGAACCCCAGCAGCACAGACACTGAAACAATTGATAAATGGGACCTCCTGAAACTGAAAAACTTCTGTAAAGCAAAGGACACGGCCAACAAGACAAAAAACAGCCTACAGAATGGGAAAAGATCTTCACTAACCCCACATCAGACAGAGGGCTGATCTCTAAAATATACAAAGAACTCAAGAAACTGGACACCAAAAGATCACATAATCCAGTAAAAAAAAAAAAATGGAGTACAGACCTAAACAGAGAACTTTCAACAGAGAAATCTAAAATGGCCAAAAGACATTTAAGAAAATGTTCAACATCCTTAATCATCAGAAAAATGCATATCAAAACAACTCTGAGATTCCATCTTACACCTGTATGAATGGACAAGATCAAAAGCACTGATGACAACTTATGCTGGAGAGGGTGTGGGGAAAAGGGAACACTTCTGCATTGCTGGTGGGAATGCAAGCTGGTACAACCCCTTTGGATGTCTGTGTGGAGATTTCTTAGAAAATTAGGAAACAACCTTCCTCAAGACCCAATAATACCACTTTTAGGTATATATCCAAAGGATGCTCAATCGTGCCACAAAGACATGTGCTCAACTACGTTCATAGCAGCTTTGTTTGTCATAGCCAGAACCTGGAAACAACCTAAATGCCCCTCGATTGAAGAATGGATAAGGAAAAAGTGGTACATTTACACAATGGAGTACTACAGAGAAAAATTATGACAGCTTGAATTTTGCAGGAAAATGGATGGAGCTAGAAAACATTTTGAGTGAGGTAACCCAGACACAGAAAGACAATTATCACATGTAGTCACTCCTAGGTGGTTTTTAAACATAAAGCAAAGAAAGCCAGCCTACAAACCATAATCATAGAAAAATTAGACAACAATGAGGACAGTGAGAGAGACTTACATAGATATAATCTACATGGAAAGTAGAAAGTATAAAAAGACAAGATCTCCTGATTAAATTGGGAGCATGGGGACCTTGGGGGAAGGTTGAAGGGGGGGAGGAAAGAGGCAGGGAGGGGAGCAGAGAAAAAAGTAGAGCTCAATAAATATCAATAAGAAAAATAAAAATAATAAAAATAAAAAGGGTCTCTTTTTTCCTCCTCCTATCTAAAGGACACTATCCCCCAATAGTTATTGTAACAACCCAGTAAAGACCCCAGAGGTTAAACTCCGAGCTGTGTGCAGCCTTCCAACACATGAACTATCCCAACAGCTTCTTGGTGTCACATTGTCCACACTTAGAGTCCAGGTTTTCCTGCTCAGGCACTGGTTCCCATAGTATGAGCTCCTGTATAACTCTCTATCCAGCCATCTGTCTCCACTCTAGAGGTGATGGCTTGGCCTGTGATACTAGTCTCTAATGGATTTAAGAACTGTTAGTCGCTCCATTTGTTCAGGCTTTCTTTTTCAGGACAGAGTGGAGACTACTAAAATCTTTCCACAGTTTTCCTGTGAGCCAGGGTCTTGCTATGTAGCAGAGGCTAGTCTTGAATTTATGAGTGGTCTTTCTGCCTACCCCAAGTACTAGAATTACAGTACCATACCATATCTGTAGGTATACCATATGTATATGTACATCATGTGTATATATATTTAATTCCACATAGGACTTAGGTGGATAGGGTGTTAACTGACATGCACGAGCCCTGGGTTTGACCTCTAGAACAACATAAACCAGTCAGAGTGGCATATGCCAGTAATCTCAGCAACTCAGGAGGTAGAGGTAAGAGGATCAGAAATTTAAGGTCATCTTCAGCTACATAGTGAGTTTGAGGCTAGTCTGGGTTACAGGAGATGCTGTCTCAAAAAGAAAAAAAAAACTTGAATGAATTCTATCCCAGAATTAATAATTCATAGGGCCAAGGAGTGCTCTCCTAGCATGTGAGAGGCCCTGAATTCAATCCCTAGCACTATATTAATCTATATTTGTCTATAATTCTGAAATCACCAGTGATATTTATATTTTATGTGTTTTTTTTTTCATTCAGTTCTGGCTACTGAACCTAGGACTTTTGGGGTCCACTAAACCAAATCCCAACCCTTCTCCCATGCTTTGTGTTGTTGTCGTCTGTCTGATCTTGAGTCTCCCTGCTTGAATGCAAGGATTTCCTTCAGTTTTCTTTTTCTTGTCTTTGTTTTGTTTTTGAGACAGGGTTCCCTTATGTAGCCCTTGGGGCCTTGACCTCACAGAGATCCACCTGCTTGTGCCTCAGAGTGTAGATGTAAAGGCGCGTGCCGCCGTGGCCTGTTGTTTTTGTGGAAGGCAAGGTCTCACTCCGCAGCCCAGGCTGGCCTTTCCTGATGATGTCTACTGAGTGGCTGGGACTGCGGGGCATATCAGCAAAGCAGGAAGCAGGTCTTGTAGATCAGGTCTAGTGATGAACTCCCTCAGCTTTGACCTTGGAAGTCTTCATCCCTCCTCCACTTTCTGAAGGACACTTTTGACAGACGTAGCTTTTGTTTGACTGTATTTTTTCTTCTTCCTGTCATCATTTTGAGTGTGCTATTGCACTGTTTTCTCGCCAGCCAGATTTCTGTTGAGAAACTTCTTCATGATATTTTGGGAGATCCCATGTGTGTAATAATTTGTCTTTCTCTCAGTTTTTAATAATTTATTTAACTTTATTTTATGTGTTGTTGGTATGAAAGAATCAGACCCCCTGGAACAGGAGTTACAGACAGTTGTGAGCTGCCATGTGGGTGCTGGGAATTGAACCCTGGTCCTCTGAAAGAAGCAGTCAGTGCTCTAAACCCACTGAGCCATCTCTTCAGCCCCTCCGTTTTCTTTATGATGTTTGGACTATATTTCTTGGCATGGGTGCCTTTGGCTCACCTCAGTTAGAATTCTCTGAGTCTCTTAGGCATGGTCATTCATTTCTATCCTCAGATTTGGGACGTTTTTGTATTTCTTGAAATATGCTCTCTGTCCCTCCTGCCTCCATTTTCCTCTTCATGAAACTCCCATAATGCATCAGCCTACTTGATGGCGTCCTGTAAGTCCCTTCGGATTCTATCACTTTTTTCACTTTTATTTTTCTCCAGACAAGGTTTTACTAGTAGCCAAGGCTGGTCTGAAACTCAATATATAGCTCAGGCTTGCCTGTAGGTTCTGGTAAGCCCTGGCTTCCCCCGCCCTAGTGCTGGCGTTACAGAACACGCCACCATGCCCTGCTCTTCGTTTTTGTTCCTATGAGCTGGCAAACTGGACTCTGAGTTTGCAGACTCTTCTTTTAATATCATCTGGGCTGCTGAGTGCTCGGTGGGGAAAGGCACTTGCCTCAGAAGCCTGAGAACCTGAGCCTGATCCCCAGGTCTGTGTAAGGAGGAAGGCAAGAACCGGTCCTGCAGTTTCCTCCTAGCTTCCATGTGTGGACACCAGGTACAAGCACCCCGCCACCTCTCATCTTGCGCACACATAATAAAAATTATTTTTTTTCCAAAAAAAAGAACATTTTAAAATCTCATTTTAAAAAAATAGAGGATGTGGCACATATCTGTAAAGGGGCAGCTTTCTGTTTTGTTTGTTGTTTAGATAGGATCTCACTAAGGGAGCTCTAGCTGTCCTGGGTTGCAAGGCTTAGACCAGGCTGGCCTTGAACTCCTGGAGAACTGCCTGTCCCTGCCTCCCCAGTGCTGTGATTAAAGACAAGGGCCGCTATGCCCAGACTTAATATTATTTTTAAATATATGTATGCACCTACACGAGTTTGTGTGTACCATGTGTGCAGTGCCTATAGAGGCCAGAGTCTTTTGGAATCCCCTGGAGTTGGTGGTTCTGAGCTACCTGGCATGGGGGCTGGGAACTGAACCCAGATCCTTTGCAAGGGTGGTAAGCTCTTTTAAACACCAAGCCACTCCCCAGCTGCAGAGGAGATCTTTCAAGGCTAGGTTCTCTCCTTTACAGTGGAGCAGGGGATGAATCTCAGATGTCAGATGTGTGCAGCAAAGTACTTTACTCACTGAGCCGTCCCTCTGGCCCACGCAGATTCTTCTGCTTGCTCAAGTCTGTTACTGAAATCCTCTACAGCAGTGGATCTCAGCTTCCTAATGCTGCAGCCCTTTGATACAGTTCGTCATGTTGTGGTGACCCCCAACATAAAATTATTTCATTACTGCTTCATAACTCTAACTTTGATATTGTTACGATCATAATATAAATATTTGACATGCAGGCTATCTGATATGCAACCCCTATGAAATGTCATTTGACCCCTAAGCTGTTTAGGACTTACAGATATTTTTCAATCATTATAATTTTCCATTCAAGAATAATTGTTTGGCTCCTTAACCTCTCTGCTGATATCCTCAATTCTTCCTGCATCATTTTCTTCTGAGCTTCAGTTTGCATTCATACTGGGAAGCACCTTCAGTAATCAGCCCAGTACACTGTAGGGTGAGTGGGGGCAGTCTTCCAATGCTTTTGGAGGGATAGGGTCTCTCTACATAGCCCTGGCTGTCCTGAAACTCTATGTAGATCAGGCTGGCCTCAAACTCGAAGATCCAAATGCCTCTGCCAGCTAAGTGCTGGAATTGAAGGTGTGTGCCGCCACATCTGGCTGAAGATGTCTTTTCTCATTAGAGGTGTTAGGAGTTTATAATCTCTTGCGCCCCCTGGTGTCGACTTCAGTCCTGCAGAAGGCTTCTGTTTCTGTTTATGCCAAGTTACATGTCTAAGGTTTCTTGTTTTTTCCTTTTTGTTTCTTGAGACAAGGCCTCATTATGTAGGCTCTGGTTGTCCTGGAACTCTATATGAGTTAAACCCATAGAGATCTACCTGTCTCTGCCTCTCACATCCTGGTATTAAAGGTGTGTGTATATGCTGGGCTACATGTCTTAAATTAGGGTAAGCCTGGCCACACAGTTCAAGAGAAGTGGGAGGGAGCAGAGGAAGGAAAAGGGGGGGGGGAGAGAAGAGGGGAGGGATGGCATATAAAACACAAGTGCTGTGCAAACTCTATAAGGTACTCCATAAATGCAAGGGAATCATTTGAGAAGTCTCTTACAATTCAGATTAAATTACATTTAGTGTGTGTGTGTGTGTGTGTGTGTGTGTGTGTGTGTGTACACATGTGCTATGGTACAAATGAGGTTAGAAGGCAACTTACAGGAATAAGCTTTCTCCTTCCAAAACTTGTGGGTCCTGGGAGTCAAACTCAGGTCATCAAGCTTGGGAGCAAGTATTCATTGAGCCATCTTGTCAGCCCGGTCTTTATCATTTTAACCATATTTATAAGCATTGAGCAGTAGATTCAGTTGCTGGTCATGGCATTATGACCTCTATTATCTTGGACAAGGCACTGTCTCCGGCAGTCTGTTTCCATTTTGTGAAATGTGGATATATTTTTACCTCCCAGGGTACCTTCATATGAGTGTAAAATTCATGGTATATATATATATATATATATATATATATATCCTAGCAAGGCTGAGTGGCAAGGCCCCATCTGCTAGATGAAGTGACAGGCCATACCATGCCAACTCTGGTACCAGAATCACATTCTGGTAAGTAGGCACAAATGAAGAACACTCCTTATCCCATAAGGCAGGACCCCAGACTGACAGAAGAGATAGGAAGAGGTACCTTGTATTTGATAAAGGGAAGCTGGGTGGACACTAAACTTTCCTGTGAGAAACTGCCACGTGAGACCAGGCAACCTTGGTGTCCAAGTCCGAGGGACAAATCTACTGCTATTAATGGCACACTATCGTCCTGGGTTTTAAGAATTTTCATATTATCTCATTCCAATCCCCTACCCCCGGCCACTGTCATTTTTCCCAGCCACAGAAGTGTTCAATCATAACCTAAAGTTGGAAGGTCCTCATCCTGACACTGACTTCTGCCACACTGGCCCCACCTCCAGGCCAGCCTCCTTCAGAGGCCAACAATGCCCACATGAAAAGCACGCGGAATAGCTGCAGAGGTCAGCGTCTACACGGGCCCCACCGCACACCCACTGGGTGACTTTCCTTTTGGTGGTTTCATCTTCCGCCCTTGAGGGTCTCTGTGGCAACCAAATGTGATAAAGAATGACATGTACAACCCACGGCCCATAGTGATGTTCAGCCGACTCATTCCCTTTCGAGGCTTGGCCTGCAGTCCTTCACATTTTGTCTCAGAATTCAACTCCTTCACAGGAAGGCTGCCCTGGAACAATCTCCCGAGCTCCCCACATCGCCAAATAAGTACACATGTTCTTCTCATTGAAGTGTTTTACTGGTGATCGCTGAGGAGACAGAAGTTGGGGTAAGCAAGATAGGTAACAAACACAGGGAGTGTGAGGGTCCCTGGACTCTGGATCCCTGAGGCTTCCTCTTCCTTCTTACTGATGGACCCACAGGCCTCTTCTCAGACAGAAGAGGCCCCTTCAACAGAGGGCCATGTTGTCGCTGGATGAGGCACAGCAGGTAGGAACTCACAGGTCACTGTGGTGTGTCTGAAGCTAGATGGCTAGAGGACCCGCAGACAGTGATACCATCTCAGGCACTTCCCACAAAGCCAGGGGACTGATGTCCCAATGACAAGCACATGGCCTTAGCCTATCCCACTTTCTCAACCCTTGAGGAAGTGAAGACTGGGCACTCTGATTTTCCAAGGCAAGAAACTGCCTGGGAGGAGGCAGGACTCCCTGACTTCAAAGGCAACAAGGGACCATTCTACAAAGGGAAGGGTTTGCAGGCCAGGTGGCCACAGCAGGTTCTTAAGGCCTCCTCCTCCTATCGAGGTGGGCTCTATGCTCTCCCCCACTCTCTAAGCAGGGCTCCCCTTTAGCTAGAATCTTTCTCATCCTGCTCGCCCAAGTGTGTTTTCTGGTGTCGGATGAGGTTGGAGCTTCGGGAGAAGTGCTTCCCACACTGAGTGCAGCGGTATGGCTTCTCCCCTCTGTGCGTCCGCTGGTGTGCACCAAAGTTGGAGATATCGCTGAAAGTCCGTCCACACTCAGTGCACTCATAAGGCCTCTCACCTGTGTGGGTACGGTGGTGTACCCCAAAGCTGGAGCTGTTGCTGAAGCTCTTCCCACACTCACAGCAGATGTAAGGTGCTGGCTCCAGGTGGGTTCGGCGATGGACAGCCAGCGTGGCACTCTGACTAAAGCTCTTGCCACAAATGTCACAGCGGTACGGCCGCTGGCCCAGGTGGTCTTGCTGGTGAGTAGTGAGGTCTGAGCGCCGCCGAAAGCTCTCCTGACACTTAGCACACTGGTAGTGCTTCTCTTCCAGGTGGATTCTCTCGTGCCGGATGCGGTTGGAGCTTCGGGAGAAGCTCTTGCCACACTCTGAACACTTGTATGGCTTCTCACCAGTGTGGATCCGCTGGTGTGTTCTCAGGTTGGAGGTATTGTTGAAGGTTTTGCCACACTGCACACATATAAAAGGCTTCTCATCCGCCTCTGGGCTTGAAAAAGCAATGAGGTTCCCAGGGCCTCCAGCTCGGGCAGTGACTTTCTCCCAAGGCACTTTTGGATGCGTTTCTTGAAGACCCTTCGACACCTGCCCATGTTCCTCTCCAGATAGGATCTGAGATCCCTCTGAGCCATGTACTCTCCAAGGCTTCTCCCCTTCCCCTTCCTCAGGCAGGTGTGCTTCTGGACTCTGCTCCTCCTCACTGCCCATCTCTGAACCCTGGGAATGAACACAAATGGTCAACTCCTTTAGTCCTTGTGTCAGGCCATCAGATCAGAGAAACTTGGTTGAAGCGCTGTATGCCTCCCCCAGGAGTAACTGGAATACTTGTAGAAAGCCTTTTTTTACTTCTCAACTTTCAGGTGATAAACTTTCACAGATATATAGGGCTACCCACCACTAATGGACATATTCAGTGCAATTTGAATGTCAATCTTAATACCACCTAGACTATAATTTATATGTAAGTAAAGGTGCTTCCATTTAAAGATTAATTCGGTTTCTTCCTGCCCAGTAGCCATCTATTCACTGATTCTGAAAGGAGCATAACTAGAAGTAGTTACTTACAAGGCCCAACTCTGAATGTTCTTACTGCCAGTACTCCCTCCCTATCCCTTACCATAATATACCAACTGGCTAACAAGACCCTACTGCAGGACTTGAGATCTGTCTGTCATGATAGATCAGTGCCAACTTCTGCACACAGACATCACACAGACTCATACACACAGCTGCATTCTTACATGGCACACAGCTATACCCACACCAAACGTAGATATGAGATAAACATACTACATACATTTATATCACACATACAACCAACATACTAACATCAGCCACACAGACGACATACAAATCCTTACCAGATACAACAGCATAAAACACACACACACACACACACACACACACACACACACACACACACACAGAGTGAACTGAATAACAGAAGGCCAGAAGTACATCCAGAACACCTGTCATGCTTTCTTGCTTCTACTCTCACCCACAATTCCTTGGAACTCTCCTGACTTGTGCCCACTTTCTCCTTTGTAACAGAATGTTATACTTGTTATTGTAGTATCTTTGCACAGCTCAAGGCTGGGTGCTCAACTGCTTTTTGAATGCGAAAGTAAAAGGATGAGAACTTTAATCTCAGCCCTGCTGACTCTACCTAGGACTTTAGGATCTATATACAAGGAACTATGTGGCCTCCACTAATTTCTTTTATTTATTTATTAAATAGGTTTCTCTATGTAGCTGTGGCTGTCCTGGAACTCTCTATGTAGACCAGGCTAGCTTTGAATTCACAGAGATCTACCTTCCTCAGCCTCCTAAGTGCTAGATTTAAAAACATGTGCCACCACACCCAACTGTACACTCTCTTTTAAAACTGCTGAGCAGGTGGTGGTGGCGCACGCCTTTAATCCCAGCACTCGGGAGGCAGAGGCAGGTGGATCTTTGTGAGTTCGAGACCAGCCTGGTCTACAAGAGCTAGTTCCAGGACAGGCTCCAAAGCTACAGAGAAACCCTGTCTCGAAAACAAAAAACAAACAAAAAAAAAAAAAACTGCTGAGATCATATGTTACCAAGTGTCTATCCAAGGCTGAATGCTGGGTAAGTATAAAGAGTAAAAAGGGGCTAGAGAGATGGCTCAGCAGTTAGGAGCACTGGCTGTTCTTCCAGAGATCCTGAGCTCAATTCCCAGCAACTACATGGTGGTTCACATCCATCTGTAATGAGATCTGGCATCATCTTCTGGTCTGCAGACATATATGCAGATAAGAACACTACACATAATAATAATTTAAAAAGAGTAAAAAAGACTGCCAGGCATAGGGGCACATACATACCTTTAACCCCACTACTTGGGAGGCAGAGGCAGGCAGATCTCTGAACCCAGGTTCAGTTCCCAGTACCCATATCAGGTAGCTCACAACTGCCTGTAGTTCCAACTCCAGGGGCTCCTCAGGCACCTGCACGCATGTGGTGCATATACATTTACTCAGAAGCACACACATATACATAATACATTTTTTAAAACTGAGGTGAAAAAAATGACTCAGTAGATAAAGACACAAGTGAACAAGCCTGAATCTCAGTTTGATCCCCAGGACACCATAGAAGGAGGCAGGAACCAACTCCTGCAAGTGGTCCTCTGAGCCCCAATGCACACAATATCAAGTACACACACACACACACAAGTAAAAAAATGTTTTTTTTCCTTTTAAATAGTAGAATGATTTAGGGTTAGATGATGGGACCGATGAGACTGACTAGCTATGGTTAAAAGCACTTGCCACAGAAGCCTGACGAGCTGGGTTCAGTGCTGGAACCCACAGTAAAGAGAACTGACTGACTCTGAACTCTGTCCTCTGACCTCCACATACAAGCTCTGGTGCCACTGCCACACCCACTGAATAATAAATACAATATTTAAAAAGATGTAAGATTATGATTACCAGCCTCATACAGTTACAACACAATAGAATGAAACAGATTATGAACACAATTCAGAACGTTAGGTTCCAGCGAAGAGAGTGACTCATCCACATCTGTACCCATTCTTCATGGCCCAGCATTGTTTATGTAACATTTTCTGCCGTGGCACATGCCTTTAACTCCAGCATTCGAGAGGCAGAGGCAGGCAGATCTCTGTGAGTTCGAGGCCAGCCTGGTCTAAAAAGCGAGTTCCAGAATAATCTCCAAAGTTACAGAGAGAAACTGTCTGGGGGGGGGGGAGATAACATTTTCTAAAGGTCCTACAAAGCACTAGACTACAGCTGAGCACTCCATATGCATCATCTCAACTCATCTTTACTATTCTTTTTTTTTGAGACAGGGTCTCACTATGTAGCTCTGGTTGCCTGGAACTCCCTATGTAGACTAGGCCAGCCTCTGCCTCCTGGGCTCAACTATTCATTTTTCATACTTATTTTAGAAATGATGAAACTGAAACGCAAAGAAACTAAGTCACTTGCCCAGGAGCACACAGCAATTGAAAGCCTATACTCAGGCAAAACTGAAGCCTAGCGCCATCACCCCAGGCTGAAGTTTTCACACTGCAGCTGGAGGGAGAAAAGGAAGAAAATGGGGAGAGTGCTACAGCAGTTAGGACCACACAGTGATACTCCAAGAGTGTCTCTGTAGAGGGCGCAGAATCAGCTTCATGGGGGAGGTGGTATTTGAACTATGACTTGCAAGATGGGTGGATGAGCAAGACCAGAACTGGCAGGAACAGGGAGGGAGTCCATTACCCACTGAAAAGACAGTGCAGCTCAAATACAAGGTCATATTCAGGTTGCACTTCAAAGATCTGAGGGAGAAGAGACCTAGTGCATATTGGGTTTTCTTCTTAGAAGCTCAGAGGCACAAAAGTCTGGAGCAAGCGTGCAGAGGAGGGACCAGGTCTAGGAACAAGCCAAGAAGATGGAGCTTGGAGATCACAGATGACGAAGGGATGAAGGATAAAAGCCTGGATTAGAGGGGAGACGTCAACCTGTGGCCTGAAAGATTAAAGTTCCAGATCTGGGTACAAGTCAAGGGCACCGCGGGTAGCGTGGAGGGATCAGGGGCAAGGTGTGGAGACTCACAGGAGCTGCATAGTGGGTCAGAGATGGAACATCAAAGGAGCCTGAGTCTGAAGTGGTCACGGAGAGGGGACAAAGGCTGCAGAAGTGTCCAAAGAGGCTGTCTGAGTGGGGAGGGCAGGGGAAAGTTGGAGAAGTCAGGATATAGCGTCCTGGAGGGCAGGAGCTGGGTTCAGAGAGGTCGAGGGGCTTGGAGCTGGAGGTGGAAGAGCACAAGGAGCGACCCTAAAGGCACGGTGTTTGGGAGGAGCAGGGAGTGGTCCAAGGCCAACAGTAAGGGCGGGAGGGTAGCAAGACTCGGACAGACAGGATCTCGGCGGAGGGACATACAACCCACGGCGGCCTTTGGAACCCACGAAGCGAAACAGCAGCATCCAAACCATTTGCGAGAGCGAAGGGGCCGCGCTCCAAGCGCCCCGCGCGTCGCGACTGCCTCCCCCCCACATCACCTCAGCGCAACCGCGACCCACCTCACTCCCGCAGCTCGGTCAGGGACAGCGCCGCCTGGGTGGGCGGGGGAAGGAGCCGGAGCCGGAACCCAGAAAGGACCAGCCTCCGCCGCATCCGGATTGGATTCTGGGGACATTCTTTCTCTCTAAGGCCAATAAACATTGGTCTAGGGCGCGGCATGCTGGGAGTTGTAGTCCTGAGGCGGTTTGCGTTGCTGAAAACATTTGCCCAGTTCAGAAGACCTCACAAGCGGTCTTCGCTTCTAAGGTCATTAGGTTTCTTTTCTGTTTTACTTTTGAGATGGTGGCCCTCGATAGAAGCCTCGTACTTCATTTAAGGTATATAGTTTAAAATTAAAAGAGCATGTACCTGGAAATAAGTTTAAAAATAAGTATTCTGATCTCTTTGTCCAAGAAGAGGAGTGTCCCCGTCCAAGGTCTGACCTTCAGTCAGGTCAGCCAGGGGCCCAGTACAGGGATTTTCTGTGTCCTTCATGATCCTCTGTTAACCCAAAAATCTCATCAGTCTGGATACAACAGACAGTTAAGTATCCAGAGCTGGATTTTGGTATGGGGGTTTGTTTGTTCGTTTGTTTGTTTGGGGGGTTTTATTTTGAAAAACAATAAAGATTAGGAGCAAGATAGAGTGTAGAGATTAATTGAATGTATATGATAACTACAAGCTTTTTGTGTTTGTATGGCCTTTCAGTGCCTGTCTTTTGGAGCTGGAAAAGGTTTAGGGCTAAAGATGGTTCAGTGGTTAAGAGCAATTACTGTTCTTTCAGGGGACCCGAGTTCAATTTCTAGCATCCACATCAAGGAGCTTACAAAAAACTCCAGATCCAGGGGATCCAATGTTCTCTTCTGGCCTCCTGGGCACCTGCACATGAGCGTGCGCGCGCACACACACACACACACACACACACACACACACACACACATACACACACATCTGAAAAGAAAAAGAGAGCCACGACCTTTATAATCCCAGGTCTTTTCTCTGTGAAACCCCTGACACAGCTATTACAGAGACTGAATGAGTGACTAGATAGACAATCTCCTGCCTCCTCAAATAGCTCTGGTTTCTGTGGTGACTTCTCTCAATAGGTAAGACCAGTGGGCTTAGTTTTAGGATTGACTATTTAGGCAGCTATGTTTGGAGTGAAATATAAGGATTTATTATACACTATTGTAAATCGTGTAAAGATAAAACCTCAGAGGCAGACTTGGTTTTATTATGAACTGTGTCTAGAGCTTGCTTGAACAGAGGCTGAGCTATTCAGGAACCAACCCCATCATGTGTTTTCTCCACAGCTTCCTTCACAATGAAGACAACATGCCAAACAGTAAGTATTAAAAATTGTATTTAATAACTGTACAAAGACAAACAAAATATTCCTTTGGGGCTCTGTAATAGCAAGTTTTACATATCACCTTGACCGGGTCACAAAGTTCCCAGATATTTCATCAGACATTATGATAGTTGTTCCTAAGAGGGTAGTTTGGACAAGATTAACATTTAATCAGTAGATTGAGTAAAATAGTAACCCTCGTTAATTCCAGTGGGAGCCATCCAATCAGTGGAAGATTTCAGACCAGTTTTGGGGCCTGTCAGGCATTTGACAGGTCTTTCTTTTGCCTTGGACTGAAATTAAAACATTGGCTCTTTCTAGGTCTCCAACCTGCCAATTTCAGTCTCATATGTATTCATTTTCTGCCCCCATTCCCCCACTACACACACACACACACAGTTGGCCACAGTTGGTTCTGTTTCTCTAGGGAACCCTGATTAATGCAGACACTATTGGAAAGAACTTGTAACAGATCTAGTTCCAGAGGGGTCCAGCTTCCTTCTTACCTGCAAACTGATGGGAAGCTCCATAAAGAGGCTGCCTCACATACATGGGTATTACCTGAAAGTTCCTTGCCTTCTTTTTCTAATCCACATGCAAAAAAAATAAATGTGTAGTGTGTGTGTGTGTGTGTGTGTGTGTGTGCGCGCGCGCGTGTGTGTTGATGTATAGTTATGTGCAGTGAATTGAAGGTGCCCTTGAAAGCTAGAAGAGGAAGCCTCATCCTCTGGAGCTGGAGTTTCAGGTGGCTGTCAACTGCCCAATATAGGTGCCAGAAACCAGACTCAGGTCCTCTGCAAGAGCAGTATAAGCTCTTAATTGACCAGTCATATTTTCAGCCTTGAATTCATTATTTAATTGCCTCACTATGTAATCTTTCAAATAAGATTTGGTTTGGGGGTTTGGGGGCTGGGGGAATTGAGACAGGGTCTCTCCATATACCTCTGGCTATCCTGGAATTCACTATGTAGACCAGGCTGGTCTCAAACTTACAGAGATCTGCCTGCTGGGACTAAAGATGTGCGCCACCATACCCAGCAATAAGATATCTTATTTTAAATAAGACCAGCTTTCTTGAAATCAGTAATCTATGACCCAAAGGCTATTGTCGAGTCTTGAAGAATAATGGTCTTGTGGGTCTATTGCAGTGAGTGTCTCAAACTGTCACTTTTTCTAACTGGGCCTCTCTGAACTTCATGAGGTCTTCAGAGGGTCAGAGCCATAGACTGCAGAGTGACCACACAGCTGGACAGCTTTGTTTACAGCTGTGCCTCCCAGCTCCATGACTATGTTGAGGGTTTTGGGGGTATTATCGTTCCTGGTCATCATGTAGGTAAATTGATTTTGAAAACATGTACATTCTAGATGGCTCCCTTTCAAACTAGCTATTGAAAACATACTCTGGATGTCTCCAGACTGTGCTGTAAACAGCATGAAGAAAATAGAAAACAACAGGATGCTGACACCTCTGTTTCAATCCCAAACAAAGAAGGGAGGATGTGCGGTTCACAAGGCATACACTTGTATAAAGCTGGCTTTGGAAGTTAGAGGCCTGAACTGGGGGCGGGGGCGGGGTAGAGAAGAACAGTCTTTGATGGAAGAAGTCAGGGTCTGGGGCTGTAGCTTCACTACTGAAAACCCATTGACACCGTGAGAAGTTCCTGTCAGGATTCCCTCAGGTACAGTGCACTGCACACTGCTGAGATACAGCCAACATCTCCTACTAAAACCTCCTCTGAGTGAGCTCTGTTCATATCAAGAAGTCATCCACCAGGGCAATGGGAATGTCTAGTCTCTAGAAAAAAAGGCAGTGTTCAGAATTTAACCCTGGGAGAAAGGTGGTACAAACAGAAGCCACAGAAGGGTCTGGATTTGGGTCAAAGACCAGAGGTACTGGAGAAACAGATGCTGAGCCAGAAGACAGAGTCCAGGGTACCAGGCTAGAAGATGCTCATGTACGTGGATCAGATCACAGGGCACAGCCCTACAGAGAAGGAGCCTTGAACCACTGAAGGGCAGGGCTGACGTTAGAGGGCCAGGTGTCGTTGACTGGGAAAAGCTCAGAACCCTGAGGCGACAGTAAGGACGGATTCACCTTCAGGGACACGTCTCCATTAGCACGGCTTTTTCCTTCCTGTTTGGTGACAACTGATTCGTCTGACTTCTGCAGTTCGGTACAAATAACTAGAGGTGCCGTGTTCCTCCCCTCATCGTGAAGACAAGGTTCAAAGAAAGGACGAAGGGGGCTAGAGAAACTGTGGGTGAAAGTAAAGATGTGGGACTTGTCAGTCACGTTGTAGAAGGAGATGACTCCTGCTTCGTAGTCCAAGAAAACCCCCACACACTTTGGAGACTCTTTCAGGCGGAAGGAGGTCTGCGGGGACGTGAGAGCTTCATACTCATTCTTACGGCTCTGCCGCAGGAGCCAGTGGCCATTGGCAGGTGAGGCTGTGACCTTCCCCTTCCTGCTCACGGAGTCACTGCACACTCCAAGGATCCATTTGGTTTTCTCGCCCACGTACACCTCCCAGTAATGACAGCCAGTGGTGAAGTACTCAGAGCCAAGCACGCTGACAACAAAATCAAACCTCTGAGGGTGGTCAGGAACAGACCGCTTCTTGTCGCCAAGTCTCACACATCTCCGATCCTCAGACAGGATGAGTTTAGGATGGGCCGTGTCAGGGTCCAGGGTCACCACCACTGTAGAGAGTTGGAGGGGAGAAGAGAAATTTAGATCTTAAGGAATCTTCAGGTAGATTTGGAAGGGAAATATTCTGGAGGTCTTCAATCTGTCACTAATCTATTTTAGTTCATGGCTTTCCCCGACCACATCCACAGACGTACTGGAACCAGACTTTTAGCTTGCAGACAGAAAGCTTGCCTAGTGTGCCTGGAGCCCTAGGTTCCATTTCCAGCACTATGTAAAACAAGTGGGATGACGCAGTACGACGGTATTGGGGAGTGGAGGCTGGAGCATCAGTAGCTCAGGTTCATTCGTGGCCTCAGAGAGAATTTGAAACCAGCCGGCACTGCATTGGACATCCTCAAAAAGCCAAAACACACAAAAAAATGTAGACTTTGTTAGGCCATGTTCTGGTTAGCTTTTTGACAATCTAATAACAAGCTAGACTCTAGTGGTTCTCAACCTGTGGGTCACAACCCTTTGGGGATTGTATATCAGATATCTTGCATATTAGATATTTACATTTCAATTCATAACAGTACAAAATTACAGTTATGAAGTAGCAATGAAATAGCTTTATGGTTGGGGGACACCACAACGTAAGAAGCTGTATATTAAAAGGTTGCAGCATTAGGAAGGTTGAGAACTACTGTGCTAGAATAATCTGGGAAGAGGGGAATTCAATTAAGAAAATGCTTCCCAGTCTGGTGGTGGTGGCGCATGTCTTTAATCGCAGCACTCAGGAGACAGAGGCAGACATATCTCTGTGAGTTCGAGGCCAGCCTGTTCTGTAGAGCTAGTTCCAGGGCCAGCCTGATCTACAGAGTGAGTTCCAGGACAACCAGGACCACACAGAGAAACCCTGTCTCCAAAACAACAACAACAATACAAAACAAAAATGTCTCCATCAGATTTAACTGTAGGAAAAACCGTTGGGTTCATTTTCTTGATTAATGATGGATACAGCAGGACTCAGCCCACTGTGGGTGGTGTCACCCCTGGGCAGGTGGTCCTGAGCTGTATGAGAAAGCAGGCTGAACAAGTCATAGGGAACAAGCCAGTAAGCCGCATGTCCCCATGGTCTGTACTTTAGTCCCTGCTTCTAGATTCCTGTTTTGGGTTTGACTGATGACTAATCGTAAGCTGTAAACCAAATATATCCTCTCCTCCTGTGTCAGTTACGGTTGCTATTCCTGTGAAGAAACACCTTGACCAAAAGGAAGGGTTTTACTTGACTTACATATCCTGGGTCACAATTCTCTGAGGGAAGTCAAGGAGAATGACAGATTTGATCCAACCGTGCTGCATAGTGACAACCACTACTTATAATAACATAAATTTACAGTCTGGATTCAAGTGGGACGGGATGAAAACTTCAGTGACAGAGTCTGAGAAGGATGGACTCTGGAATGGACACCGGGAAGGCTGACTTAACTTACCAAAATGCAGCCGGGCTCTTCTCCAACCTGAAAGGCAAAGGGAGGATCTGTTAAAGTGGAGTAGGAATGGAGGCAGCCCGAGGGCAGAGCCAAACCCAGGGTAGAAGCATCTCACCTGCGTTGGCAGCAGCTCTTTTCAACTCTGGGGGAGAAGAAACAAGGGGTGAGCTGTCACTGGACTTACGGGGCAGGAAATACGTTGGGATGGAGATTACAGAAACATGGCAGACTTACTCAGTTCACTCCGGAGCTTCTCTGAAGAATAAAAACAGTTGGACACATCAGAACAAGGACAATTGCCCACTTGCTATGCTTCGGTCCCTCACACCCACACCCCCATAACAGATTAGAAGCAGCCATGTCCTGGGACTTCCCCCATAATGATGGAGTCCACAGAGATATGACAGATAATCCCCAAAGTCCTTACCTTCAGGTACAATAAATACTATATTTGTAGGTGACAATGTAAGTGAAGTATGTGAAGATGTTATTGAATAAGATAAAAGTTTGTGTAAAACTGCCACCAAATCCCTATAAAATCTTGTTAGCATGTGTATTTTCTCTATGTAAAATATGTAGACATGTCGCATGCCTTCAGCTTTTTGTTTGTCTTCTTGTTTTTTCAGTTTGTTGGTGTTTGGTTTTGTTTTGTTTTGGATGAGGGTCTCACCATGTAGCTCTGGCTGATCTGGAAAAAACTCACATATTTGCCTGAGTGCCACCTTGCCTGGCTGGTTTTTTTATTATTATTAAGTGTTAAAAATTGGTTCCCATAGATTAAATGACTGAGAATTCAGAAAGCTGTGTCACATTCCAGTGGGGAACTCAACAGCCATAGACCCTGCCTAGGGAACTCTATGCCCCCATATAAAGGACATCCCAATGTCTTCATCTAAGAGAGGCACACATCTTGGTAAAACAGTTCCCATTTAGAAGCTAGATAAGTGCTGTGTAGGAAAGAGAAACAGAGAGTGCTCTCAATGGGGATGTCGAGAGCCAGGCAACCCCCCTTGGTTTGAATTGCCCTGCCCTGCCCTGATAGTCCCTGAGTCACTCAGCCCACAGCAGAGATGGTAGCAGAAAGAAGGTGGCACAAAGAACTTGACAGAACTTACTGAGGGCTTTGTGAAGTCTTCCTGAAAACCAGAGAGAGAGAGGAGTGAGTGACCTGATCCTTTACCCCTGGGACCCTGGAAGGCCCACCACTCCACCACACACACACCACCACCACCACCACCACCACCACCACCACCACCACCACCACCACCACCACCACCACCACCACCACCACCACCACCACCACCAAGAAGGAAAGGTCGGAGCTGCTTCCATCAGTTCCTAATCCAATCCCTGGTTAAGGTCAGACTTAAGAGTCCAATGGAGCTTGTGTAATTTTCTTACTGGTGGACTTCCCTTTGCTTCTCCTTTCCCTTTGTTTCTGTCTGGTCTCAATTCCTCTGTCTGTTTCCATGTTAGTAATACTAGAATGTGTGTGTGTGCGTGTGCACGTGTGCGCGCGTGTGTGCACATTCTTGTGCCTTACTGCCTTTCTGCAGTCTCCTGTTAACGATATCTAAGGCCATCACTAACTCAGTCACTGGAGTGACTTTATAATTCTCTAGAGCAATTCTCCAAAGTCAGGGCCACAGGAAGTTTGGAATATCCATCTGCTTCCTGTGCTTTGCAAGAGTGCTTCTAGCTTCTCTAGAGGGCCCACCTGGGCCATAGCTTCCCCAGCCTAGCATCATCCCTGTCAGAGAATTGTGCTGTGTGCCTGAGTCCACCCAGCTAAGGGGTAGACACAGGGCAGGCTCCTAGCTTGGAACAGTGACGCTGAATATGGCATAGCTTCTCAAGAGCTTTAGGATGCATGACTGTCACTTCCACAACTAACTGCTTCCATTCACTGTGCCCTGCTCTTACACAGAGTGAGACCTGGAACCTCTTAACAGTGACATGAATGGAATTATTATTCCTGCTTTGAAGAAAATAGGCTGAGGCTCAGAAGGACCATGACATTTTCTCAAGGTCATCTATCTAGTAAGTGACCAAGGAGGCAGGATTTGAACTCAAGTCTGTCTGACTTCTAAGTCAGTGTCCCTTGCCATCACACAATGCTCTTCCTTTGTGCTCTTGGGCAGAACAGTCAGCCTTACTGCAGTGTACACTCCACCCTCCAACCCCACGTTGGGAAGAAACAACGTAGGGCCAGATTCTAACATCATTGAACTAGGAGCCATCAAGTCAGTGATAGATCTCCACAAGACTTCAAAAGCATGTCTTTTGACTCTTGTCCTGGGGGGACCCCAGCTCATGTTCATCCAATTAATAATGGTGAAGTGGCATTGAGAGAAAGGAATCCCAGACCCTGTGACAGATCTTTTGAAAGGTTTTTTCTTTTACCACTGGAACTTAGTATCCTCATATTACAGATGAAGAATCCAGAGTCCAGGGCAAGACTGAATAACTCAAGGCCACAATATGAGAGACCAGCAAGTTGAATCAAGTACTGCCGACCCCAAAGCCTGCAGCACTTCCATGGCATGGCGCCACTGCTCCGCATGTCAAGGTCATGTGGATCCCTGAGCTTCTCATTCATCCCATGTGACCTTGCTCATATATCTTTCAGTCACAGGCAGACCTCCTTTTAAGAGGATTGCTAGAAAGGCTGATGAAGGAGCACATGGTGATCCAGACACATGCATCCAGGCATTGGCATCTCCTCACCCACTGACACCGACTCCATCGCCCCTCGACACTGGGAACTGAATCCTAGTACTATGGAGGGACTGCTGGCATCTTCTGAAAGTAGAAAGGATGCTATATTTGCTCACTGCCTCTCACTCGGTACATACCTTTTTCTTTGGCATGGTCTTCGAGAAGATTTTCTAGAGAAAGAAAAGGGAAAGCAGATAAAATTCTTGGCCATTTCAAGGGAAGGTTCTGAGTCCCTGTTGGTTTTTATCAGCTCTTGAACTGCCCCCAACTCTGCCATCTTCATTTCCGCCCCTCCTGATCCAGCCCATCATCTCTCTTCTGAACCACAAAAATGGGAACCCAATTTGTCTGGCATGTCCTGTCTAACTCCTCTGGTCTCTTCACAACCCAGTAGCCAAAGAGCCCTCTTCAGAGCGCCATTCTGATAAGGATGTCCCCATTCAGTGCTTTACCTCTGCTTTTAGGAAAAAGACTGAGTTCCTCCATCAACACAAACAGAAGGTTGTGGAACTTTCAGGTACAAATGTAGTTCTGTGAGCACTGGAGATACAGAAACCAACAAAACAAAAACATGTTCCCGACCCGTACCCAGAACACTTACCTACCTCCATCACCTGTTCGTACAGAAGCTTCTCTGGAAAGGAGAGAGGGGACAGCGAGCTCAGCTTGGGAAGCATTTTTTTCCTAACACACAGTGTTGCCCAAACATGGCCTAAGCCATCTAATTAGGACTGACCCCTTGCCAATACAGGTGTATGGCCATTTGAAAATATCAGAGTCTTCACACCATCAAATGGGGGAAGAAATGTTGGATTATGTAACTTTCCAAATTCTTTGCAATCAAGAGCCCAAGAAATGTGACCATTTTAATGAGGGTTTTATCCAAATGGATATAATTGGATTTCCTGATTAGTTAATTAGAAAGCTGCCAGGGTTGGTTGCTATCTAATTTCTCAAAGGGTGAGAACTCACAGCTCTACCCAGGCCTCTCTGCAGTCTGCTGTATTCCCTCTGCCATGTGAGTCCCTGGTTTATGAATGTCCCAGTTCTCAGTTTGCGGGGTCTCCCACCTCTGGTCGATGCCACGCCCACATCTCCTTCTGCTAGTCTTTCCCTAGAGCAGTCACAGTCTCCCACAGCCCTCACACCCCCACACCCTACACATCACTGTCCTCACAGCTCCTCCACCACCAAGTTACCTTTTGATCTTTTTTGTTTACAGATGAGCCAAATGCCAAGAAGGATAAGGAGTCCCAGGATAGGCAGGACCACAGAGAGAGCCACCGCTGGAGAGGACAGACTTCCAGGAGCTGGGGCTGAAACAGAGACCACCAGTGACCACCCTCAAGGAGATGGCTGAGAGCAGCTCTCTGCCTCTGAGGGTAGGCTCAGGAATATCCAACCGTCTCCATGGGCTCTAGGGAGAACCCTGCCAAGACTGATAAGGCTCTTTGCTTCCCTTGTTAACTCACACTCTGGGTGACAAAGAGAAATGGGTGTTCGCACCTCATGAAGATTTCTCAACCACAAGTTCACCCTGTCCTCTAACTCTGTGGGCAAATACTCTAGAGACCTCAAAGTCCTGAATGTGTGCTCCTTAACAATTCCCATCGGTCCCTCATGAGTCCCTCCTGCCTTCTCCTCAAACCCTTTCTGTTGTCCAGCCACAGACTTGGCTACAACAATGTGTTCCAGGCTGCCTTTCTGTTCCACCATCAGCAGCAGCAACACAAGGTCTATGGACCACAGCCGCAGGCCCGGAGCTCAGACAGGAAGGCGTAAGGAGTGCAGGGGCTGGTACTGCACGACTGTGACCCCAGGAGACAGGACAGGAAGGTGTAGGGCTGTGAGGAGTCCCAGCTGGCTCTACATCCTTGTTCAACCATTGGGAGGCCCTAGGCAAGAGACCCAACCTCTCCCAACCTGGGTTAACTCATCTGTAAAATTGAGCTGGTAAGAGTCTTAATTCCCTGGGACTTAAATAAGTCACCATAAACTCTTATCAGCTAGGGAGAGGCAATGGCAGAAGTAGGAGGGGAGGAGCATAAAGGGAGGAATGAAGAAAAGGATTGGCAGATGTCCAGGAGGCTTCCCTACCAACTTATTTTATCACATGACTCCATATTTCAAGGATATTTCAAAGCTTCACACTTTTTAACCCAGCAGTTCTATTTTTTTTAAGGAAGTGTTGGGGGGGGGCTGGAGAGATGTCTCAGAGGTTAAGAGCACTGGCTGCTCTTCCAGAGGTCCTGAGTTCAATTCCCAGCAACCACATGGTGGCTCACAGACATCTGTAATGAAATATAGTGTCTTCTTCTGGCCTACAGGCATACATGCAGACAGAACACTGTATACATAATAAATAAATAAATCTTTAAAAAAAAAAAAAGAGTGTGTTCTGAATCAGTTCCAAGTAAGTGTGAAGATGTCCACCACACCACTAGTTTCAGATGGGGGGGGCATTGCAAAGCATCTGGAGTCCCAGAGACAGCCTTCATGTGGTTGATCAATAACCACAGGATGGAATTTGATGCCTCCCCAAAAATCAATTCATGAAAAAACACTTAAGAATTAGACAACAAATAGCTTATGACTTGAGAGGTGAGAAGAGAAGTGAGGAACAACCATGCACACATACACAGAAGCGTGGGCACACTCCTCGAGGGCATGTGAATGTAGTCTTGGGAGCAAGACCCCCAAAACATTAGCAGTAATTCTCTATGATTTATGAGGTTCTACGCCATTGTTTTTGATTTCTCTAAAATGTTCCACTTTTTCATGTTTATTTTTTACAATACACACTCCTAGAACTACAATTCATAGAACAAAAAAATTGAAAAAATTAATTTAAACTTTTTTATGTGTATGGGTATTTGGCTTGCGTGCATGTCTGTATAACATATGTGTTTCTGATGCCCCAAACACCGAGCCAATGCCAATGCCCCTTCTCCTGAAAATTCTTTATAAAGTCCCCACAAGATCGACTTTCCTCCAGGCTCCTCAGGAGCCTCAAGCTGATTTGCACCCTTGCATTACCTCCAATAACCATGGCTGTGGTCTTCTCTTGGCCAAGAACCTCATTCCGGACAGTGCAGGACACATTCCCCAGAGCGCTGTCCCTGACTCGGCTGGACACTGCTGTTCGGAATAGCCCAGTTTCATCCAGGGAGTGGGTCTCTGAGAGCGACAGGAGCACTCTGCCCTGAGTGTCTCTCCACTCAGTCCATGGCTTTGGGAACCATCCCATTGACCAGCACACCAGGTGGATCCAGCCAGCATCATAGCCCTTCACGTGGATGAAGGGATCAGAACCTGAAACTAAAGGGGACAGATTGTCTGGCAGGGGTGTGGTGGCAAGGGCACCGTCCTAGCCAGTGTCCTGCCCCCCACCCCTTCCTCCGATGGACAGCCACAGCTGTTAATGGAGCTGTAGTTTCTACCTTCCCTTTACCAACGGCAGCTCTGACAACCACAATGGGATAAAACAGTCAATCCAAATGGAGGTCAAGATCCACTCCTAACAACATCAGCACCACACTATTCTGACTCTTTGGGCACCTCAGTCCCTGTTTGAAAAGAAAGGTGATTTGCCAACCCCCAGTCAAAGGACTCCATGACTGGAAAGAATCTACCAACTACTGTGCGTTTTAAATGAATTCATCCCTCTTATGTTACTAAGTGATAAACAAAGATGTTCAGGGGTTGGAGAGATGAGCTGGCTCAGGGGTTAAAAGTACTGGCTGCCCTTCCAGAGGACCCAGCACCCCCATGGCAGCTCACAACTGCCTGTAATTCTAGTCCCAAGGGGATCTGACACTCTCTTCTGGGGTCTGTGGGCCCCAGGTACCTATGTGGTAGACAGATATATGAGCAGGCAAAAAACCCAAACACATAAAATAAAAGTAAATAAATCTTTAAAAAAAGATTGTCAATGATAACCCCATGGACTGGCCTGAAGTGAGAGCAGAGACTTGGGATGGGTCTGTGGTAGGCTGATTTTTACAAAAACACTGAAGCTAGTTTGAGGAACAGTCTCTGATTTCTGGATCTTTAAATTCTCAAGAACCTGGAAAATGACTGTGAAGCAAATCCTTATCACAGCAGGGAATCCTGGCCCTTGAGGATTTTCCTTACAGCCCTGGTTGTGAGTTTCTTGGTAATGAAGCAGAGAAAGCTGCCTTTATCTGAGCCCACCAGCCTGTGTTTATCCGGGTCCTGCACTGGACAGCATTTCCCAAAATCCAGGTTTCTTCCTCTCTCAGGAAGAATCACCAGTTAGGTGATTCATTGAGATGAGCAGACCTGGCTAGAGAAAACAGAGCTGGCAAAGCGATTGCCACAAATGACCCAGGCCCCTGCAACCCATCCTAACCTGCTACTTGCAGGGTCACGTTGCCCTCTTGACTCTGGTTTCCGACCCGGAACTGGCATTGGTATGGTCCTCGATCCTCGAGCCTCACGTTACTGATATACAGAATGTAACTTTGCTTGTGGGTATCTCTCACCAGCGTGGTCCTGCCCTTATATTCTGGCATCAGATCTTCATCACTGTCCTGCCCATCCCGGAGCACGTGGACAGCCTGGGTGCGAAGCAGGTGTGCAGGCCGTTGCCACCTCACCTCGCTGAGCACCATGCCAGGCCAGAGCAAGAGTGGACAGGGCAGCTCGGCTCTGCCCCCGAGTGGGGCCAGGTAGAACTTGTCAGTATTCCCTGTGGAACAGAGACCAAACGGGGAGAAGGATGCTGAAGAGATGGTTTGGGGATGAGCGAGAAAGGGCAGAGCCTGGAAAGGACAGGCAGACAACAGAACCCAAGAACCAAATTCCAGCGCCATGCCTCATCCCTGTCAGCCCTCCCAGGCAGAGAAAGATCCAAAACTCCTACCTGACACCTGAGCAGGTAACTGGAGGAAGGCTAGAGTGAGGAGGCAGCTGAGGAGCTGGGAGCCAGAGTGACTTGGTAGTCTCTCCATATGAACTAGGACAGACACCGGAAGAGGACTGATGAACTTGAGCTGAGGAACCTAGGAGGTGAGGCGGAGACCCAGGTCACATGTTCCACCTAAGGAGCAAGGACATGTGCTTCGAAGCCCAGCTTCACCATCCACTCCCTTGTGACACTACCCTTACGCTCGTGTGACAAGGTGACTAAAATTCTCAGAAACACTTTCTTTCCTTCATCCTTAAACACTTTAAATTGTATGTATATATGAGGGGTGGTGTGTATACCAAGTGAGTGATGGTGCCCTGGGAGGCAAGAGGAGGGTGTCGGCTCCGCTGGTGGTTGTGAGAAGCCTGATGTGGGGACTGAGAATGGTCCCTAGGAAAAGCAGCAAGTACTCTTAACTGCTGAGCCATCTCTCCAGCCTCCCTTTTAGATTTATATATAATCAACAGAGGTTTCCAAGTCCACCGTTCCATCATGAAGACACTAATCCTTCAAACAGGCACTGGGGGTTGAATAAACCTGGGTTCAGGTCTCGTCTATTTTCCTTTGCTAGCTCCACATCTCTAGCAAGGTTGTGTACTATCCGTGATAGCAAGTTCTTAGTCCGTGGGGGAGGAGCCTATCTTCACACGTGGGTGGGAGGACTTAATAAAAGTAAGTGCACCAAGCGCTGGTCACAGATGCCTGGAGAACAAGTGCTTGATAAACGTGTACTGAGCTAAAAGGAGCTAGTCATCACTCAGAGGTGCACTGTGTGCTCTTGCAGCCGGAGACCCCAGAAGGCTCCCTAGTAAAGCTCCATTAGCAGGAAGCAGAATCTTTCATGCCACACTGAGGAAAACGTTGAAAATGCCAACTCTCTAGGAGACGAGAACATTTCCATTTCACATCCTTTGTATCAATTTGGTTACTGGGAAACAGTCTGGAGGTGCTTGAGAAATGGTTCAGCTGTTAAGTGCACTGCCCACTCTCGCAGAGGACCTGGGTTCGATCCCAGCATCCACATGGTAGCTCGCAATCATCTGTAACTCCAATTCCAGGGGATCCAATGCCCTCTTCTGACCTCCACAGCCACTAAGCATGTACCTGCCATACATACATGCATGCAGACAAACACTCATACACATAAAATTAAAAAAAAATCTATTTAAAAGCATAAAGCCATCATGGCTCTTTGGTACCTGATGTTTTCCGGGAATGTGGCATCACACATATTTTTCATGCCACCACATATTCTTCGACCAGATTCAGTGTTCCAACACAGACCTGTGAGAATTTTAAAAAATAATTAAATATGGTAGGTTGCTTAACCCTTTGCTACAAATGACAGTGGGTTAGTGGCTGGAAGTAGGAGGCTTAGTCCTAGGGGAAGCAGTGCAGTCTCCAACTTAACGAGACTCTAAGTGAAATGAAGCTGCTGAAACTCGTAGGCCTTGACTTCCCTAATTTTAAAATAGGAATGTTTTACCATTTCACCACCAAATTGCCCTCAGGAAAGGTCAAAGCAAATTAATTAATTAATTTTCTTGTTTTCCTACAACCCTGCCTTCAGTACAATGTATCAACTTTTTTAAGTTTTTACCAATTTGATAACAAAACTTCTTAAGATAGGGCTGGAGAGATGGCTCAGCGGTTAAGAGCATTGCCTGCTCTTCCAAAGGTCCTGAGTTCAATTCCCAGCAACCACATGGTGGCTCACAACCATCTGTAATGAGATCTGGTGCCCTCTTCTGGCCTGCAGACATACACACAGACAGAATATTGTATAAATAATAAATAAATAAACATTTTTTAAAAAACTTCTTAAGATAAGATAAAAAGTTTCTTAGAATTTGATAATCCCTTGTGCTAATCTGTATTTCTTTGATTATTTATTTATTTGATCCTTGTCAATGATTTCCTCTGTATTTTGCTGGGTTTTTTATCTTTGACACATTTGTCTCTTAATGGCTTGCAAAATTCTTCATACAATAACCATTTTTTTCCCACAAGTTGCAAGTATTTTCCCCCAGTCAGAGTCAGTTACATTGTAAGTCTGAACTAGTTTGATTTTTTGAAACTTCTAAGTCAGAAGAAAAAAAAAAGGAGGAAGAGGCGGAAAGGATCCCAACAGACCTTCTCTTGCCCATCTTGAGTAGTTTAAGAAGACCCCAGGCATCTATAACTTCGCAGTCACCCAGTTCAGGACCCAGCAGATGGTGAGGGCAAACTGCATGCCTGCTGAAGTATTAATAGCACTGTAGTGCTAAGTAAGAGTCTCCAGACAGAGCCACCTGTCATTCTTGTCACTTGCTGTATTTGGGGCTCTTAAGTGACAGCTAACCATTGTCCCATCTTATCCTTTAAGATGTTCTTTGTAGCTGGGTGGTGGTGGCACATGCTTTTAGTCCCAGCACTCGGGGGCAGAGGCAAGCTGATCACGCTGAGTTAGAGGCCAGCCTGGTCTACAGAGCTAGTTCCAGGACAGCTAGGGCTCTTACACAGAGAAACCTTGTCTTGGAAAAGAAAACAAAGATGTTCTTTGTAAAAGGAAAGATTATTTCTCTACATTCATGAGTTTGACGATACTGAGAAATTTAAAGAACTAGACAGACTAAGAAAAGAAGGGAGACCAGAGAGAACTCACCACAATTGGGATGCGGGATCTTTGTTCTTTAGTGGCAAGGCTGGAGCCTCCTAGCTGGGAATACCATCTCCCCACAGGCAGGGTGGTCTGACATCAGCCAAGAATGCCAGGAACATCCCAAAAGACAGGTCTGGGAAAAGTTCATATTCTAGACTGATGACCAGAGCCTCGAAGCCAAGAGCTCTCTCTGCCCCACAGATGGCCTTCTGGCGGTCCCTAAAAACACACAAGCCACGCCCTGTCTGCCCATCCCTGATAAAGCAAGGGTGTAGAAAGGAGAGGCTCCCCAGCAGCAAGGAAACTGTCTACTGTCATGGCAAAGAAAGGACTTTTTCTCCAACTCTCTTTTCCTCCAGTGCCTGGTACAGCAGTGACTTCTGCAATTTGACCCCATCACCCCTTTTCTTAAAAGCTTGTTCTCCTTTACTTCTCAACCAGTACAGGTTAGAAGATCCGTGAATGGAACTGGAGCCCATTGTGTAAAGGGAAATAAGGCAGACTCAGGAAGACAGTACTGCTCATTTCCACCTATGTGTGGGATTTACATTTAGAGAGGTGTGTGTGTGTGTGTGTGTGTGTGTGTGTGTGTGTGTGTGGCAGGGGTCATGAAAGTAGAAAGAATTCTGTGGGAGAAGAGAAAAAAACATAAAACACAGGGGAAGAGCAAAGTAATATAGGCAATAAGAAAGCAGAGAAGAAAGGGGAACTGCAAGAAGAGGTTGGGAATATGTGGGAAGGTACTGGGTGGGGGGTGAATGAGGATAAATTGTAATAACATGTACACATGAAAATCCCATGAGGAAACACATCACTCTGTATGCTAACTTTAACTCAAAAAATTAGAAGGTAGGCTTCAAAACACCCGCCAATCAGCCATACTCTTTAGCCCACGGCTTTATCTCCAGCTACACCTTGATGCATGCTTGCGTGCTTTCAGACGAGCAAACTTGCTTCCTGCCCCTCCTGTGTTACACCCTTCCTAACTGGCTTGCCTTCATACTGCCCAGGACTGTATTCATTGCCGTACAAACTATGCCCTTTGACTTTTGTAAAGATGCACCCGTCATACAGACTTCTCTGTGGTTTCTTTTTCTCAGTCAACACAGGGTTTTGAGAATAGCAAATGTCAGTGGTGGCCTGGACCCGGTTCCCTATTGAGGGTTGACCTGTCTCCAAATTTCAGAGTAGCTGAGACTTGTCATCAGGCTGTAGGACCCCAGCAGCTCTTTGCTTACTGTCTGAGAGTTTATACAAAAGCTCAACAACCTATTTAGTCTGTGAGCATCCCTAGAGTTCACCATAGGTCGTGCTCTAAGAAATCCCAGGAGCAGTTCTGAACCATCTTTACTACATATTCCTCCAAGATTCTTCACTGGAAACCTAGACGCAAGAAACCCTTTTCTTCTCCTGGATATCTGCCTGAAAATTTTTGTGTTGAAGGGCTTGTCTCACACTCTGCTTTGGGTATGGAGTGGTGTAGTAATTAAGACACTGGAATTCATCCATCTGGCAAGGCTCTAGGTTTCCTCTGTGGCACACACACACACACACTCCATACACATTCATCACTCATTTGTGTTAGGAAACTTCAAACTCCTCTCTCTTGACTATATAATAGATTATTATAAATGTTCTCACCCTAGAACACTATAACTTACCTCTCCTATAGAACTATGTGTTGGCAGTCATAACAAGCCTTTGTCTCTGTCTCTTCGTCCAAGTTTTGTTTTGTTTTCAGACAACATCTCACTACATAGTCCAGGTTGACCTCAAATTTGTAATCCTCCTACATCTGCCTCTTAAGTGATGGGATTACAGCCATTCACAAAATCAGGCCCTACCATGCTTCTTTGCTTTAAGGGGGAAATGGAGAGAGTTCTGGACTTCCAGCTAAATAAATATGGTTTCTTTGAACGCCTCCTCAGCCCCCTAGCTGCTAGATTTTTCTTGTCTTTTCTCCTTTATTTGAGGCAGAGTCTGCTGTGTAGCCCAAGATGGCCTCCAACTTGAGATCCTCCTGAGTGTTGTGATTACAGACTCTCATCCCAGCACCTGGCTCTTGTACTTTCTCCTGGTTGGTGATGTATTCACCATTGAAATCTCACAAAATACAGAAAAACTTAAACAAGATTAATATAATCCCTACTAATAAAACAAGATGTATTAACAACTTTGGTATGCTTTCAAATCCCATTTTCTGTTTTGAAACTATAAAACAAATACTGTGGTTAGACAATATATGTTCTTTGTGGCTTTTAAAGTTTTAATATGCTAAAGCACTGTGTGAGGGGGGAGAGAGAGAAAAAAAGAAAGAGATCAGAGGTCAATGTCAAGTGTCTTCCTCTATTGAACTCCACCTTATATTTTGAGACAGTCTCTAATTGAAGCTGGGCCCACCAAAGTGCTTAGGTTGCCTGGTCGTCATGCTCTAGGGATCTGTCTGTTTAGAAAGCATTTTATTATG
>JAQHUG010000284.1:421645-432563 GCA_028555095.1 Dicrostonyx torquatus
TAGCGCATGTCGGCTGCTGGGGACCGGCCTCACGCGTGCGACCTCGGCGGCGTCAGGGGGTGACCCCTTTCTTTCTTCCTT
Source organism: Dicrostonyx torquatus (assembly GCA_028555095.1). Classification (NCBI taxonomy): domain Eukaryota; kingdom Metazoa; phylum Chordata; class Mammalia; order Rodentia; family Cricetidae; genus Dicrostonyx; species Dicrostonyx torquatus. Next base: position 421,727 of record JAQHUG010000284.1, read on the forward strand.
CCCTTCTTTCTTCCTTTCCTCCCTCCCTCTCTTCCTCCCTTCCTTCCCCTTCAAAAAAGGCAGAAAGCATATTCCATCCTACCTGAGCAGGAACAGAGAAAGAAACAAGAGGCAGCATGATGGCATGCCTTTAATTCCAGCACTCAGGAGGGAGAGGAAGGCAGATCTCTGTGAGTTCAAAGCCAGCCTGGTCTACAAATTGAGTCCCGATAGCCAGGCCTACACAGAGAAACCATATCTCAAAAAGCAAACAACAACAAAAACAAAAGAAAAGCCATGCCCACTTCTAGAGTTGTTCTAAACCCTGCTGATCACAGGCGTCCAGTCACACACATAATATATGACTCTTACTCCCATTGAGCTACTAGCCAGGGTTGAGGGGTAGGAAGCCAGGATTTCCCACCCCCACCCCCACCCTGTGACTGCAGCTAACAGCAACTCTGGGAGGGTAGTCCAGGTACTTTCCGGTTTTCATCTTGGGACTGCTTCACCCCGCCGAGTCAGGTTTGTGAAGGGAATGTTCAGACTTAGGGACCAAACAACCATCGCCCAGCTTCCTCTTCTAGGGCTAGAGGCCTACAGTTATCTCAGACGTGTGCTTCAGGAATGTAATTCACTCCAGCATGTTCCAGCAGGGTTACTGCAAGCACAAGGTTGCTGAGCAAGGGCTGGGATCAAGGGTCTGTGCCACCATGCCTAGCTAACAAATCTTTTTTTAAAAAGAGTATTATTTTTAACTTGAAGGAGTTGCTAAATTATTCCTTTCATCTGTCCTTCAAAATATGGAGCCAATCAAATCAGTTGTTCTCAACCTGTGGGTCACGATCCCTTTGGGGATCAAATGACCCTTCCACAGGAGCACCTACGATATCAGAAAACAAAGATATTTACATTACCTTTCATAACTAGCAAAATTAAGTTATGAAGTAGTAATGAAATAATTTTAAGGTTAGTGGTCACAGCAACATGAGGAACTATATTAAAAGGTCACAACATTAGGAAGGTTGAGAACCACTAAATTAAATGATGAATTCAAGAATCCAGGAAAAAACATGGGTTAAGAAAATCTCATCTTACTTATGAAGCCTGACAACACAGAACATGTAAATGGTGTTTATTAAACAATAGACTTTTGAACATTTCACCCTAAAAGGAAAAAAAAACTAGGAAAAAATTACATATTGGTTTATACCCACTTAATCCCATTGGAAAATGCTTGAGCATTGGGAATGAATTAAGTTCACAGTCGTAGACCTGAGTGTAGTGGGCTTTCTTGGAGCGCCAGCCCCAAATCATGACGCGGAGACTTACCGGCAACCACGAATGCTTGGCTCGGCCCTAGTGTAGGCTTGTTTCCAGCTAGCCCCTATTTTAACTTAAATCAACCCATTTCTGTTAACCCGTGTGCTGCCCTGAGGCTCATTCACCTCATCTACAAACTGTCCATCCTGCTTTCCTGCTTCCTCTGCACCTGGCTGGCTGGCTCCCCTTTTCTCTTGACCCCCCAACTCCACCTGTCCCACCTCTGCCCACCCATTGGCCATCTAGCCCTCCAGTGGAGCCCCAGGCAGGCAAAGTAAAACAGCAACACACCCCTACATAGTTAAATGTAGCATAAACAAATGCAACACATCTTTACATAGTTAAACATATATTCTATTCCACAGCACCTGAATTTTCAAAAAGTCCAGTTTATATGAAAGCCCACATTTTAAAAAATTTATTGTCTGTCTACATGTTATGTATGTGCCCACAGAGGCCAGAAGAGGGTATGGGATTCTTAAACCGGGGTCACAGAAGTTCTGCACTAACATGTTAATGCTGGAAACAAAACCTAAGTCCTCTGCAAGAGCAGGCAGTGCTCTTCACTGCTGAGCTGTGTCTCCAGCCCCCTAAAACACAACCCCCCCAACAGAACTTTTTCTTGAAGTGACAGGCACACTCAGTTCATACCCCAGGAAAACCCAGTTGGAACTGCCCTAGCTTGTGTGTTTGCCTTCCCAGGGGGAAGTAAATCTTGTTAGAAGTGAGGAAATGAATGCTGGGCGGTGGTGGCACATGCTTTTAATCCCAGTACTCAGGAGGCAGAGGCAAGTGGATCTCTGTTAGTTCAATGCCAGCCTGTTCTGTAGAGTGAGTTCTAGGACAGCCAGAGCTACACAGAGAAACCCTGTCTCAAAAAACAAAAAAGAAAAAAGAAAAAAAAAAGGAAGTGGGCTTATGGAGATTAAACATTTCCCTCAGAACCAGACCTACAAAAGCGATAGGATTCTGTCACAGGGCTCCCCTCAGATAAGGAGCAGTGCTTTGAGAGAGGCATTGCCGCCGTCCTGGGTTTGGACCAGAAACCCGCCTAAACTCCGACTTCAATAGTGTGCTGAAAGAAGCTCTCCCAGCATCCTTGCATTTGTGCTTAGGGAAGCCCAGGAAGAGTCTCAGAAAAACTACTTTTTTTTTTTTAGGTTAAAACAGCTTTATTCATTAACCAATAAAAGCATATATACAGAAGGACTTCCCACATCATTTCCTGTTTTCTGTCCAAATAAAAATAAAGGTTTTAATTTTAATAGTAAAATTACATATCCAAAATAGTTATCAAACAGGAATTGTAGTTACAATATTTAGTCCATCTACATTTGACAAATTAAGGAAAATACTCTATCATCTATCCTATCTTCAGGAATCTAAAGTTTTATATCTACTTTATCTTTTATTATAACCAAGGAAAGTTATAACTATTCTTCAACTCCATCAAAGACTCCAGAAGGATATAATATTACCTAAGTAAATAAGAAGTGCATTGTAAGAAACTTCCAAAATTCTAGAATTGACAGAGACATCTTGCTGCCTGGACAGTCACCCAAAGTTCTTCTGTAATGTTTTACAATCCATCTTCAGTCTATAGGCCAATAATCTCTGGCAGACTTTTCCATGAAGCAGGAGCCCTGAAGAAAGGTCTCACCTTCTTTAGGTAAGTTCAGCAGTCATTTTTCTGTGGGTCCTGCATGTCCAGTTTATACAGCATAACATCAAGCAGTCCATGCAAGAGCAAAAAACTACTTTCTTGAAAATAAAGGTGCCAAGGTGAGCTGGCAGCTGAGTCCCCAGCCTGCTGAGAGGTAGCCAGACTCTGCAAGGAAGCCTCAGCCACCCTGGTGCTGCCCTGGTGTCACTCACTAACCTAAAGGCAAACCAAGGGAGTAAGAGTTATCACTGTTACAGTCGCAGAGTAGTTCAGTCTTCTGGGGGAACTATCTCCTGCTTTAACTCTGCTTCTGCCACTTTAAATGGACATGACTCTGGAATCACAGTTCTTTGAGGTTTTGTTTTTCTTTTGAACAGAGAAACAGTCAGAAATCATTTGATTTGATCAAAACTTGGAAGTAGTGTGAGGACACCATTGACCAATCTCAAACATCAGATCTTTGAACAAAATTTAATTGGTTGGGAGTAGCACAAGCATTGTTTCCTATCGCCTACTCTATGAAAGCGCCTTCCTAGCTCCTGGTCCCTAAGAGCTCATGGGAACAGTTCTCAAGGATTGGCTCACACTGACATGAGTGTCAGCATGGAAGAACATCACCTGGATGTGTCTGAGCCCGAGTGGACGTATTCTTACTACAGTAACCTTCTTTATAACTTCTGAGAATCCACAGGGAAATTGATTCACCTGCAAAGTCAACATTTTTTGAGTGCTAGGCACTGTGGCAGGTGGTAGAAATAATAAACAAATGAAAGGATAATTATGGTCAAGCAGAACACAGTAGAATCATCTAACAGTGACCATATAAAAGATGAAACCCTGGGAAAGAGAGGCCTGGGAGAGACACTACCAGCTTCCACAGAGTTGTACTGATATTGGCATTTTCCTTTTTTCTTTCATTTGAAAGTTGGTATTTATTTTTAATTTAATTAAATTTGAGGCATATTTACCACATATATACTACTCTTTTTTGTTTGGTTTGTTTTTTTGGCTTCTTGAGGATTTTTATGTGTAGCTTTGGAGCCTGTCCTAGAACTTGCTCTGTAGACGGACTGACCTCAAACTCACAGAGATCCGCCTGCTCTGCCTCCCAAGTGCTGGGATTAAAGTTGTGTGCCACACACCGTCCAGCTCATATATACTACTTGTAAAACTTAAGTGCCGGGGGCTGTAGAGATGGTTCAGAGGTTAAGAGCACTGATTGCTCTTCCAGAGGACCCAAGTTCAGTTCCCAGCACCCACATGACAGCTCACAACTGTCTGTAACTCCAGGATTCAACACTGTCACACAGACATATATACAGGCAAAGACCAATAAAGTATTAAAAACAAAACCTTCAGTGGCAGACATATTGTAGAGGAGCTCAGGCGCCACCGTGTGGGAAGGGGCAGAATTAGCCAGCCGTCCTCTGAATGTCCCTCCCACCTGAAGACAGAATCCAGAGTGAAGCTAGGCTTCCTGGTTATTCTCCATAAGATGCAACTTTGGAATACAATATAAGAGCATGCAGTATTTCTGTCTGATTTGAGTTTAATAGGACAAAGTGACATCTGAGTGGAGTTTAGTGTTTGAGAACTTAGATACACACAGAATGAGCTCACTGGAAGCCAGGTGTGATGGCTATTCTTATGGCTAATGGCCGCAACATCTGTAACTAACTAAACTAAAAGGGATTTTCCTTTTTTTCCTCGTTTTGAGACAGGTTCTGTCTATGTAGTCCTGGCTGTCTATGTAGTCTATTTTATCTCTATGTAGACCAGGCAGACCTCAAACTCACAGAGATCCCCGTCTCTGCCTCCCAAATGCTGGGATTAAAAGCATGTGACACAATACCTGGCATGAGGGAATTTTCTCAAATCACTTAAAGTTAGAAGACCCACTTTTAATCAGGATTTTTTTGAGGTGGGAAGAACCACCTTTAATCTGGCCATAACTTCTGGTGGCGGCCTATATAAATAAAGGACATGGGAGAAGGAAGCTTGCTGTCTTTGCCTGCTTGCCCCCACTAACAAATCCATTCCTTCACTGGCATTAGAGCCTCCTTCTTCAGGATTATGTTGTATACTGAAGACCAGCTGAGACATCCAGCCTCATAAAACTGAACAAAAACTGGATTCTTAGACTTTCTCTTGGTAGACAGCCATTGTTGGACTAGCTAGATCACAGCTAGTCACTCTAATAAACGCCATTTATAGATAGATAGATAGATAGATAGATAGATAGATAGATAGATAGATAGATAGATAGATAGATATTCATTCTATCCATTCTGTTCCTCTAGAAAACTCTAATACACCAGGTGATACATTTGGGCTGCCAACTTTCTGAGACAGAGTATCTATCATGTATCCAAGGCTGGCCTGGAACTCCGGATCCTGAGTTGAAACTCAAACCAGTCCAAACTTAGCTTGGAAACAAAAGTCTACCCTACATAACTGATTCAAGTATTACCCAAGTCAATGGTGGTGGTGCACACCTTTAATCCCATCACTTGAGAGGCAGAGGCAAGTGGATCTCTGAGTTTTTGAAGCCAGCCTGGTCTACAGAATGAGTTCCAGGACAGCCTGGACAACACAGAGAAACCCTGTCTCAAAAAACAAAACAAAACAAAAACAAACAAACAAACAGAAAAACCTGTTTCAAATATTACCCAAAAGGGGAGCCTGAACCCTGAATAAGAAGAAAGAAACAAAGGCTTCTGGGCCCACTGTGGGTCGCTGATTCAAGACAAGAGGCAGCATATGACAATACAGGCACCAGGAAAGCTTTAGTGAGGATGAGGCAGGTCTTGGTCCAGCGTGCTAAGTGCAGAGCCCACAGAGCCAGCAGGGGTAGTGAAGTCATAGTTCGCCCTTGCTAGAGCTTAATACAGACCCCCCTGCCCCACAGGGCATCTGGGAAGAAGATGTAGGAGAGCGACCAAATCAGGCAGTAGAAGGCAGTGAGTGAGAACGGGGAGAAAAACAGCATGCCAACACCTGCAAAGAGAGAAGCAGACACTCAGTTTCATAAAGTGCCTCACGTGGCTCCTACCCCACCCTCAGTCCCTCACAGGTATCTCTCAGCGCTGAGGAAACCGCAGCAAGAGAAGCAAAAGCCCCATGTTTGTGTTCAGTTTAGTAAGTATATGTAAGCCCCTAATTGGAAGCTAATGCAATCTCAGGGTCCATTCTGTTTGATCTCAGACCAGAAGCCAAGTTCTGGCCAAGACTGAATTCAAGTTGGCCAGAGCCTTTTCAGGGAGAAAAAAAATCTTCCTGATTGTTTGGAGTTTAACATGCAATGTTCCATGCTTGAGGCTGCTCATGGAGTTATCGTATAGCACTGAGCACTCAGTGATTGCTCTGCCCAGCCTGCGCTAAGCGCAGTCTGTGCTGAACAGCCACTTCCCGTCTCGAGTCCAGCATTCAGTACCTGCTTGGCAGAGGGTCCCTATGTGAGTCTCTGATGACCTTCCCTGCAAGACAATGCTTCATGTGCTTGACCACAGTTCAGGGCTTGAGAAGTTGAGTGTGACTCTCTTTTGTGGTCACTTCCCATGCACCTTTTCCCTCTGGTGATTTTGAGCCACATCCTTTATTTTTGTTTTTGTTTGTTTTAGTTTCCCAGTTATAGCCCTGGCTGTCCTGGAACTGACTCTGTAGAGCAGGTTAACCTAGAACTCAAGAGCTCCAGCTACCTCTACCTCCTGAGTGCAGGGATGAAAGTCAGGTGTAGCCTCACCGGCCCACCTCCTTGTGTTCTAACCAGTCTTAGCTATGAGCTCAGCAACATGCCCAGTCCTCCTAAGAAATCACAGAACCTAGATCTAGTCTCAGGTACTCCCAACACAATGGAATGTCACATGAAACATATCAGGTACAGGGACTCCAAAATTAGGGGCGCATCTACTCGGTACTGGATACTGTGCCAGGGGCTACCAATTGCTTCACTTACTCTTCATAATGATCCTATGACTTAGAATTACCTCCATTTTCCTCCCAAGAGATAAGGAGGAAGTAACCTACACAGGGGCCTGATTCAAGGTCTGACCTTTAAAAGCTAGACATTCTTCCTCAGTTAACAAGAATATGGGGCAACAATAGTCTTATGACAAGCTCTCATGTAGCCCAGGCTGTCCTCAAACTTGCTCTGTGACTGAGGATGACTTTGAACTTCTGATCCTTCTGCCTTCAGCTCCACGGTGCTGAGATTACAGGTGCGCACCACCACAGCCAGTGTGTGCCGTACCAGAGATCAAACCCCAGGGATCCGTGCAAGCCAAGCAAGTACTTTACCAAGTGAACTACAAGCCCAACCTGACCAACACGTATTCTGTGAGAACCTGTTAGATTGTAACAGGTGACCTAACAAACGGTCACTTCCAGGGGAAAGAATCAGTTAATGTGCTAGAGTTTTGGCATACTGTAATTGGAGACCAATCATTGATCTGCTGAGATAAGGAGGCAAGGTTTAAAGTCAGAATTGTCCTAAATAATAGATATTATCTCCCCAAAGCTAGCCATGGGCCAGCTTCTTGAAGCTCTGTAGGGAAGAGTGGTCTTCAGTCTAAGGTGACCGGCTGTCCCCAGGCAAGTGGAATATCTACAGCACCCACTCTGAAATGTGTGCGATACTGGCATTAACTGGTATCAGAATCTATGCGGTGCCATTTCCTCCTTAACTCATACAGCAACGCAACCCGGGAGTCTCATGCTAAGTGTGTGGTTTATTTTGAACAAAGGGGATCAACTCCAGGAACCTCTGAGGAAAACACTTGCTATGAGCTGGGAGAGAGGAGGTAGAAAAGATGGAGCCAGCAACTGCCATTTCTAGTCCAGGACCTACCACAGGACTACCTCATTGCCTCATTCAGTTGCCGTGAGCCTGGAAGCTTCAGGAACATGGAACTGAGTTCACAATGGTGAGGTGTTAGTCCAAGTTTACACACCCATATGCGGAAATCAGGGCTTCAACTGAAGCACGTCTAGCTACAAACCCAGATTCTCCTCACCATTCTGCCTCTGCCACCTAGGGCACAGGAGAGCCAGCACCCAGAACTTGGTCAAGGAGACTGTACTAATGCCACCTAAGATATGAACCTGAAGAAAACATGCCCTATGACCCAGAGTGGATTGACAGCAAAGGGATAATGGGAGAAACTCAAGCCCCCAGGGATGCTTGTCTTGTTGGCTTGAACACCTTAAAGGAAGCCCTAACTCGGGACAAACTGTGAACATCTTATATGAACTTCCTCCTTCAATGTCAGCTCTCGTTCCAATACTTACCTCAAGTCCAGTCGCCTCTCTCCAGCCTTCACACCACCACTTCTGAACACCTCCTCCTGGTGCTCCCTTGTCTGTTCTCTGTTAGTCCAAGGGACGCCTGGAAGCTGCTGCCCTCATCATATATCACTTGCTGCCTGGATCCCACCCAAGGCATCTTATTTGCCTTTAGGATCAAATCCCAAATCCTGCCCAGTCTGCCCACTTCACTGGCCTATGTTTTTGTTATTGGCTTTCCACACAAGGTCAGCCACACTGCTCCCTTCCAGCACTTCCTCCTGCTCTTCTGTGAGCTCATCTCTCCAATCTCGCTTAAACATCCTCCCTTAAGGGCATTTCCTCCTCTCACACCATCTCAAAGAGTGACCAGCGAGTTACCCTGTAATTCCCAGAGCAAACAAAACTGCTTGTAGTTACTTTATTGTTTCAGACAGAACTTCACTCTATAGCTCAGGATATCACCTGGGACTCACTATATCTTGAACTTGCAATGATCCTCCAGCCTCAGCCTCCCAAGAACTGGAATTACAAACACAGGCCACTGTACCCAGCTTTGTTTGTTCCCAATTGTCTTCACATTTTTATTCGCTAGTTTGTTTCGCTTTTCAGTAACTTTCTTGGCTGTCTCAGGCAGTCTGACTCCCTGTACCTGGCACATAGGCATGCACCCCCTAAATTCTACTGATCTCATTAACATGAAGTAGATATGTATTGGGCACAGCCTAATTCTATGCACTGAAAATCAGAGCACGAAGAAAACAGTCTTCTGTGGATGTGAGCATATTTTAGTATTTCTATGGCTGGGCGGTGGTGGTGCATGCCTTTAATCCCAGCACTCGGGAGGCAGAGGCAGGCGGATCTTTGTTAGTTCGAGACCAGCCTGGTCTACAAGAGCTAGTTCCAGGACAGGCTCCAAAGCTACAGAGAAACACTGTCTCAAAAAAAAAAAAAAACAAAAAAACAAAAACAAAAACAAAATGTCCTATGTTGGCTAACAACAAAATTGATGGTGAAGGATACGTGAGGACGAAGAGCACAGACAATGCCGCTGTGAGAGACAGTAAACACCTACTGGCAGTGATTTGAACTCACCTCCCATATAAACCACTTTTTTCCAGTTTTCTGACTCCAGGATTTCATCATGTGGATAGCAACTCTGGTCGATCATGAACAGAATCATGAGTGAAGCCATGCAGCAGAGAATAAATGTGTTGCCCTTGGTCAGTAGGCAGGTGGAGGCCAAAACACAGGAAGCATAGGGACAAGGTAGACCTTTGTATGCAGAGGGACCTCCTTCTAGGGAGAGATCATGGGATGAGCTGTTTCCTGGCTCCAAGGGCATCTATCACTTTGGGTCTCCTCGTCCTGAGCTACCAAATTCCCTTAGCCCAGGGATGGGGAGGAGTATGTAGGTCATTTGGTTATTACAAGCTGATGCTGCACAGGTTTGGGTTGGTTTCTGGGGGACAGCAGGCAATCAACATAGACCCGGTGTGCTCACATCTTAACAGGTCCTTGGAAGGCCAGGCTGAGCTCAATGCTGGGTTTGCACCCTCTTTCTGTGAGGTCTTCCGAGCTGTCCTCACTACCACAGCTTCTTTAGTTTGGGGGAACTGGAGTGTGTCTACTGTACAGATATAGTACAGAAAAGAGACATAACTCCTGAAGAAGCAAGGACTTATTTCTCCCAGACCAGGGCTTTGCCAATACAGCCCTCAACCTCCAGCAGGTGTGGGACTCATGAGGAGGAGGAGTCATCCATGAGTGGTCCCTGACTTCTGGCTCCCAGCAGTTTCTCCTGCCCCTTGATCCTTATGACAGTCCTGAGATAGATTGGGTTCCACTCACCAGTTGAGTAAAAACACAGGCGGAAGGAAGTGGTTAACACATAGATGACGGCCAGGAACCCATTCAGAGGCCCATCCACACCAAGGAGCAGAGCCGAGGCCAGGCCAAAGGTGGTGAAGACAGCGAAGTCATTCAGTTCAAGTCCTGCTTTAGAGGTCAAGGTTAACTCACAGGCAAGCAGTCTACACCCTAGCCTCTCTTGGGTGACTGGAGCAGTGACAGCTGGGGTGCTGGGGTCTCAAAGGGCAGCAGCAGCTGCTCTCTAAAGATGGTCTATAGATCAAAGCCTGGGTCATCCCCCCACTCCCAGCTCTCTCTCTGCTGGTCCTTGTCACTCAGTATGCAAGGCTTAGAGCCCAAGTTCACAATCCTCATGACCTTTTTCAAGAAAAATCTTATATGGAAACATCTCAAAGTATTTTGAACCAGCTGCTTTGCCTGGGGATGTCTCTCATCCTCTAACTTACCCTCATCATCCTCTTCACTAATAAATCTACAGCTCAAATTTCTCACTAAGAATGAAGGTGACCCCAGGGAATACTGGGAAGTCAAGAAAGGATCAACAGCAAAGAAAATGCTTGATTAACTCAAAGTGAAATCTTGTCTCATAAAACTCACAATAACCATAATAATGTACTACAAGGTATAAACACAAGACCAGAATCCTTAGCAAAATCACATAAACCAAAAGAAGAGGAAATGGGATTAGAGCAGAGGGGTGAGGAAGATAAGAACTAAACA
>JAQHUG010000284.1:432881-456379 GCA_028555095.1 Dicrostonyx torquatus
ATGGCTTCCTCTATTGGCATGTGAACAATTGGGGGTGACTGAGGAAGGTCTGCCTGGTGTCAGAGGGATGGATGGTAGTAGCCTGAGATGGATGCTCCCCCAGGATAGGGATTAGAGGGCCCCAAGGTTGAACTCACCTAATTTGTGGCAGATGTTGAGGTGCCTGATCATCGTCCCTACTGCCATGTCTAATAGGAAGCTGATCAAAAGCATCCAGGAAGCACAGTGGGATTTCCTAGAGTGCAGGCCAACAGGACAGCTTCTCGTAGTCCCCACTGGACAAGCCCACACTCAATGCCTACGCTCACTCACTCATATCCCTTCTGGAATATACTGCTTAAGTGTTTTACTCACCCCCTCATACATGGCTCTATCCCTCCAAAACTCCCAATAAAAAAAAATTTTTATAATTTTTTAAATTTTACGTGTCTGAGTTGTTTTGCCTGCAGATCTGTACACCACATTCAATGCATTGCCCAGGAAGATCAGAAGAGGATGTGGGATCTCATGGAACTGGAGTTACAGATGACTGTGAACCACACCACGTGGGTGCTGATAATCAAACCCAGGTCCTCTAGAAAAGCAGCCAGTACTCAACCACTGAGCCATCTTTTCAGCCTCAACCAATAGTTTAAAGAAGTTCTCTGACACCCCCAAACCCTCCAGTAATCACCAGAGTCCCTTCCAACTCTTCTTTCTTAGTGGGGCAGGGTGTTTCGAGACAGGGTTTCTCTGTGTAGCTCTGGCTGTCCTGGAACTCGCTCTGTAGAGCAGTTTAGCCTCAAACGCAGACATCTGCCTGCTTCTGCCTCCTGAGTGCTGGGATTAAAGACATGTGCCACCATCACCCAGCTCCTTCCAGTTCTTAAACCTCAGCGTATGTGACAGCACAGGCTCCTTCCTAGTTCCTAGTGCAGCCTCTACCACTATCCCACTGCGGCTCTTCAGGTAAATTACTGTTTGTCTCCGTCTTTCTTCACTTGTGAAATGAAGGATCTGTGCTGTAATCTCTCCTTTCTTCTCTTTTCCCCTCCTCTCCTTTCCTTTCTCTCATTCAGTGGTGGTTTGAATGAGAATCTCCCCTATAGCTCACACATTCAAATACTTGGTCCCCAGATGGTGGAAGTGTTTGGAAAGGATTAGGTGTGGCTTTGTTGAAGATGCTGTGTCACAGGGACAGACTTTGAGGTTTCAAAAGACTCCTGCCATTCTCAGTGTCACTCTCTCGGCCTCCAGCTTTCAGATCAAGATATGCACCCTCAGCTGCTTCTGCCGCCTGCCTTTGCTCTGCCATCATGGACTTTTACCCTGTGAAGCTAAACCCAGCTAAACACTTTCTTTCCAAGTTGCCTTTGTCATGGTGTTTTATGACAGCAACAGAGAAGGTAACTGAGACACCTGTTCTTCAGGAGCCATTGACCCTGAAGGGTTTCTCAGTGGGATCTAGGGCTCGCAGGTCTGGCAAGGCTGGATGGCCAGTGAGCCCCACTGAGTCTCTGCCTCTCCAGCACTGGGATCCTGAGGGCATAGCACTGTGCTCAGCTTTCTTCCATGGCTGCTCAGAACTGAACGTGTGCCATAAGCACTTTATCGCCTGAGCGATCTCCCCCAAACCTGGACTTTGGATCCTTCTGCCTCTACCTCCCAAGTTCAGGGATTACAGTTTTATGCTACCACACCTAACTAAATTCTGACTTTCCTACAATGTTAACCATCTGGTACTCTCTGTTTTTTTATTCTTCGGTACTGGAGACTGAAGCTCAGGCCTCACACATTCCAGGCAAGCGCTTTTCCATGAGCTATCCCTGGTCAGGGTTTGCGTGTTCTTTCCATTTCTGAGCTTTAGATTAATTCTATTTGGCCCAAGATCACCTTCTTTATGACTTCTAGTCTTTTCTATGCCTAGAATGCAGACAGAACCCTCTAAGACAGCCTGAGAATCCTATGCATTCTGTTGTTCTTGGACAAAGTGTCTGCAGCTGTCAACCACAGCCAGACACCGGAGGGTGTGGCCAAGATGAATATGCTTGCTGATTTTCCGTGGATGAGCGACAGGTGTTGACATTTCCACCTGTGGTATGGATCTGCCAGTGTCTTCCAAGTTCTCTTGGGTTTGATGTGTGTGTGGCAAGAATCCATCTGTGCCTCCCATATCCTCTCACATTCCTCATTGCACCTCACCCATCATGAGATGCTCCCATATGGTCCCTTTGTGAGTGGCCACACAGTCCAAAGAGAACCTTCCCACAGGTTCACTGCCAACTCTGCACTGGATTACAATGCTTAGGTGACCCAGCAGAAGCAGAGAACCTGACCTCTGACCTCAGCCATCCCCAAACAACTTCAACATTTATTTAGACCACAATTGAGTATCTAAAGAAACCTGCGGCTAAATAAAAATAACAGAACCTACAATTATAACACAAAATTACCCTCCCAGCGGATCTGGCTAAATTGAGTTTTTCCTGCTACAGATGTGCATTTTCCATTTATTAGAATCCAAGTTTATGGATGAAAAATGGATAAAGAAAGAAGCCACATGCTCGTCCTGGAGAATCAGGCATACCAGGAGTGCGTCAGAAAGAGTTTCCTTTAAAGAACTGAGCTGCCAAAGGCCTTGAAATAGAACCCAACTTACAGGAACATAAACTGCTCCTGCTTTCTTAGTGGCACCTTAAGTAGGACAATTTTCCAGAACAGTGCTAATGTTGGGTATTCAAGTCATATGTTCTGATTCAAGAACCAGAAAATATGAGTGAAACCAAGTGAGGTGACTCACCTACAGTCCCAGAGTTGGGAGGTGGAAGCAGAAGGATCCAAAGTTCAAGGCCGTCCTAAGCCACATAGTGAGTTCAAGACCATCCTGGGCTCCATTAGGGAGAGGATGGAGAGAAGGGAGGGAAAGAGGTTGGGGAAGGACCTATGAATACTACTATGCATATTTTTTTCTTCTATAACCATTCTGAACTACTATAGCTTGAAATAACAAGCTAGATTAATTATAACACAAACTCTTTGTGGTACAAAAGGAGACCGAGGCTCAGAGATGTAACCTAGCTGAAGTCACTTACCAGAAAGGTAGCAACATAAAGGCCATGATCCTGGCTTTGAAATTATCATACTGTCCTCATCCCCAAGTTGATCTTTCAGCCACAATAGCTAGGTCTTTAGAGTCTGCCTCCCCTTCCTCAGGCTAAGAGCAGGCTGTGCCCCAGACCTACCTGCTGAAGCTGCAGAAGATGGAGAAGAGCCCCAGGACCATGTTGGCCAGGGACAAGGCATTAATAACATCCTTCCAGGAAAGTTCAGTCACCTGAGGAATGGTCTGCTCATGGCTCAAGATGTGCTGACCTGTGGCCCAGGAGAGAGGTGCACAGGGTTCCCAAGATCAAGGGGTCTTCAGAGAGCTCTCAGAGACCCCATCCCACGTCCTATCTCACTGATTGAGAATACAAGTTAGCAAGGAGACACCAGAGATAAGCTCAGCAGTAGGGCAAGTGAATGTGCATGGTCATCCCATCCTCCCTTGCTCTGGTCCCATGGCACAGACATCCTCCCAGGAGCCTTTGGACACTTCAAAGCCTCCATCTGAGAGATAGGGCTTGTCATAGATTAATGGCTGACTTAAGGGAGCTATGCCACTCCCTCAGAGACCTCAGAGACCACAACACTGGTCCTATCTCCAACAGAGAAGGAAATCAACTCCACAGAATGGATGTGGACAGCATTTAGTGGCTCCCCAGCACCTTCCACTGTGTTCTTTCCTCTGGTCTGGGCTAACTTACAGGGTAGACTCTTTCTTCCCCTGTTTTATGAATGAAGAACCTCATGTTCAGCAAATTGGCAACATCTGCTCAGTGTCACACAGTAAGTTAGTAGAAGCAAACCCCGCTGCTTGATCCTCATCTGCTGCTGTTTCTGGCCCCAGCAGGAGGTGGTTTGGGGGCTAGAACTGAGGAGGTCACTGGGATAGCCTTACCAGATGGCCTCTTCATGCCAGCACAGGCCACGGCCAGGCCTTTGACTACCATGGCATCTCTCACAGCAGCAGAGAACCAGTTGGCCTATCCATCTTCACAGTCTTGACTTTGTTTTTATACTACGTCCAAACAAATGTGCTCCTTACACATCAACCATTTGTGTCCTCTCTGAGACAGACAAGCCCCACTGATGGGATAAACAAATCAGTCACACAGAGTAACCATACCCTTGAGAGGTATTAGTAATTCTCCTTCTCACGTCCTTTTTTTCTTAAATCCTTCACTCATTTCGAGGCTCAGGCTTGGCCTCCAAATGGTCCCAGCCCTTAAGGTCTGAGCAAGAATTGAGACAAGACCAGATGTGGCAGCACACATCTTTAATCCTAGCATCTAGGAGGCAGAGGAAAGTGGATCTGTGAGTTCGAGGCCAGCCTGGTCTACGTCGTGAATATCCAGGACAGACAAAGCTACATAGTGAGGCCTGTCTCAAAATAAATAAATAATAAATAAAAACAAAAAAGGGATTGAGACAAATTATGATCTTTTTAAAAAGATGGACTTGGGTCTGGGACTGGAATATTCCAAGGCATCACTGAAGGGCTTGTTGTTCCCATGGGCAACCTCAGTCACCCAAAGAATCAACAACTGTGTGACCAAAGCCATCAGTATTAACACCTAATAGGAAATGATGTAAGACTGGGAAAGCTGGGAGTGAAGGGGAGAAGGTTTTGGCTGCACCATCCCACTCCATCAATCTACATAGCCATCTCTCCTGTTTCGAGGCAGCCAGTCCCAGCAGGACTGGATACTTCAGTTCCTGGGCCAGGCCCTGGTCACCTGCCAGTCCACCAATCATCTTCTAGAAGAACAGCAACTCTGTGTCTCTGCCTCACCTCTCAGGGCAGGTGAGCAGATGGTCAGTCTTCCAACAGAGGCTGCCTCATTTGTGCTACTTCACAGATGTTTAGCCCTAATTAATGATTAGCCACCTGCTGCACTGTCTACCTTGTCCACAGAGCACTGGACTCCTGGAATCCCCACTGGCCCTGTGAGCTCAGTCTGGCAAGGGCTGTCATCCCTGCTTATATATCCCAAGGAAGGCAAACACAACAGAGGGGAAAGCCTTGGGAGCGGTCACTGGGAAGTTGCAGGATGAGGTTCAGTTCTGCCTTGAGCGCTTTCTGTACTCTGCCATCTGTCAGCAAACAAGAATGTTCCTCAGGCCCTAAGCCTCATCTAAGCTAAGAGAACCCCTGTCAGTCAGTCTGTCTGTCCACAGCAGTGGTTCTCAATCTGTGAATCATGACCCTTCTAGGGGGTTGAATAACCCTTTCACCAGGGTCGCATATCAGGTATTTATGATTCATAATACCAAAATCACAGTATGAAGTAACAACGAAAAGAATTTTATAGTTGGGGGTCACCACAACATGAGGAATTCTATTAATGGGTCACAGCTTTGGGCAGTGGAGAACCACTGGTCTAGAGAAATGAGACACAAGCATACAATTTTACAGATGGGAAAGTGAGCCTTCCAAACAGGAAAGGGCTTGTCTCAGAAAAGGTGGAGCCAGGACTTGAACTGAGTCTCCCCTTTCTTGGTTAAATATGATTTGTAAAAACTATACACAGGTCCCAGGAGCAAAAGGATGGGGATTTGAGAAGAAGGGAAGTTTAAGTCCACAGAAATAGAGTAATCTACTCACTCCTACAGCAGGATGCATGTTTAGGAGCAAATCTGATGCTTGGTGCTGCAGATACAGAGATGACTGCGAACTGATCTCTCAAGGGACAGTCAAGCAGAGGGTACAACCCAGCATGGAAGAAGAGACAAGACCACGTGAGCACTGAGAGGGACTGGCCTGCCTGGGGGAGGCTTTCAGAGGAGGGGTAGAATCTGCCCCAAGCAGATTCGGTCATATGCCAGTTTCTCGAATCCCTCTGTGGAGCCCCGCCCTGCTTAGCTTTCCAGCCCAGCTGAAACCCTTCTCTGGGGTCCACTCTTAGGTTGGTCCTCTTTGAGGAGCCTCCTGACAGCCCACAGAGCCTGCAAATGCTTATCTTAGAAAATTTCTTGTGCTCACCGTGCAACACCTGGCATTCTGTACTGGCTTCGCCTACCTTGTCTTCCTTTTTTCCTAGAGGGGACGCAACTTGAGTGCAGACTAGGGTCCCCTGTGCCAAGCATGAGGCCTAACAATAAAAGAGCTCAATGTTAGTTAATACAACACACCACTTGGGTCCTTTAGCTGCACTGATTCTAATGTACCCAGAATCTAGCCCTCTTCATTGAGGCGTCTGAGAAGTCATTTTTGATGAAGACCCCCCACATCCCCTTCAGCTCAACCCTTATCGTTTACTTATTCTTTCCAATGCCTCTCTAGGCCAGACTTTGTCTTTTTGGTAAATAGAACAAGACCTATGTGCTGCCCTTGGAAGATACAGTTTCCATGTACTAGGAGCTTGAAGAGACATGTTATGTGTAAGTAGGGCATGTTCCAGTCGCCCTGGGTATACCAGGAAGCAAAGACCAAGTCTGAGGCAAGGCCAAGGGAGGATTTCACCAACGCGGTGACATTTATCAGGGTCTCTAACGATGGGGGAGGGTGTAGTTGCCAAAGAGAATTAAAAATACAGTGAGGTCCTGGCTCCCCAAAGCTGGGGCCCTCCCGGAGGTGACTGTGAGCCAGCCCTGTGATGTCTGGGAAGGAAATGGAAGGCGGATTGGTAAGAAATTGAGGAACGGAAACTGATGGTCAAACCGCAGCGCCGAAGTCGCAGACAGAGTTCACATGACTGTGGGTTTCTAGAAAGAGGAATGAGTGAGGAGAAGGGTTCCCTCACCAGACACCATGCGTGGCCGGTGAGGATGAAGGTATATTCTCCAGCAGGGGTGTCTCTTGTCCTTTTTCATCACGCACACTGCCACCCCTTCCCTGGAGGCCAGAGGCCATCTCCTGCAGAAACCTGTCCGTTTGAGAGCAGGACACAACACTGCTCTCTCGCCAGCTTCCTCACGGGTTGTCCGGGTAACCCTGTTAAACCTAATTCTGTCGGATGACGAGGCGTTGGCTGGCCTGATGTCCCAGTACCTCTTTATTGCCCAACCAGCTCCATGTCAGTCGGGAATGCTCACCTGGGGATCAGACATTCCTAGGTGGGGCTAGAGCCCCGCAGCACTCTTTCCTGCTGCTGTTGAGGTGGAGGGGTCCAGCCCAGGCAAGGGTGCATGGATGTGGGTCCAGTCTCTTAGCCTGGCTCTTAGCTCACAATTACGAGGTCGGGGAGGGGCTGAGGAGTCTTAGGGCAGAGGCCCCAGCGCCTCAATTTACAGATCTTGCAGTGGGCCGCGAGGGGCGGGGCATGGCGGACTCTCAGGGGCAAGGGTCTGCTTTCTCCATCCGCTGGATAAAACCATCATTCACTGAGGGCTTCCGCTTAGTGCAGAGACCCGGCTGGTTGAGTGCCTGGGATTGGAGGTGGGCTGGGAGTGAGTTGAAGGACTATAAAAAGCAGGCTTGATCCACATCATGAAGAGCCCCTTAAGTGTCAGCTCCTAGCAGGTATGGCCTTTCATAGGACTGGTTCTTTGTACCTACGAGGTGGTGTAGACATGTAATAACATTTCTAAGACGGATGAGGATCTGAGGAACTGGGACCCAAAAATGAAGACAATGTTTTTAGTTCAGGTTCTTTCAGAAATGTAGTTCTGGTAGTCACTGTAAAGAAAGGAAGTAATAAGTTGGAAGCTATGTGAGGGAATGGGGAGGCAGCCAGTGTGGGAGGAACCCTAAGAGTGTGAGGAAGGACAGAAGCCTTCATTTTTTGTTTTTGTTTTAAGACACTGTCTCACACTGTAGACAAGGTTAACCTGAAACTACATAGCTGAGGCTAGCCTTGTCAAACTCATATGATCCTCCTGCCGCAGTCTCCCAAGTACTGAGATTACAGGTGTGAGACACTCAGACTTGGAAAGAAACAATGTTGGACAATGTTCTAAGTAGGATCCACCTTTACCTGTCCCACATCCACTCCACACTAAGGATAAAGTACACCAGCAGGAGTATCCAGAGCCCAGAGAATATGCAATAGAAAGGGTGGGGCTAAGAGGCCAGGTGACACAACAATCAGCAAGGGAGAGAGGGTTTGAGCCCAAAGGCCATCTGGCAGACACTGGGCTGGAGGACATCCACGGTATCTCCCTGGGTCTTAGACTGGCCCTGCCAGTCAAGGAAATGGTAGATCAACTAGTTCATTTACTGTCGTCTCCACCCAACCCCACCTGGGTTGGGGATTGTGGCCTTATTATAAGCACTTGCTCAGTGTGTTCGAAGGCCCTAGACTTAATCCCTAGCACCTAACATTAAAATAAGAACTTGAAGAGCTGAGACCAGAAGAGAATCTTGAAACTAAAGTCAGTCCTGGGTGTCTCTAAACTAAAACAGGCAGGAGTCGGGGTTGGGAGGGTGGAGGGCTGGCAAGATTGTGCTACAAGTGCAGTCAACACCACTACCCTCTGTGGTCTCTGTGGAGGGTCACACGGAGCCTGGGGATGTTCTGAAACAGATGTTGGTTTGACTGCTAGTGATAAAGGATGCTGCTGGTGGTCTCTGTGGAAACACTCAGGGTGGGGAAGGAAGGAGGCCTTAGGCTAGATATATAGGTGGCTTGGACCAAGGGAAAAGGGTGAAGGAATGAGAGGGTGTTAGATGTGGGGATATTTTAAAAGCAGAGCTGATTGGCATGGGGAGAGCAAATGGAATAAAGGATAGCTTAGCTTTTTTGAACTAAACGTGAGGTAGGTGACGGTGGGAATGCCGAGGATGTGAAACAGAGCTCCTGTGGACACATTAAGTCTGTAATGACTGAGTCAAGTAGAGAGGTCAAGTATAGCAGCAGGACAAATGAGCATGAACAGAATACAGACTGGAGCTCTGACGTGTGTGAGCAGGCAGCTTAAGGGCAAGAAGGCCCTGGGAATGGGTTAGAGCATGCAGGAGGGAGAAAGTACCAAGAACCTGGCCCAGAGGAAGTTTGGATTCAGAAAAAGTAAAGTAGAAGAGATCAGGATACGACAATATTCCAAATCTAGATGAGGACTCCCACTTTTGTGGGAGCCCCAGCCTCAGCGCCCCTTCCCAGTGTACCCCCAGCTGAGTTCTACCAGAGTGGGCTCCGACACACTTTCAAGTAGTGAGCGACCCCACTGAATCAAATGTTTACAACCATCCAAGTCCAGTTTCTCCAGGAAGGCACTCTAAGCACCAGCTCCTCACTAAACAAACTTACCTTCGGCACACACGGTGAATGCCAGAGACATGGGTTCAGTTGTTTATGTTAGGGAAATTACTTCTCTGGCCATGGCTAACCTCCTCTACATGCCAAACACTGAACACTGAGCGAGCAGTTCCCACATTAGCTCCCACAAAGCATTTTCATCGTGCTTTTGATGTGGAGGCTGAATGTATGTACAAATTCTCAGAGAGGCTGTCCACCTTGTTGGGGTTTTTTTTGGGGGGGTAGGACTGGGACCCACCAACTAGGCTAGGCTGACCAGTGAAGTCCATCCTGCCAGCACTGAGATTACAAGCATGTGTGACCATGCTCAGATTTTTAAAATTCCATTGTATGTGCATTGGTGTTTGCCTGCATGAGAGGGTATCAGATCCCCGTGGAACTGGAGTTACAGACAGGTGTGAGCTGCCTTGTGGGTACTGGGAATTGAACCTGGGTCCTCTGGAAGAGCAGGCAGTGCTCTTAATTGCCAAGCCATCACTCCATCCCCCATGCCCAGATTTTTTTAATGTGGATGCTAAGGCTCAAACTCAGGTCCTGTTTATACAAGTATTTTATTACCTATCTCCCCAGTTCCCCATATACCTTTTTTTACTTTTTCAAAACAGAAGTTCCCTTGCTGTTGTGCAAACTAGTCTGAAACTGGCATCTAGATCCCTGCCTCAGCCTTCTAGGCACTGAGAGTGCAGGTGTGTACTAGAGACGTGCATGCATCCCACTCTGGACAAACTCCTTGTGTATGTCACCTCTGTAGAGCTATAGAACATTACTGGGGTAAACATGACCTAGGTGGCTATGACTGTGGTTATGACTGGACTCTAAGCAAACACAGCTTTGTTTAACCCTGACCTTATCACTGCTATCTGAACAGCCATGAGCCACCTTCTGAACTGGAATGCTCCTGCTCAGACCTCATGGGTATTGGGCCACATGAAGATTAAATCAGATAAAGGGAACATCTAACAGAACTAAAGTTCCCTAGACAGCATCATCTCTTCATCTATGGCTAGTATCATCCATGTTTGGGGAACAGGTAATGACTTGAGAACATAAATACACAAGAAAGGCCTCCTTCCAGACCCCTGGGGTGGAGAGGAGCTCAGTCAATGGCTACATCCAGTGAGTCTGGGCAGAGTCAGCAAGGTAGATTCTTGAAGCAAATACAGATCACTATTTATGCTAGAAAATATCAGAATGTCTGTAACAAGGTCCCAGATGTTAGCACAACTGACTCCATGATGGAAGTACCATTCAGGCTGTAAAACTCGGCATGTAGACAGTACCACCTGCCAAGATGAAAACAAAGACCTAATCCATCAAAGTCCATAGTTCTGGAAAAGTCTCTGAATGCACTAACCTTCCTTTTTGACTTCTGTAGCTCTGCTTCTGGCTGTGCTTATTAACTGATGTCAACCCAGGACATGGATTTTGTGCTTGAAAGGTCACCCTGAGAAAAGCTCGGGGCTACACTGGGACCCTGAACACCCAGTGTAGTCACCAGCGGGTTAATAAGACCCTCTATTGGCTTAAACACATGTCCAAGCAGTCTTCTCTGGTGAATACCCCACGTCTTTCTCTTCCACATTTTGTTGAGTGGATCAACACACTTGAGCCAGAAATTCAAGAACTGCCCAAGATCTCCTCCTTTCACGCATGTCCTCACATTTTATTAGCTGACAAGGTAGCAGTCCATCGCACTTCAACATGCTATGCATCATCACATCAGGCGGTGCTCACTCGAAGTCACACCACTGTTATGTAGCTCTAAGAGGACAAAATCAAAACAAAACAGGGGATTGAAGAGATGGCTCAGTGGGTGGCGAGTGCGTGCTGCTTTTGCAGAGAAGAGTCTGACATCTCTGGCCTCTGTGGGTACCTGCATATGTGCACAGATCCTCTGGATCCCCCAACCCTCCCCCCCCACAAAAAAAAACAAAGTGACAGGCCACTGACTTCTAGGAGCACTCAAATTCCATATATATGAACACAGAGGAATTAATTCCACTGTACAACTGACACAATCTGGCACCTCACACTCCAGTGCTGCTAGCTCAGTCCAGACTCTCATTGGTTCCTGCTGGATGAGGGAATGGAAGCTCTTCACGCCCTTCCCTCCAACCAACCTCTGCTTCTT
This sequence comes from Dicrostonyx torquatus, assembly GCA_028555095.1. Classification (NCBI taxonomy): domain Eukaryota; kingdom Metazoa; phylum Chordata; class Mammalia; order Rodentia; family Cricetidae; genus Dicrostonyx; species Dicrostonyx torquatus. The sequence goes on from JAQHUG010000284.1 coordinate 444,291, forward strand.
CAAGTCCAGTAGTAGAGACCTTGGTTCCCGTCCCATCGCCCCAGCCAGCGCTCACTTCAGCTGCTGTACTTCCAAAGCGGCGAGGCTGCCATCAACACCCTTCATGTTATTTTTGTCGACTGCATTCCTTTTCCTGTCACTGACCTCTTTGGTTAGAGTTTTCTAGTGAGGACAGTCTTACCACACTCCCTGTAAAGACCAGGATGACTTTGCTTGATTGAAGTTAAGAGCATATCCAATAAATTCCACCCAAAAAGAACCCTCCCTAAGCCCCGAAAGACAAGCCTCCTATACACTGGAAGTCTTCCTGTATTCTACAATGTACTATGCATACCTCCACTAAGTCCTTGTACCACACTGTAATTGCTAACCTGCTTGTTCCCCTAGCAGACTGTGTGCTTCTTTGAAACAGGGCCCTGTGCTGAGATAATCCTCTAGAACCTGGAAATGAGAAGGCTTAGGAAATCACCAGGACACAGGAATGAGTGCTGACGGACAGCAGCTGCTGCATACACTCATTGGGTCCTAATCCCCCATTCTGAGTTGTGTATCCAGGCATTCATAGCCATCCCTCAGCCAGGCAATCAGATTAACCAGGTAAGAGCACTGGCACTACCTGGTGGCCAAAATGGGAAGTACATCTTCTTGGACAGAAAGTTTCTCTTTGGAAACCATTGATCTCCAGGCGCAGCTCACTGTTAGAAACATCAAAAGTGAGAGAAATCTACATTTTCAGTGATTCAGCGTGATACTGCATGCCAAAGAAACTGAAATAGAGGAAACCGGAATGTAGCCAGAAGGTTATTCTGCCAATGCTGATGTTGAGTCCAGATCAAGGTATCAACACCATCCAACCACAATCGCCTTTACCCAAAACTGGTTACTTTTTCTGTCTCAACACTGATCTCTGCCTTCTGATCTCCATGCTCTTGTGTAATGCTTCCCTTAAATGTAGGTTGGCCTAGAGACTGGCTTCTAAACAGAATACAGCAAAGATGTCATTTCTGTGGTGGGACTCCACCTTTGTTCTGCTCATGAGCTCCCATCCTTTCCGATGCAGAGTGCACCTATGTTTGCAGGGACTCCTGTGGTAAGAAGCTGAGGGAGACCTCTACCTAACCATCAGCAGGTAGCCCAGCAATCTCCAAGGAACCAAAATTCTGCCAAAATCAAGTGAGCTTGGAAGCAGATAGTAAGGCCCTAAAAATCCAGCCCTAGCCAAAAACCTGACTACAGCCTTGCAGTACCAAAGAAACCCTGAGGCTGAAGACAGTGAAACCATGAGGTGAGCGCTGCCTTAAACCACTAGCCCTGCGACAATGCTTACCTCCTTACAAACTAGGCACTACTCAAAACCTGTCATTACCACCAGGTCAGAACCTCCTCAAGACTGGGCAACGTTCCAGAGTCAGGATCCAAAACACCCCAGTAAAGCCTACCAGGTCTGCAGCTTCCTAATGAGGGGCTTTCCACAGCTCACACGGACATTTCTGTGTGAACTGAATGGCCATGTTCCTTGCTAGATCTTGGCTTCTTCTTGTGCTAGGCATGGACTGCTTCTAGCTCACAAGGTGCACTGTTCATAAGGGAAGCCATGAACACCAAGACACAGCGTATACCCGAAGTTGGGCTTGTGGGCTCCAGCACATATTCCTCATGTTCTTTAGAACATATTACAATAGACTACGGCAATGAAGAAGCAGTCACTCTGCATATGCTATAAATTTAGCTAACTCAGCTAAACAAAGTAGAATCCAAAAAAGTCCACTCATAAGAGTTTTGGGCACAAAAGGCCCCATTTGGTACTGCTTGTCTGCAGTACTGGAGACGGAACCAGAGCCTCATGCATGCTGTGTAAACACACTAACATTAAGCTACATCCCCGGTCCCTGCGGTTCATGACTTATTCAGTAAGCAATAAAAATGAATTTCAATCAGTGTTATATGTGTTAGGTGTGATAGCTCAGTTCACTAGGGAGGCTAAGGCAGGATTATCACATTGATCAAGGTTAGCCTATGCTAGTCAGCTGCAGGCTAACCTGGACTACAGAAAACCTGTAAATAAATAATCGCAGTCAACCCACAATCTGTGGACAGGTCAGTCGTTTTTCTTGTTTTCACCTGAAGGAGGGTTCATCTGTATTTCTGTGCTTTGATGGGTTAAATAAAAAAGCTGCCTGGGCCATTTGATAGGGCAGGACTTAGATAGGTGGGGAAAAGAAAAGAGGACGCTGGGAAGAAGACTGGGTCAGAGCCAGTCGCCAGGAAGCTCCCACCGTAGATGGAAGTACCGTAGATCCGTCCGGTAAGTCACCCACCTCGTGGTGACATACAGACTTTTATAATGGGTTAGTTTATGAGGTGAGGGCTAGCCGGGAAGAGGCTAGAGATAATGGGCAAGGCAGTATTTAAATTAATACAGGTCTCGTGGTTATTTCGGGCATAAGCAAGCAACCAGCGGCTGAGCAGGCCAGCAGCTGGGGGCTTGGGAGCCAGGCGCTGGGAACACAACCCACACCTCTCCCCTATTTACAACATTCACCCCCACTGCTCTACTCTCTTCCACAGTCTCTTTTTGAAAAGATTTCTAAATGTACGTATATGTATATCTGGGTGTCTGTATAGCTCATGGAAATCAAAGGTGGGTATGAGATCTCCTGGAGTTAAGAGTTACAGGTGGGCCAGGCAGTGTTGGTGCATGCCTTTAATTCCAGCATTCAGGTGGCAGAGGCAGGCGGAACTCTGTGAGTTCGAGGCCAGCCTGGTCTACAGAGCAAGTTCCAGGATAGGCTCTCCATAGTTGCTGAGAACCCTATCTTAAAAATGCCATTTGATGGGTTTGTCCTGTTGTGTGCTGAGCTCAGGCTGTACTAAGGAGGCTTCAGAGTGGGCTCAGACAATAGCAGCAGCCTTTGTGACCTCTTCCAGATCTAAGCTTCTGCGAGATTTAGGATGACTGCCCACACCTGCCCTCCTTTGGCTGCCTCAGTCTCCAGTCACTCTCACTAGGCAGGAAGGGCAGAAGGGCAAACCAGAAGGACGCTATGAGGACTGAAACTCTAGAATCAACACTCTCACCCAGCCATGCCAAGTTGTCTATTGTTTCTTTTAATCCTCCATAGGCAACACTGGAATTCCCGAATCAACTTTAAATTGGCATAGCACCTACGTGGACAGCTTCAATACCAACTTGACACGAAAGATAGGAAAATGACCCACCAGCTTGTTGTGGGTCCTTCCTTCCCCAGTGTTGAGGTGAAGGAAAGCATTAGCTAATCCTCTGAAACCGAGTGACTGGGCATCAGTGGGCCCAGGAAGATCCCACAGGAGTTCTGCGATTCCTTACCATCCCAACTGACAGCAAACTGTCTACATTCACCAGGCTCTCCTTCCTAAAACTTCATGATTCACCCTAAACCCCACAGTCCTCATGAGTCCCCCCGCCCACACACACACACACACAAGGAAGAGAATGTGGACAAGGAGATGGTAGGTGGTGGTCAGGCCTTTGTCATGAGCGCTGTTCCTCAGTGAGTTAGTCCCTGGAAGGTGGGTTCAGTGCATGGGGGCAAGGCCATGGGCTGGTTCAGCAGCTTGTCCATCATGCCAATTTTAGCATCTTGCTTCTCAATGTCTTCGTATGGAGTCCACGACAAGTCATGTTGCAGCTTGTAGGCACCAAGGAAGTCATGGGGACAGCCTGCTCCCCATTCCTAGAGGGCAAAGGAGCAAGTCCTCATCAGGATGAGAAGTGAACGGGGCTCTTTCTCTACTTAGGGCATAGACTTCTTTTTATGCTTTCCACTTCAGACTAACCATCAATGGAAGTTATAGTACACATCAGAAATAATGAATATCACCAGGTGGTGGTGGCGCATGCCTTTAATTCCAGCACTTGGGGGACAGAACCAGACATATAGATCCCTGTGAGTTTGAGGCAAGTCTGGTCTACAAAGTGAGTTCCAGGAAAGCCAGGACTGTTACACATAAAAACCCTGTCTTGAAAAACAAAAACAAAGAAAAAAAAGAATATCATTCAAGCACACACACAACTTTTCATCATACCTGGGCTTATATAACCTCATTTTCTAGGAAACCACTGACCAAGCTGCAGGCTACATTATCATACAAACATGCCCAACATTTCTCAAAGGCTGGAACTGGTCTAGAGTTAGGAATGAATGTTCTTACCTCTGGAGAAATAATGGAAAAGTACTGTTGGCCACTTTCCCGCTGGTAAAGATAGTAAATGCTGCCAGGTTTTTTCACCATATTACAAGCCACGTGGTGCAAGTCAGCATCTCTGCGAGCATCTTCCAGTACCTGCCAGCCACACAGGTAAGGCAGGAGATGAGTCAGAGGTACCCGGCCTCACCCACATCACCCTAACCAAAGCACAAACTCCAAGCTTGCAGTCTGGTTCCCCAGCAGCAATGGCTCACTACTGGGGTGCAAATGGTTTGGAAGAGTGGAGGTTACACAAGCTGCTGTGCTGAGAAAGCTATTAGAGGGGTAAGATTTTTAAATGCTGGTATGGCTGACTTGGGGGATTCTTAAGTTCTTCTTTTCCTGGGTCAAGTTCATTTCCTAGACACTCTTCCTCCCTTAAAAAGCTTTATCTTACCTTTCTCCTGGATAGGAAACAAAAACCACTTCTGCTTAACTTCCACTATGGTTCAGATGTCATTTGTCTCCTAAAGGATGCTAGGAGCCTGTCCACCAACACAGAGATATAAGAGGGAGGGCACTGCCCTCAGAAGGGAATTCTGGGGAGAGCGACGTGAAGACACAAACCAGGACTCGATGTTGTAAAAGCCAGGGCCTGACACCTGAATCTGTAGTCCCGTTTCAAGATGTGTCTGTTCTCCCACACATGCTCTGCTCTGACTAGATGTGACCCTGAGAGTTCTCCCCAGAGCTGAGCTACACCAGCACCATGCCCCCCGAACCTCTAAATGTATGTACAAAATAAACATCATTATAGGGCTAACCTGCTCCAGGTACTTCATCACAGCAAGATAAAACTAATGAAACCTCTTGGGCATATGTCTGGCATTTAATTAAAAGGTCTACATGTACAGAATGTATGAAAAACAAAGAAGGCACCATGATTATAAGTTCGGCTAACCCTCCCAAGCAAAGGAAAAGGAAAGCCTGCCTAACCTACACTGGCCTTGAATATCTATCTTTCTTACCTTCCTAGCTTGTTCTTGCAAGTGCTGGATTTGCTCAGCAATGACTGTCAGCTTGTTAGTAGCATTTGCTCGGACGAATTCATCAGCCTACAAAGGAGAGAAAACCATACTGTAGGGTGAAAAGGCAAGTGGCACCTGTGGTCACATCAAGATGCAATTCAAGGACTTATGCCAACAGCTTCTGCTTCTACCCAAAGTGTTCTTCCTATTCCATTGCCATGTAAATTCCCACCCACCCTAAGGCCCAACTCAAGAGAAGCCCACACTGTAATGACCCCAAACCCTTCAGCTATCTCCACTACCATTCACTCTCAGCTCTAATCACAAGGTTTTGGTGCTTCCACACCCTCACCTCCTGCCACCAAACATGAGCACATCCTCCATCTAACGATCACTCCCTTTCCTCTCTGCACAACTAAACCCTCCCATTTCTCAAGCCCCTAGTTTGGTTTTGCTTTCCCATTGTGGAGTCCAAGCTGTTATGTGATGTGGGATGTCATTCTGTATATATGCTGCTTTAATGGTTGATGAATAAAGCTTTTTGACCAATGGCTTAGGCAGGAAATCCAAACAGAGATAAAGAGAGAGAATAGGCAGAGTCAAAGAGATGCCATGTAGCTGCTGAAAGAGACAGACCAGAACCTTTACCAGTAAGCCACAGCCTTGTGGCAATACACAGATTAATAGAAATGGGTTAACTCATGTAACATGAGGGTCCAGCTTGTTGGGGTTTCTGTCCCGCCCGGTACTCCATAGCCAGCAAGCCCCAAAGAAAATCACACAGAGTTCTCCATAAGATTATAAACTGACAGTCCATTAGCTCAGGCTTCTTACTAGCTCTTATAACTTATATTAACCCATTGTTCTTATCTATGTTAGCCACATGGCGAGGGAGCTTCCTGCTTCCCTGAATTCTCCTGTTCTCACCTCTACTTCCTGTCTGGTTTTCCCACCTATACTTCCTGCCTGGCCAATTAGCATTTATTTAAAGCATGATTGACAGAATACAGAGAATTGTCCCCCACCAAACTCAAGATGTAAGAGCTAGCTAGAAATATGCCTGAGTCATTGGCCAAGCAGTGTTGTAATTAATAGTTTTTGTGTGATTATTTGTGTCTGGGAATGAAAGACCAGTCTCCTACACTAGCATTATGGAACACTAATGAACCCAGGTTGGCTCAAGTTTGCAACTGTTCTGCCTCTTCTTCCCAAGTATGAAAATTATTGGTGGGCTGGAGAGATGGCTCAGTGGTTAAGAGCACTGACTGCTCTTCCAGAGGACCTGAGTTCAATTCTCAGCAACCACGTGGTGGCTCACAACCATCTGTAATGAGATCTGGTGTTGTCTTCTGGCCTGCAGGCATGCATGTATGTATGTGTATACACACACACACACACACACACACACACACTGTATACACAATAAATAAATAATTATTTTTAAAAAGATTATTGGTGTGCACTACCACACTCAACCCATTTGTTTTCAATGTTTTAACACTTTTTGTTTTTTGAGACAGGGTTTCTCTGTAGTTTTGGAGCTTGTCCCGGAACTAGCTTTTGTAGACCGGGCTGACCTTGAACTCACAGAGATCTGCCTGCCTCTGCCTCTCAAGTGCTGGAATTAAAGGCCTGTGCCACCACTGCTGGTTCAATGTTTGAACATTTTTAAAATAAAAAAAAACAAAACAAAAACAAAAACGGGTTTAACAATGAAAATCAAGCCAGATGTGGTGGCACATGCCTTTCATCCCAGCACTCAGAACGCAGAGGCAAGGGGAGCTCTGTGAGTTGGAAACCAGCCTGGTCTACAGCCAGGGCTACATACTGAGACTGTGTCTCAAAACAAACAGCAAGAAAATAAATGACCATCACTTCTGTGGGATCACCTACATCATATCTACCTAGAACTTCAACGCATACACATAATAAATTTAAAAAGGGAAAGGGTAGCAACAGATGGTCCTACAGCCCATGGGGAAAGATGCATTTTGTTAAGACAAGAAAATCCATATGGCTAATGAAGAGAGAAGGCTGCCTCCATATATGTAAGTCAGGTTCAGAATGGGGATAACCTCATAATCAACCCCCTTTTCTTTAAAAAGGTATTTTTAGCATAGCAGTGGTGGTACACACCTTTAATCTCAGCACTCAGGAGGTAGAGACAGGTGGATCTCTGTGAGTTCAAGGCTCTGGCACTGAAAAGAATTCTACAGCTGGAAGTCTTGCTCAGCGATGTGAAGGACCTAGGGCTCTCCCACCTCAAATATCTCATTTTACAGACCCTGAGCTCCAGAGAGAAGCAACCCGTCCAAAGCTAATGTGCCCAAACTTCTATTGTCTTTTCCATTATCTTGCATATTCTTTATCCTACCTGTTATGGGAACTGATGTCTAAGCTCTGGACATAGGAATACTGAACCCACTGAAATTCACTAGGTGTGGCAACCCCTGTTAACACCCAGCCTTTGGGAGGCTGAATAGGAAGCCAGCCTGGGCTATCCAGCAAGATGAAACTATCTCCAGTTGTTGTTGTTGTTTTCATCTAAAATGGGAATTTTACCCTGTCCCTTTTTACACGTTGTTTCTGGTGGTGCTGAGGATCAAATTCAACCTAGGCAAGTCGTGTAACCACTAAACTACACCCCCAGCACCAATTTTTTGTTTAAAAGGAAATAGCATATATATCCTCCACAAGGTCTTAGGTAGCAGATAAAGACTCTACGGGAAGCGCCATAAAATAATTATTCAAGTATATGGGATAGAAGACAAGCTTGCTGGCATACACCTTTAACCCTAGAACTCTGGAGGCAGAGGCAGGTGGAACAACTGAGTTGGAAACCAGACCAATCTAATAATGAGTTTCAGGATAACCCTGTATCAAAAACAAACAAACAACAACGAAGAACTGGAGATAGAGTGATCCTCCTCGTGAGTGTGAAATGGAATGGTAGTACTGCCGAGCTCACAAGCTGTCCCAGGACGCAGATGAAATTTTAGGTCGGAGCCCAAAGACGCAGGGTTTAAAGTACGGAGATGGCTATTCCTCACCTTTTGAACCTGCTCGGCGAGCGCCACGAGGTCTAAGGGATCCCCGACCCGGTTGGTGTGGTAGGGGCTCACCAGGGCCAGGCCGCCGGGGGTCGGGGTGAGCTCCACCAGGGCTCCTGCGACACACACCCGGGAACACGGGCATAAGTTGTAGCCCTCTGCCTCCCGCGAGGCAGCAGAGACGAGCCGCCGGGTACGACCTCTTCCCCCGGACAACTCAGCCGCACCTACCTCCAGGACCCGCCGCCTCCTGTACCCCTAGATTTCCAGTGCCTCTTTCCAACCGGCCGGGAGCCGCCGGGTCCGCCATGACAGCACTTCGGCCCCACCGCCCACGGAGAAAATGAAGCGCAGGCGCACAACAGTCTGTGGGCGGGGCTTTCTCATTCGCAAGCCATTGAACGGCGTGCCTGAGCTTGGAGGCGGAGCCCCGCGAAGAACGAATGTTTCGATTGGCTGAAAGCAAGAGGCGGTGCAAGCTTCCTGGCCACGGACTCGGGGGCTTGAGGCGTGGCTGGCCTCCGAGTGTGGCTTGTGTGGGGCGGGACTCTGGCTTGTGCCCTAGGCGAGCTGTCCCGTTAAGTGTAGGAGCAAGGCCATGGCGATGAGTGCCCGGAGGCTGCTGACCGCGCTGCTAGCCGTCGCCTCAGCTGCCGCGTCGCGGGCCGCGGATGAATCTGAGCCGGGATGGGACGTGGCAGCCCCTGATCTGCTTTACGCAGAGGGGACCGCCGCCTACGCGCGCGGGGACTGGCCCGGGGTGGTCCTGAACATGGAGCGGGCGCTGCGCTCGCGGGCCACCCTGCGTGCCCTCCGCCTGCGCTGCCGCACACGCTGCGCGGCCGAGCTGCCGTGGGCGCCTGACCTCGATCTCGGCCCGGCCCCCAACCTGAGCCAGGACCTGGGCGCCGCCGCCCTGCGCGATCTGCGCTTCTTCGGGGCCCTGCTGCGCCGTGCCGCCTGCCTGCGACGCTGCCTCGGGCCGCCCGCTGCCCACTTGCTGAGCGAGGAGCTGGACCTGGAGTTCAACAAGAGGAGTCCCTACAACTACTTGCAAGTCGCCTACTTCAAGGTGCGACTAGCCCGGGGCCCGTCGGCCCGGGGAGACTCGGGGTGCGGAGCAGGGACGAGTCCACAGAGAGCAAAGGGTCTTTTTGGTTAGGGAGCTCTTGGCGAAGTCAGGTCTCTTCATCCAGTTCTTATGGGCAGATGCTAACCCTAAAGGTCTAGCCAGTAGTGACAGCCCAAGCCCAGATGAACCTGACCTTTCCTTCTGGAAAGGCCTCCTAGAGGGAACCGAGGCGACCGCTTGGGTCTCCCAGCCCTACTTCATTGCAAGTGGTCCAAGTGAGAAGCTAGGCGCTTCTGCAGCATCTTCCTTCCGGTTCCTTCTCCAATCATGTTTTTCCTGCTCCCGAATCCAAGAGCAGCGCCTTCAGGACGTGGGATTGCCACGTCGCCAGCATGGGCTGCCTGGCTCTTCCCTGTGGAGGACCCTCTGGCTAGTATGTCAGTTTTGGTTTGTTGTTGTTTGTTTTTGTATTTGTGTTTAAAGAAAATGACTGTCTTTAGGGATGCTGCAGCGCTTTAAGGCCAAGTCAACAAAGGGCTTGGAGGACCAGACTTGTCTGGCAGCGTGTATTTCCAGGACTCAGGGCACTTGGCATTTATTAACTGATTTTCTGTGAAGCAGTATCTTTTGAATAGATTCTTTTAGTCCCATTTGGGGGTGGGAGCTGCGCCACACAGACTGTACATCTACAACAAGAGTTTGAGAGACCTTCGATTCTCCCTAAAAGATGATTGGATTCTGACTTAGGTCATGGCACTTAAAAGCACTACTTAAAATTTATTGGCATTGACAATGACTGAACATCTACTACATTCCAGTTCTTGGGCAGGTGATTAAAATAATTGGTTGACTCTTTTTCCTCATGTTACTGCTAGGAGACACTGCACTAAGGGCTAACTAAAGTGGTTATGCAGATAGTTAGGGTTGTGGGAGCACAAAGTGGGGAAACTTCAGTTAAATTAGGCCTGCCTGAGAGAAGAGGTGGCGTTGAAGAATGTTTTTCCCCCAGCGAGGGGAAGGAGAGCTAGAGCATAATACATTTCGTGCCATGGGGGCAGTTCACCGCAGTGACTCCTGTGTGGGGGTATATGGAGAACAGAAGTGACCACACAGTTTAGGGAGGCTGGATTCAGAAGAACCTTCTGCACACTTGGGACAACCACCATCAGACAAAGCTTTCAGAAGGCTAATTCTGGAAGCCAGATGGGTAGACTAGGTGGAAGGAGAAAGTGGTGGCAGTGGAAAGAGGAGAAAGCCCTTGTGCGGTAGTCCACCAGAGTAGGCCAGGCGCCAGTGCCTAGAGGTGAAAAGGCTGGGTAAGGAAGGAAGGCACCCATCCTGGAGCACTGGGGAGTGCAAGCTGGGCATGGTGGCGGTCCTCTGGTCCCAGCCCTTGGATTCTTACCACAGTGTAATTGTTGATGGCCCTTTCTGCCCTATTCCCAAATCATTGCGGCTTTAGTCGCTACATTTCAATTGTTTGTTTGGAGACAAAGTTTCACCTGTCATCCCAGCACTTGGGATCTGAGTCGGGGGATGGAGAGCTTGAGGCTGACCTACAGGGCAACACCCCATTTTAGTAGACACACCCACAGAGAAACGAACCAAGCAAAGAATGAAAACCCCACAGAGTTTGGATGGGAACTCAGTCTTTTACTTCATCCGTAGATAAACAAGCTAGAGAAAGCTGTGGCGGCAGCACACACCTTCTTTGTGGGCAATCCTGAACACATGGAGATGCGGCAGAACCTCGACTATTACCAAACCATGTCTGGGGTAAAGGAAGCAGACTTCAAGGATCTCGAGGCCAAGCCCCATATGGTGAAAAGACAACCCTCACCCTGTGTGTGTGTGTGTGTGTGTGTGTGTGTCTGTGTGTCTGTGTGTGTCTGTGTGTGTCTGTGTTTGTGTGTGTGCGCGTGTCAGTGTCAGAGCTACTATGTAGTCCTGGTGCTGTGTAGTGCAAGCTGGCCCCAAGTCTTCCATAATTAATTGTTTAGCCTAATTTAATATTGTAGTCTATGCATATTTTCAGCACCCTTTTGACCTAATATTTGAGTATTTTTTAGTTAGTTAGTTAGTTAGTTGGTTAGTTAGTTAGTTGGTTTTTCGAGGGTTTCTCTGTAGCTTTGGAGCCTGTCCTAGAACTAGCTCTTGTAGACCAGGCTGGTCTCCAAGGCATGCGCCACCAACGCCCAGCAGGTAGCATTTTTTTTTCTTGGTTTTTCGAGACAGGGTTTCTCTGAAGCTTTGGAGCCTGTCCTGGAACTAGCCCTTGTAGACCAGGCTGGTCTCGAACTCACAGAGATCCGCCTGCCTCTGCCTCCCGAGTGCTGGGATTAAAGGCGTGCGCCACCACCGCCCGGCAGCAGGTAGCATTTTTATAAAGAACTTATGTTCTCTATTATTTTAATAGTTTATAAATCAGAACATTAGAGAGCCTGGGATATACTCACTGATAGAACATGTGATTAGCATACACAAGGCTCTAGGTTTGTATTCCACAACAACAACATATATATACATATACTCACAAATATAAGAAACATTATCAGAATGACATCACACATACACAGTATACATGCTTAGAACTCTTATCACTCCCCAGTCCCAGAATGACTTTTAAAAGTAAACTTGATACCTATAATTCTAGTGCTGGGGAGATAGAGGAAATCAAATCAGTATTTCAAGGTTAGCCTCAGATGTTTAGTGAGTTTGATACCCACCTAAGATACAAGTTGTATTAGATATTGCTTCAAGGGGGCTAGGAGC